>CM067311.1:45159088-45761056 GCA_034231615.1 Meghimatium bilineatum
AACCATTGCTTTCAATAGTGAAACGACGAAAACTAGCATAGTTTGGACATGTATGCAGACATGATTCCTTGCCAAAAACAATACTGCAGGCGACCGTCGAAGGGGTAAGAATCAGAGAGGGTCAAATAAAGGTATGGACAGACAATATCACGGAATGGCCAGGACAAGATCTTTCCTCACTTATCCACATCGCTAAGGATATAAATTACTGGAGGACTCTGTGTGCTAAAGCATCCAATGTGGTACTCCTACGACCCTGAAGGGTTACGCGTTGATTGATTTATTTTTAAAACTTCTTATTTTCCTTTTTCATACTCTTTTTCTCGTTCACTGTCCATAATATTCTCAGAATTCTTCTATAGCATAGCATTTTGAAGGCAATAATTATCTTTTCCACTAATTTATTAAGTGTCCATGTTACAACGTCGCACATTTCTGCTGGAAATATACATTCTATAATCTAATGTTGAGCAAAATACGACTCATGGGTCAAATGTTGCCCGCCAAGCAATCTTTACTGATCGATATGCTGATTGAAAACAATGAAATTGCTCTATCAGACATGACGTCTCATAAATGTTGCTAACCACTTACCTACAAAGATGCAATTTAGCTTTATAGCTTGTGTCTCACCAAGGATTTGTCATTTGCATCATATTTGATGTCGTTATTGCAATTATTCTCTTGATTGCGAGTCCATTTACTATGTATAAATGGCAGTACATTTTCTTACAATATCCACGTGTTCAATTAAAGTTATGACACTTAATATTCATAGACATGTTTCTAGACGTACGTATACACGTTCATTTATGTTTTATAGAGATCGGATATGGGAAGACACGTTCATTTATGTTTTATAGAGATCGGATATGGGAAGACACGTTCATTTATGTTTTATAGAAATCGGATATGGGAGGACCCGTTCATTTATGTTTTATAGAATTCGGATACGTAGACACGTTCATTTATGTTTTATAGAAATCGGATACGTAGACTCGTTCATTTATGTTTTATAGAGATCGGATACGTAGACAAGCTCATTTATGTTTTATAGAGATCGGATATGGGAAGACACGTTCATTTATGCTTTATAGAGATCGGATATGGGAAGACACGTTCATTTATGTTTTATAGAGATCGGATATGGGAAGACACGTTCATTTATGTTTTATAGAAATCGGATACGTAGACACGTTCATTTATGTTTTATAGACATGGGAATCTTTGGACAAAATGAAACATAAATAATTGGAATAAATAATGAAGTCTACATAGTTGTCTATTGTTTCTGTTCATGCTGTTTCTTTATGGTATTACATATCTGTGTAACGTGTATTACATATCTGTGTAACGTGTATTACATATCTGTGTAACGTGTATTACATATCTGTGTAACGTGTATTACATATCTGTGTAACGTGTATTACATATCTGTGTAACGTGTATTACATATCTGTGTAACGTGTATTACATATCTGTGTAACGTGTATTACATATCTGTGTAACGTGTATGTATGTCTCGCGTAAATGGCTTATATTTGAAGGTGGTAATCGAAACACATTAGTACAAGACTTGGTGCACGTGATAATTTATTTTAAGGATGTGATTGATTAAATTCGCAAAAACGCTTGTATCATTTGTCCAATTATCGATTCGGTTTTGAAACGTTTGTGAAACATCAAGACTAAATATATGCAGGATCGATATTTGAATAATAAGAAAAGTAGTTCGTTCTCATGAATAATCGACCATATTTGAAGGGGAATTAGTGAACTCAGATCAAATTTATAAAAATATAGACTGGGAATTGCTGAACAACGTTACATATAATGATAAATATAATTACAGCTTAGAGGTTCAACGAGTTTCGCACTGCTCTCTTTTGGACCCAGGGTAGGAGATAACCTAGATAATAAAAGTGTTTCCCAGTGGTGCACTCTAGTAAACATAAGCAGATGCTTTTTGCTGTCTCTCTGGCCATCACTTGTAGGCTCGTGTCATTGGATGTGCAGGCTGTAGATGGAATGATAATTGTCTGAGAAAGACAAGCAATATCTCTGATAACTCTACGACAAAACACTGAGCAGCAATGTCGGCAAGCATTGACGTAAAGCTTCTGTCCGTCTTGGTCAGCGAAGAATACAGAAACATTAAAGGGACAGCCAATGTCAATGTCCCGATATGGGTAAATTTCGCTACAATATGGTGAACTTATGAGTACACATCGATTCCGGAAAGGGCAACACGAGCTAGAAGGCGGTGTTGTGTATGTGAATCGATATAGTAGCAACGATGCTACTGCAACTCTTCATCACAAGACCGACTGGTGGAAGTGATGTTTATGCTCAACAACATACAAAGGCCCACATGCCCCACCAAAATCAACCATATTCAGAGTAGTAGTCATGACTCAGGTGGATACACCAACATGAACATGCACTCCTGAGTATTGGAAAAATCTTTGAATACACATTGCACACACATGGGTAATAAATATTGGGGGGGGGGGGTTCGGGGGGGGGGGGAGATTGTTCAAATTTCTGACCGAAGAAGTGTTGAGGGTCGGACTCTGGACGCTGTGGGCAACGTAGAGGGGGGAGGGTAGCAAGTCATTGAGGACACTGCACACATAGCCCAATTCGACTCTCGCCTTTGCCCAACACGGCTCAATAAGAGAGAATTGGGTTCAGTAGCCAAGCGCCCACTGCATAGCCCCTTGTCTCAGATAGGCACAATCTACCTATTTCTTTGGGTGATATGCACAATGGCGATGAATCAATAATGGGCAATGGCGATGAATCAACAATGGGCAATGGCGATGAATCAACAATGGGCAATGGCGATGAATCAACAATGGGCAATGGCGATGAATCAACAATGGGCAATGGCGATGAATCAACAAATTCAGGCTGCGCCTGGCGATGGATCGGAAGGCCATCACAAACGAACGAGGCGAGTATGTGAGAAATACACAGGTCAAACCCAAGATCCCGACGTGTTTGGCAGAGCAGCAGCTCGTCCAGGAAGGTGTATCAACCTAAGTGAGAGCAATTAATAACATTATAATAGTCGGAAATAGGGTACTATTACCAAAGCATGTGAAGATAAGTATCGGTCAACTGCGTGGATGATGCACGTTCCTGAGTCTAATTCAACTGTCGCCGTTGATCCACACTGCACAAACAGAAGAAATTAGGTCTGGGATCTAGGGACACAAAGTGTGGTAATGGAATGGTCTTCCTACACGAGGAATAGTAGCTGTCTGTGAAACCCCTCGTCGGAGGAAAGATACACAGTGGGTGACCAGAAAAAAATATCAGCTCTTCACGTGACCAATACCCCTCTGAGTAGAAGGCTTCTGGAATAGTCATTGCATTAAGCCGAACGATGAAGTCTTCTGTGTGTGAAAACTCAAAAAACCCACCCCACTGCTCATAGGAAGTAATAGCTAATTGTTCACAATTCGTGGGGTTATTGACAAACAATAAAGAAACAATAACAGCAGAAAGTAGCAACTACGGACTTGGTATGAATATCATAAAGCTAAACTAGTGGCAGTGACAAAGAACAAGTGTTCCCAAGAATTCAACATTAAAGTAGACGGGTATCAATTTGACGTAAGTCAGAACTTGGACATATTGGGAAAAGGGACAAAATAATAAAAAATAGCAGCTGGAAGATGTATTAAACAAGTCAAATATAAATAACTCACGCAGACCAAACATTTCAGATGACTAAGACTATTTTATTTTCTTTGTCAGTTGATGTGACATGAAGAGCATTCATTATAAATTGTTAGAAATTGAGTATAGGCAGCAGAGCTGTTGGATGTAGAACGGATAACGGAAGTCTGTGCGTCATGTGTGACAGTTTGAATGCTATAATAGTCATTCAGCTCCTCGCTTCCGACATCAGTGTAACGCATAGGACCGTTTTGTACTAGAGAGGTAACAGGCAGCCATACGCCCACGCCTACTTAATCGTCTCTTACAATGTGTATGACCAATAACAGTGTTAATGTCCGTTCAGAATCGTTTGCCGAGATGTTATGATTTATAATTCAAAAAGTTCTTGATGATTTCACATGAATTTTGGCATACGTTGTTAAAATGTCCATGTCTCGAAAACATATGTGTTACTTGATGTCTAGCTGTAACGGTTATTTGAAAGCGGCGAATTCTTTTGATGTTTGCCCATGTAAATATTATTTCGACCATAAACAAAATATTTTACAGTAATCTAGTGCAATGATGACCCATAGGCGTGTCCACAAAATTTTACATGGTGGCAGGTGTAAAAAAAATTTAAAATATATCTTTTGTTCGTAGAGTCAATTTGATATTGTTCCATGCTCTTGGTGTGAGTTTCACAAATGTTGTCGCTGCCTTTGAAATAAGTACATATATTACTTCATGTAAGGAAATTTTGTCTGTAATAGTTGATCCAAGATATCTGAACTTCTGTATTGAATCAAGCGGGCTAATTTTTATAAGTAATGGTTGATGGTTTGTTTATAACATTTTTTTGAATTGCTTGGGTGGTATTGAGCAATGAAATGTTTTACAAATCAACTTGTAAATTTTGCAAATCAAACTTTTTTTAGTGTAGACTTAATCAGAGTAATGATCATTCATAATCAGACGAGTCAAATAGGTCGATTACTGTTTTCGGCTGAACAAACAACAAACCTTCCTTTTTCCAATATTCCTCTTCTTGGCGTAACACATGATCCTCACATTTCACCCAGTAGTCTTTATGTATATTTGATAGAGCCTGATTTGTAAGTGTCTCAATATCACATAATTTGAAAGTTGTATTTGTAGATGCTACGTGTCCTTTAACTTTTGCCCAAATTAGCTCTATAGGATTTAAGTGTGCATGATATGGAGGTAGTCTCAAACATCTATGACCATGTTCTTCAATTAACTTGTCTATTTTAAATATCTTTGTTCGTTGTGTCTGTTTTACAAGGTTAAGCAATTCGGGTTTCAAGTACCTGTCGGTAACTGGTATGTGTTCTTTTATGAGCCACGTTTTGATTGCATCTTTTGTACTTGATGATGTTGGGATTCTATCTTCTACGTTCACTACGTTATGGTATGAAGCATTGTCCATTATCAGACAAGAAGGTCTATCTAATATTGGAAGAATACTTTTTTCGATCCAGTCTTCGAATATGTGCCCATTCATTTCGGAGTGGTAGTCTCTATTGTCAATGGATTTTGAAATGAAAATTAGATGAGCATTCTGCAACAACCCATTATGTCTGCTACCTGCATGTGCAACTATCAAACGTTGCCCTTTACTACTTGGTACTGATCTTTTAATACTTCCATCTGCTAACTGCCATTCCTTTTCATTTGTATGATGAGCGTTGATCCAAGTTTCATCTAAATACACAATATCATAACCATTCTCGCGCATTCCCTTCACTTCACGTAAATACTTGCTTCTAAGAGCTACCAGATGTGGCTTTTCACAAATAATGTTTTTTCCACCAGCATACTTTCTAAAGGTGAAGCCTGCATTTCTTACAGTTTTCCATAATAAAGTTTTTGATATTTCAATGTCGTTATTAGTTTTCAGCCAAATCTTCAACTTTCTAAGTGTCACTTCTTCGTTTTTATCAAACATTCTACATATTTCTCTTTTTACTAGGTCCTTATCGAAACTGTCTATCTTTTCTTTCCTTCCTTGCTTTCGTGAATTTGTTGGCAATAAATATCCGCTTGCTTCCACTATTCGATCAAATGAACGTTTACACAAACCTAAAATATGCATTGTTCTCTTCTCAGGATTTGATAAAGAACAATAAAGATGTCCCTTTTTACGCTCTCTGCAGAAGTATTGATAAATCTTTATAGCAATGTTATGCTCAGTAAAATATTTCGCTTTCAGATTCATTCTCACATAGACTTGCAGAAGGTAATATGCTTAGTGCCGCCTACTTTCTGTAAATATTGAGACGTGCCTCTGACTTGTGACTTGAAATCGAGTAAATAGCCGTTTTTGATTTCACATAATTCTAAGTTCAGGAAAAATAATATTTGGTGCTAAACGGGAATTTCCATATGTAACATTGCTTTATACAAATGTACAGTGGAAACAACTACTTTTAGAACAGTGCACATTCTACCGTGAGGGTCATGCCTTTATATTTAATAATCAGCTGTGAGATGTAAGCATCTACATAATCCAGCGATTGTTTATAATTTAGATTAACTTTTTTTAAATATAGGTTAAATAAGGTATCTTTGATACTGGATCACATGTCTTTGATAAAAAAATATTTCTATAGCGACATTATTATTCTAAACCTAACTTCAAATGATCAATCCAAATGAACAATAGGTTTTTGATAAAAATAATTTAACATCTCGGCAAACGATTCTGAACGGACTATAGTATTTTTTGCTCACATTTCAAGACTTTTAAACTGCACACACAACTATATGAATTTGAATCCTTCGTTAATTATACAGTCCTGTAGACTAATCGGGTATCATCCTTCAAAAGTGACGCGAATTTACTTTTCCTATTGATTGTCATCTGTCACTTTATGTATACTTTGTAGAAGATCCTTAGAACAACTTGGACAGATTGTAAAAACAAGTGGACAGATTGTAAAAACAAGTAAACAAATTGTAAAAACAACTTGGACAGATTTTCAAACCAAATTGGACGGATTATACAAACAACTTGGACAAATTGTAAAATAAATATAACTATATTTTTTGAAGGTAATTAATGTAAAAAGCGACTGCACACTCACATAAGAAGTAAGTTCACATTGATTTGACATATCATAACCAGAAGAGACATAGATCACATCGTAACAACATAAACATTTTTTCAAAAAGGAGTATGATAAGACAAAAAGGAAAGTTGCTGGATAGCGTGACATTGTGGCATTGGGGAAAATGTGTGTTTGAAATGATTAGCAGTACAAGCTACAGAATGTTGCAGACATACCCTGGTCACACGGCATGGGATATAACAAGTGTTGTATGACATGATCTCTTCAACATCGATGCTTGGACAACTCTTCAAAACACACATGAAAAGTAAATGAAAATTGTTGAATTAAACTATCAACAATCTGAGATATATAACCGATCAACAATACTTCTAGGCTGCACGGCTGCGCGGGCGTATACCTCATTAGAGATACAGCTCTTAAATTGTAAATTTTGCGCAAATAATTGAGATTTGCGTATTTGGAAAAGATCCACAAAATCAATCAAAAGTAATTTGGACATACGATTTGTGTAATTATCCAAACATATATTTGATCAGCGTACGAAGGAAAATGGAAGAATGAATGTAGCAAAGACACAATTATATAAATTACTTTTACATTTCTGTGTCTGTAAGTATGGACTATCAACAACACAAGATCAAAAGAAATTAGAAAATATGTATTCTTTTAATTGAAAATATAAATTGACCTTTCATCTATATGTAGTTGTGATACACGGGCAGTGACATTTAAAATAGAAATTAAATATCGGCATTTTAAATTAAATGATATAGAAAGGATCTAAAAATATTATCAACAGAGAAGTAATCCAGTATAGACTTTGCAAAGACCTACCATAGAAGTTTGGCTCGTCAAGACCTTAAATTTAAAAAAAACAAGCTGTCATACTTTAAACGCAGAGAAAAGTTACGGTAGGTTAGAAAGGTTAACCGTTGTAGCGACAGTTCCAGACAGGAGAATAGGAGACCACCAAAGACGCTGATGGACACAAGATAAATCTTAAGAAATTTTGAATATGGTATTGTAGTTTGTAGGGCAGCGTGCACAGGACCGAGAGGATTACGAGCACCAGTGTAAGACATGATCCTTTTGCAAAAGAGAAACAACAGCCAGCCACGCTAAACCCTATTTAAGACCTGCGCCCAATCCTACTTAAGCCTCACGCCCAACCCTACTTAAGGCCTACACCCAACCCTACAATAAGCACGAAGGCCATCTTTACTCTTATAACATGCACGACCAGTGATTGTATTTTTCGCTCCCCTTTTGAAGCTTTGAAACCCACGGGCTCGACTATATCAATCGGAGTCCCTTGTAAATTATACAGTCATGTAGACTCATCGGTTATCATCCATCAAAAGTGACTATATATATTTGACTTTTACCCGTGATTTCATTTGTCACTTTATGTATAATATGTGTCAACGGCCAATGAAATTCTCGGAAAAAGTTAAAAAATACAAACCCTACACTTTTGAAAGATGATCACCGATGATTCCGCATCACTGTATATTTTATGAGGGACACAATCAAGCACATGAAGCGAGTCATGAAAATGATGGAAAACCTAAAGTAATAATATTTACAGACCTGGAGGTAAAAACTCAAAAATTGGCTATATATAAGATATATTGAAAATGAAAGGTAAATATGATGTTTGGAACTGACAAAACATAGCTAGACATTGATATATGCTTTTAGTTGATTTATCTTCCTAGGCTGTTAAAACGTATTTGGATGTTACATAAAGTGACAGAATTACCAAGGGGACATTATGGCGCACAAGACATGTAACATACTGATTACAATATCTTTTTTTTTTTTTTTGCAACTTATTTTAAATATAGTTACAGAAGACAATCTGATCATACAAATATCAACAGTACGTGAGACGAGCAATCCTGGAGTAAATTTACGAAAGTGGAAGACATAGCTAGTTATTTAGAATATTTCTGTCTCTTCTCCCCTTGACCTTTCCGGTGGTTACTACATGTTCAAGTTTACTTTTATCATCACGTGCCCTAAAAATGTGATTACCTGTTTATAATTTTCGCTGTAATTTGTCGTTTTACTCCAGCATTTCTGAAAACTTCGACACTAGTTTTCTTGGCTGTCAATAGAATTTTCATCATTCTTCTTAAAAAACACATCTCAATTGCCTCCAGCTTATCTTGAGCACTTTTGTTTACTGTCGTTGTTTCGCTTCCATAAAGAAGAATTGGCTCAATATAAAATCCTAGCACTCGAACTCGTGTATCCATTGCATAGAATGTTTTTAATTTTTTTTTGAAATGTTGATTTGCCTGTGCTTGACTGCATTGGAGCACCTGTCATCTAATATTAAAATGGTGCCAAGAGACTTGACTCTATTAGCTTAATTCAATTTGCAATATTGGAAGTAATACTCTATTTTGGCTGTATATATTTCTTTGAAACAACTGTTACTTCTGTTTTCTTCTTGTTTAGACTGATGTCTATGTTTTAATATCCTTGTGCTACCGTGTCTAACAAGGCTTGAAGTTCTTGTTCACTCCCTTCAATCAGAACTGTATCGTCTTCATATCTTAGATTATTCAGATTGTAATCTCCAACTGCTATTCCGGGCATGCTTTCAATGTTTCGTATAATATCCTCTGTATACAGGGAGAAGTGATCTGGTGACATTACACATCCTTGTCTGATGACCATGTCTATATTTAGGAATTCTCCTACATTACTGTCAATCTCATTTCATCTGTTTGTTTCCAATACATATTTCTTACTCTCTTTAGCTCTCTCCCATCAACTTTGAGTTTGTGTAAACATTTGTATATGTTCTGAATGCTTAACCTTGTTAATTACTTTACCATAATTATATACCAGATTATAATCTGTGACTTACAAGTACAGAACATTTTGTACTTCTAATGACCTCTCCATCAATGTTCGAATTATATATAGCGCATTTCTTCTGCCTTTTCCTCCCACAAATCCACATTCAATCAATCAAGTGCCCTGTCGAATGGCGTAAGCGATCATGTTTCTCCACGACTTTCTGTCTCTTGTGTAATAAGCTCGGTTGGTGAGCTTCTACCGTGCCACAATACAAGTCCATCTGGTAACTTTTCTCTTTGTCGTCACCTATCTCTTCTCCCCGTGATCTTTCCAGTAGTTATTAAGTGTTCAAGCTGTGTTCTTCTCAGCACATGCCCTAGAAACCGTGACTGTCTGCCCCTAATATTTGATATGATTGATAATTTTACACCAGCATCAATGAAAACATCTGCATTAGTTTTCTTGGCTGTCCATGGTATTTTCATCATTCTTCTCAGAAACCACATTTCTGTAGCCTCTAATTCGCTTTGAATTTTTTATTTCACAGTCCATGCTTCACATCCATAAAATAGAATTGGTTCGATATAACATCTTAGCACTGGAATTCATGTCTGCATTGATAGTCTTCTAATCCACATTGCTCTTGGGAAATTTCTGGTTTTAATTATACTATTATTCGTCTCATGATTACACGAAATATTCTTCTTCTTCTTCTGCGTTCGTTCTCAAACTCCTGTAGATTAGCAGGATGTAGTCCGGAGAACGGAATGCGCTGTGTCATGGTTTACAGCATTGCTGCGATATCTGCGCATTTCGGCTTGACACATCCGACTTCAGCATGGCGTTGGGTCACTGACCCTATATGGAATGGGACAGCTAACTTACCCCATAACCTCCTTAGTCGCCTATTACGACATGCATGTAAGGTAAACAGTGTTGCTATTCTTTCCTCCCCTTTCGGACCCAGGCAACACACGTGCGACACGAAGTATGATCTCAGTCATCTTGCTCATAAGGCTGATTGTACGGTATTCTTCGCATTCTTCTGCACGATGTTTCTTTGGTAAGGCTATGAATATTGACTGCAGTATATTAGATGGAATATCGCCACTGTTATAGATGTCATTTAGCATTTTAGTGATTATTTTTATGCCATACTCTCCCAGCACTTCTAATTCTTCATTTGTAATATTATCTGGTCCAGGAGATGTATTTCATGTGTTGTATAGCTTCTTCCACCTTTGCACTTAATATACAGGTACCTTCGTTGTTTTACTGTATGTCTGTTTCATTTATATTATCGTTGTGAAGTCCCTAATGTATTTTCTCATCTGTTTATGATTTCATTTTCTCCTTTTAACATATGCCCTCGCTTTGACTTCAGGCACCCAGTCTTGTGAAATGTTCTGCCTGCTAATTCATTTATTTGTTTATGTGTATCTCTTGTATTTTAATGATATTTTTCTATTTCACAGCATTTTGCATTTAACCATTCCTCTTTCGCTGTATTGCATTTATGTTTAATTTATTTGTTTATCTTGTTATATTCTTAAATGTTAGCCTATAACTTTCTTCTTTGTTGCATCAACTTTAAGATATTCTCTTTAATCCATTCTTTCTTTGCTGGATGTTTCTTAGGTTGTAGGATATTTGCAGATGTTTGTTGTCTAAATTGTTTTAACATCATCCAATGCTCGTCCATAGTTTGTACTTTTTTCTATGGAGTTGTACCTGTTTTGTATTGCTATACTGTACTGTGTAAATCTGTGTTCTTTTTTAATAGATTTACATTTGGGGTGTTATCTTTCCCTGTAGTTCTTGCCAGCTATTAGCAAAACTTTATTACTGTTCTAAATTTCGCCTCTTTAATTGCAGTTGTGCTAAAATTAGTAGGCCTAAATGTTATCGATTTTCTGCCTAAAATTGACTGACCAGATACCGCCCGACTGGTGTCTTGGTTTTTCAACTACATCCCACTGATTGTGCTATTTCTCGACCTTCCTGAATATAATCCCTGATGCAAATTTCCTGGTATCTGAGGCGATCATGGCTTGGACGACTTAATTCAAACTAGTCAAACTATGGGCGTCTGGTACGCCGGGGCGTTACATAGCCTCCGCACAGCTGGGAGGCTCATAAATCTGTGTCAGAAGTATTGGTTCAGTTCCGATCATTAAATGTGTTCACGTCATTAAGTATGTGTATCTATTTGCATTTCTAATCAGTATATAATTTACAGGATCTAATCAAATTTTCAACTAAACGTGATTATTTATTATCAATCAATATCAATAAAACCCATAACCCTTCAGGGTCGTAGGGGTATCACATTGGAAGCTTCAGCACACAGAGTCCTCCAGCGAATTCTATCCTCAGCGATGCGGATGAGTGTGGAAATATCTAGCCCTTTCCATTCCTTGATGTTGTCTGTCCATGTCTTTATTTGTCCTCCTCTGCTTCTTCCACCCTCGACAGTTCCCTGCAGTATTGTTTTTGACAAGGAATCGTGCCTGCATACATGTCCGAACCATGCTAGTTTTCGTCGTTTCACTATTGAAAGCAATGGCTCCTGGACACCTGCACACATCTCTACTTTATTTCTTACGTACACATTGGTATTATGTTCCCTATAGGAAATTCGTAGAATTCTTCTGTAGCATTTATACTCGAAAGCCTGTAATCTTCTCTCCATGTCCGCAGTGAGTGTCCAACTCTCACAACCATACAACACAACGGAAAGCACCAGCGACCTATACAGTTTGATTTTCACTCCAACACTGATGTTGCTTTTCCAAATCACAGTTTATTATTTATTATATGCTTTATCAAATCCACTCGATAGGCGTCAACTTGGTTGTGGTTTCAAATTCGGTGAAGATCATGCTGCCTCACTTAGCTCTGGCAAGGGTAATTAACAGGACCGGATTTACGTATAAACTAAACAAGCTATATCTTAGGGCTCCACTGTTATGGGGGCCCAAAAAAACAACTATATTTGGCACTGACATATAATATCTGAACTTATAAAGGGCCCCATATCTCAAAATAGCTTAGGGTCTTATTAAGTCTAAATATAGCACTGGTAATGAAGTGTATAATTGGTGCCTAGAAATCACACAATAGTTGAGAAAAAATGTCTTCCACGTGACGAGTGTTATCTTCCCCTGCTTCCTCTTCAGCGTTCATTCGGAAATTCCCACTGCGTCTCTCCTGCAGCAGGACAATAATCTTACTAATTTCCAGTAGCATGTAGTCTAGAAAATGGAAGTGCGTTACGTGGTAGTTTAATTTGTGCTAATGGCCCGATACATCAGTCTGTGGTGGGAGTATTATTATTTATTGTATGCTTTGTTCGTTTTTTTCGGCGTTCGTTCTCATCCTCCTATTGTTAGAGCAAGCCGACTGAGTATCACGGGAAAAATGCGAGTAGGTTAGAAATCTATTTCACGAGGATTTTAAGTTTCGGCGAGAAAAACTACGACTTTGAGTAAGAGAAAAATGTTGTCGACACAACCTTGAGTTAAATAGACGGATTGAACTGTTATAAATAAATACTGGAAGCAAACATAGTGAGTGAGATTGGAAGGTTTATAGAAGAATCTCAAGAAAATATCTTTGTGCCGTGTGGGAAATACAGGTTGTAGAGTGAAATACTACAGGGAGATAATCAGTTTTCCGAAGTATCTTCAGCTGGTAGCAGCTCATAAAACTACAGGCCAAAAATGATATAACAAGGAATTGCTACAGATCACCTCAAGGGTTTGTTTTATCCTTTATGTGTTTTCATAAAGAATGTTTATAAGAAAATGTGAGTAGAGTCATCATCATGTGCTTGAAAGGAACTTTAGTTCGAAGATATTGTAAATCTTGTCGTGATGATTGCAAGTTTGTAATGATGTCGTCGAAAGTATTTTCTACATGAGTGAAAGAGTTCACATAACTGTTACTGTGAGCCCATTATGTCAAGGAAGCTGTATATTATTGAAAATCTGCATCTTGTATGCATCTGAATTGAAGCTATCAATCGAGAACTTGAATTTTGAAGTAAACTACACCTTTTGGAAACTGTCATGTGTATAAGAAAATGGACCAATGCCTGCATTGATAGTTGAACTATCAAAATCAGCTGTCTATGCCTATTAGACGGAGTGGTTGCTCAAGTCATAGTCTACGTAATGTTCTTGGATATTAATGTTGAGAATGAGCTAGAAGCTTCAGTCGATGGAAGGTCAACAAAAATTGAATATATCAAAGAAGTCAAGTTAGTGACAATGGCTTTTTGTTTATAGAGTCTGGTCTAATGCAATTGAGGAATTTCCAAGGTAGCATGTGAGAAATTATTGATTAGCAAATATAAATGCAGGAGAAATTGTGAAGCATTGTAGAAATCTTAGAAGTGGGAAATTTATTGTTATTGTGGCAGAATATAAAATTATAAGTGGTGATATTGCACATCGAGGAAACCTGTCAGTGTCTAAATTTAACTCGTGAAGTTGATAAGAAATTAACTTTGAATCAAAATAACTAGTGTCCTCAACGTTAACAATTAGTTGGAACGCAAATTAATAGTAAAGTTAAACATTAAATGTCATCTACACAATCCAATGACAATCAGGGGCGTGGTTAAAGGAGCTTAGAAAGTATCTGAACAACGAAACGTCACTTTGAATGTATACAGTCAATGAGAGTTGATCTTCAATACGAGATATTTTGTGGTAACCAATCATCATCTGAGTGTCAATGTACGCCTACTGCTGTGTTTATAGTTAGTGAACATCGCCTGCTTTGTTTACTAGTGTTGGAGCTTTATTGCTGTGTTTACACCTGTCAAACACCGCCTGTATTTGTTGATCATCGTTGGATATTTACTGTTTTGTTTATGCTTAGAGAACACCGCCTGCTTTGTTTGACTTTCTTGATATTTACTGCTGTGTTTATACTTGGCGTACGCCGCCTGCTTTGTTTGCTGTCCCTATATATTTACTACTATGTTTATACTTATCATAGATTTACTTAAGGTAAAGGTACAGGTAGGTCCCATGGCATCTGCCGTCGGGGATGAAGATAACTCATCATGTACTAAGCCGCAGCAACTATTAGTTGGGGTGGCCAGTTCCCTTCCTTGCTGTTTTTTTTACCTTCCCTAACTCATGCGTCAGGTACTCATTTACAGCTGAGTCGACTGGAGGAGTGGTCGTGTCAAGTGAGAAATCACAACCCGGACATTTTTCTTTTTAATGTCCAGACGTGGTTTCGAACCTAGCACGCTGTAACCAGATGATAGCAAGCACGCTCACTATCCACTAGGCTACCGCGCTCTACTATGTTTATACTTAGCGAACCGCTTGCTTTGTTTACCATTGTTGGAGCCTTACTGCTTTGTTTACACTTGTCAACACCGCCTGCATTGTTGATCATCATTGACAATTTACTACTATGTTTATATTCCGCAAACACAGCTTGAATTGTTTCTCATCACTGAATCTTATTGTCAAGGTTGACTGGCCAACCAACATTGAGCAGAAGATCTTCATTGAAATTACTAGTAAAAACTCCTATAATTGAGAAAAGACGCAAGGGGAAGCGGTCCTATAGAAGGCTCTACATCATATCATATGAGATTGACATGTCTGTAACTTTCAATGACAATAACGGTTAGCTTATTTAAACAGGAACATTCTTATTCGGTAACTATTGACTGTTACTGAAGAGACGTGCGCAAGAAAAAAAGATTATTTTTGAAATCATTGACAATAGAAAAGTTTATAGACCATTTTTTATAAGGAGTTAGATTCGAGGAGTGGCTTTTGACCACTCCTCTTATTTTCCAAATGAGTCAATGCCAATCACTGTTTCATAAATTATGAGTGTTGTTTGTTAGTGGCGTCTTAGTCTCTTATGTTGTTTTATAGATTAATCTTCTTCTACATCAGCGTTCATTCTCAAACTCCCGCTGTATCTCTCTTGTAGCATGACCATGCTCCTACTCGATTTCCAGCAGGATGTAGTCCAGAGAATAGAAATTCGCCGTGCCGCCGTTTTATTTGCGACAATGGCCCGACACATCCGTCTTCGGCGGATAGATTAATCAATAATATACTCATGTGTCATGTCAGAAAGAATAAATAAATAAGAAAACTGTTTTTGGAGTTGGGTTCATTAATTAGGAATTATCTTTGTCCTCGGCTTCTCTATTTTGTTAGGAAACATTTTGTCGTGGAAGTACTAATAAGAGAGTGGATGATCACCACTAAGTGAAATATAAGAATGTGTTAAGTCTACAAGAATCACTATCAAGATTTATGTGAAAATTCAAACAAATTAGAAATAACAATTCTGATAGGTCAAAATCCAGTAAATGTTACAATAAGACCTCTGTACAGATTAATTAGTGCTACATTAGTTAAGTTTTTAATTATTGTCGCGTTTTTGTGGTCACTATTTATATACTTAGAGTGACATACCAAAAATAGCCAAGGTCGACCAACAAAACGCACTGAATTAATCAAAATCGGTATTTCAGGTAATTTTTACATTTTATGTAAATAGGCCTTCTATACTGGAGACCGGCCGTGCTTTGATCCTCTATGGATGGAATAGTCAACCCACAAACCAAAGATACTGTATATAAATTGTATTTAGATAATAATTTTTCTCCCTTCCCTCCCCTTCTCAATATCTGTCACAAAATCTAAAGAAAACCTAGATACAGCGTCACAAAAGCAGTCGGTTGTCAACACATATTTTCGGGATTTCCCTCACTTAAACTAAATTTCACTATTATCGTTAAAACATGTATGAGCCTCTTATATACCAAGACTTTCTTCAGAATAATCCTACGGAATGATCTCACAAAGTGTTCCTTATCGTGACATTATCCGCTATTTTCTTTGCGCATACTTCGTGTATGACATACTTCGTGTATGCGCAAAGCGACCAATGCTTAATCTGACAGCCAAGATTAGTATCGCTGTGAGCGATCAGCAGGCATGTTCCTGTAAGGAAACTTACTATTTACTGTAAGAGAAATCCCGGAAATGTATGTTGACAACCGCCTGCTTCTTTGACGTCGTACTAATGTCTTTATGTATCTAGAAGTCTGTGGATGACGATTCCTTCGTACATCATCCATTTTTACGTTCTTACCTACCAGTAAAAAGCTTTCACTCCATAGCGGGTCATACGTTCCCGGTTGAGAAGCACTGATCTGTACCACGTTATCTCCTGATTTAATCGTAAAATGAAGGTTATTTCTTGCCAACCTAATTCATAACATAAGTGAAGATTATCTCTAACCAATCTAATAACATTAAATGATGATCAAATCTCTTCGATCTAATCATAAAATAAATAAAGATTATCTTTTTTTAAATTCAATCATGAAGTTGAGATTATCATATTTTCCACTCTTATTAAGGTACTTGCGCATTGGACGTTTTTGTGATTGTTTGTGTACTAAATCATAGACATGATAAACACATAAACATTTGTTGCACATAGAATGATGACATCAATGGAATAGACAAAGTAAAATTGAAACATGGAATTATTGGATAAGACGAAGATGTTATAAGCCGATATGAAGGGATGCGTTCAGGATGACCTACCGTGAACAGATGGTGATTTGAACGATTGAATTTTGTTCCAGTCTGCTGAGTCGTGGCTCTCGAAAATAAAGGCCTCCTAGCTGAATTAATCCGGAACCCTTTCGTTCAGTTTTGACTATTGTTGGACTTTATTGTTTAATTGGTTGCTATTTACATACTTAAAGTTGTATGCCAATAATAGCCAAGGTCAACCAATAGATTCACGCAAATCGGAGACTAACTTATGTTTATGTTTTAGGTAAAAGGTCTCCTATACAGTCGAGGGGCGCTTCTGAGTGAACATTAACATTCTGATGATTCTATCTCTGTGCGTCAACTCAGAAGGAGATTAATCCAAAGAGAGGGCAAACGGTGAGGCTGCAACAGCACTCAATAGAGAAAAAAAAAGGACACCAGCTAAAATGAATGAGGCAAGAATAGTAGAGAGGACAAATCACCTCAGATTTATGACAATATAAATATAGCTAGGAGTGGCGTAGCCTTGTTGATAGTGAGTTTGCTTGCCATCACCAGGTTACAGCTTGCCAGGTTCAAAATTACGTAAGGTCAAAACAATCCGGGTTTTTCTAGGATTTCTAGCTTGTCATGATTAACGTTCCAGTCAACTCAGCTGTAAATGAGTACCTGACGCATGAGTTAGGGGAGGTAAAGACAGAAAGGAAGGGAACTGATCTCCCCACCTAATAGTTATGTAGCTTAGTACATGAAGAGCTATCTTCATCCACGGCGGCAGGTTACGGCCATGTAACACAACTTTTCCTTTAACATACAGCTAAGCAAGATTAGCTTCGAAAACTGAATTTTAAATCATCATACAGTAATATAACCTCCGTGAGTTCTGTTGATGGTTGATAGCTACGTGTCTCAGCAAAAATAGGCTCTAATCTTCAGTTCAATTAACCTCTATTCAGGATCCAAATTTTGATCAAATGTCTTGATATTACTAAGACAGATTTTCGCCAATGGTTGAAACGTGTCTCACCAAAAAGAGTCTAAAATCTCCACGTCCTCTACCTATTTAGCACATGCTACTGTTTAATCATCGGTGAGTGTCGTCGCATCTAATAGTGGAGCAAAGAATAGCAGGACTTGTGCCTACTACCCATATCGTAAGAGGCGACTAAGGCGGTTTAGTGCTAGAGTATTGATGAAGTCTAATGTGTGTTGCTATTGACACAAATAACACAGCAACACAACGCATTCCCTATGTATCGACTACATCCTGCTATAAATCTTGTACGATTTTGGTCACGGAAGAAGAGAGATCCAGTGGGAGTTTGAGAACGAATAAAAATATTTAAAACGTGCTGGAGTTGACTGCCCCATTATGGGACCAGGTTACCGAAAATCCACGTTGAAATTAGATAAGTCAGTTCGAAATTCGCAAATATCACAGTCCAACTGTAAGCCAGGACATAAGCATTCTTTCTCTGAACTATATCCGTTATCCATCAGGAGTTTGCGAAAAAAAAGTATACAAAGAACATTAAATGATGTCAAATACAGTGAGGATTAACAATAACAACTATATATTCCTCATGTCGAACATCCGTGTATTATAACTTTTGTAGGAAGAGAAGACAGTTAAGGGAGATAGGATTAAGGGAGATAGGATTAAGGGAGATAGGATTAAGGGAGATAGGATGCTTGAGTTGGGGCATTTTGGTAATGAAAATAACAACAGTGAAAGAGGGTCAAAGGAAATGAAACGAAAACTATTATTTGAAACAAATTTATATCACGCACAACTAATTATATCAAGGGGAAAAGAGAATGAGGAACACGAAGAGAGAAATTTCTGAATAGGTTGTCACTGTAGCACAAATATATGTCACCAAATGAATTTATTAACAACACAATAAGCAGAGGGTTGGGGAGAAACATGATCGCCTACACCACTCGGCATTGCCTTTGATTGATTGATGTATATCTAACAGGACGTGAAGAGGAGTTGTGCGATTCAAGCAGCCGTGATTACTGTAACACTATCACACTCAATTACTCATCAATTATTGTATGGCCCTGGCGTAGTGGTTAAGCTGTTCGCCTTGTGTTCAAGAGGTGACTGGTTCAAATCCGGCTCGAGTCGTCTTGTTTATAAGGTGGATTTTTGTTGGAGATCCCTGTGGATCTTGAAGCTACGAAGTTACGTGCTATGAGTGATACTCTCGGCAGGCGGAGTGCCGCTTCGTTGAGAGAGACGGAGTACATATGGGAAACCGAGTACAGTGAAGTCAATCTTCTACGGCTTTTAAACCCTTTTTTAAAACTTACTAACTTAATTTGTCAAGGCATTACGGAAAAGGGTTTAAAAGACGTTAAACTGTATTGTATTCGCATTTTCATATGTTCTGATCCTCTCTCAACAAAGCAGCAGGGTACCTGTCGAGAGTACCACTCATAGCACTCCATAGCCTTTAGTTAAAATTCCCTATATTCTAGGAGAAATTTCAATGCAACACAAGACTTCCGACTCTGAATCCCGCGATCTCATAAACACAAGGCAACTGGCGTAACGACTATACGACGAAGACTCCCTAGTCAATCATTACTGAGATTACTTATTGAGTTGTGATTTGATGGATACTAGGTCTAGCTTGTATCTAATTACGACGATTTGGGGGGGGGGCATCTCTAGTGTATCCCAGGACTACTCGCATCCCTTCATTCTGTGTGCGCTACAACTGATTGCTTTGTGTTGTGGGCAGCGTTAGATGACCCAGTTCATAATCGACCACTCACATGACCAACAGGTTAAAGAGTAGGTCAAGAAATTGCTGTTTATCATTGTTTGTCATTGACATTTAGTTCTATAACAAAATATATCATACTGAGGTCTTAATTGATCTAATTATTTCTAGATGTGCAGTCGCTATTATTTTGAGATCTGACATGTCCCATTTTTGTATCACATGATCAGCATAGTGCATATATGGCAGACTTCGATAGAATGTCACAGATATTTCATTATGTTGCTTGACCATGAATTTCTTAGAATTTCTTGACCATGAAGGTGACCATTGGTATATCTGCATGTACTGTTCAGTTATTTAATGAGCACCATATCAAATTGATTTGATGGAGTTAACCTGGGCGCGTGTCTTGAAAATACCTAACTGTATGGCACAGTGGACACTCTAAAACAGACAGCAGCCTATATCATAGAATCCGGAGTCCCAACCTGACTGAGTAATGATCGCCGAAGAAGAAGAATAAAATACCTAGAAATGGTCAGTAATGTATACTGGATACTACTAGCCATTTCACGCTTATTAGAACCCACTATGCATACTAAAACATGATCAGCGAAGGACATGGGATGCTCTTGGCCATATAGTTCAATACTTGCCACCTTCGCCTCATAAATGTTGAATAGTACCGGAGAAAACGGCGAGCCTTGTGGAATTCCCGGTCAAGGACAAGACATGCATTGAGTGTAGCCAGAGACAAAAATCATCTACTCCACAGAAATATCTCGTATCTGAAGGACTCTACACTTAAGAGGAGAATTGCATAGATGGCACAAACAAAATTAACTTTTGAACTGGTTACTACAACTGATTCATTGGTTAGAGGAGTAGAGAGGATAAACACTAGTGAGGACATGGAAGAGGAGTAGAGAGGATAAACACTAGTGAGGACATCGAAAACTATATACAGGTCATTATTAATCTGGACAAACAGTGCAGAACGTAGCACAATGGGAAAATAGAACTCGAAATAAAATGTTCCTCTGTGGTTACTTCTGGTAAAATGTCGGAGTGAGGATTTATATCCAGACTTGGAAGTAGAATTGTACAGGAGTGGAATAGAGTTTACACGGCAACAATCTCCAGCATTAGAATAGAAATTGAGGGAGTTACATTTAGCACTAAAACTGATTTCTGGAATCAAAACATTTGTAGCTGTAATAGTCACAGACTCTCAAATCCATGCTTGTAAAGTTTGAGAATGGATGTCTCCGACTTGAGTGGATAAAATACAATGCATATTCCCATCTGAGGAGAATTCTGGGAATTTATTCATTTGGACATGCAGGAGTCTGTGGCAATGCAAGACCCGACGCATTAGTATCGAAATAACCAATACTAGGAGAATTAGCTATGCATAAGAATGATATATTAAAATCTTTACATGAATATTTTCTAAATGAGGACACTAGACTGGAATATGATAATGTGAATATACAAATTTGGAATTACCTATGGGTGAAAAGAACAGGGTGACTGAGGGGTTGTCTAAGGTGTGTATGTAACAAGCGAGCTACAGGAACCATCAACATACATAGTCTTTGTCATGTAATGGGAGAGACCGAGTACTTATTGATTTACCCAGAGTGCGTCGACATCGAAACGGAAAACTAAACTAAATTAAACTTATAGAAACTTACTTAGTAAATTATTACTGAGAGCATGTACTGATTATTCAGTAAATTATTACTGAGAGCACGTATTGCTATCCCTTGTGTTAGCGGTGACTGAATGGAGAGTAAAGAATTGCGATACTGTTTACCTTCCATGCAGGCTTGTAAGATGCGACTAAGGTGTCATGTGTGAAGTTTGTTGTTCCATTTTATTCAAGTCAAAGTGATGAAGTCGGATGTATCGTTGAAAGGGTTAAATATCGTCAAAAAAAAATATTTGAAAACCAAGACACAGGACGTATCCCGTTCTCCGAACTACATCCTGATAATCTGTAGGAAAGTCCAGAACACTCGCAGAAGAAAATGAAGAATACTAAACGCCAATATAATTTCATTACAAATACTATTGTTAAAAAGTAGGAATAAATCCTACTAATTTCGTATTTCTACGTAACTAATCTACAATTTCCGCCGTCAATTTCAACTGCCATTTACTGGAGACAATATAGTTATATCATTGGAATTAAGTGATTAAATTCTCATTTTCTACCAGACATACTATTTCCAGCTGCGGACATAAGTCAGCTTGGATGAAATGTTAAACAAGTCTCCTACCGGGACACTATGTCTGCTACGTAGTTCACCTTATATAGTTCTAATTTATTAATGTCTAGTTTATATTTATCTCTAAGTGGACAATATCGCCCCTGGAGGTGAATAAGACAATGCAGATGGGCAGTGAAAGAGTCTGTAAAGAGTCGGTATATTTGTGTATTTCTGAATACAAAAATATTGGCGTTACTTTATGCTTTGTATGTGTGTTCTTTGCCCTTCAAAGCGAAGATAACCATTTGTTACATCAGCTCGATGAAATTCAGTTAGTTATGTCATTGAGTTCGTAGATGCATATAAGCCATTTTTTGGCACCAAATGTCTCTGGACAATCTGGACATGGTATGATCTGTTTAACTTGTGCTTGATCTGTCTTGTCTTTCTATACGACAATCAAGACAAGGTAACTGCGTGAAACGTAACAACAATTGTAAATTTATTCTTTTTGTTCTGTCATTTACTCATCTTTTTGTTCGTTTCGTTTCCATATATATTTATGTTTTTACATACTTCCTGACCTTCTGGCATCTCATTTCCATATTTCCGTTGGATACGTTTGTTTGTTTTGATAATTTTTCCATTCATCGTCTTTTGATGTTGTGTGTATATATTGATAAATACCTTTTGGTTGAAACGTTGAATATGATTTCTGTATTGTAATTTGTATGTTTTCTTGTGTGCACATCATTACCCACTAGTTTTAGTTATAGTCTGTCGTGTCTGAGCGAAGCGATTATATAAACCTGTGTTTTACGTAAGTACTTGTTTTTCTAACAAGTCTCCGCTTATAAGCTGCTGTGTTTCTCCCTTCTTTTCACAAGATGATGTATGATACCTTAGTATGTAAAGGAAAAAAAGACATGTTCTCGCAAATGTAATGATTCCTAAGAATACAGATCTAGATGAACTATCGATCGTCCTATGTTGAATTGAAAACTGGGAAGTTGTTGCTGCGAATGGAAAACTATTCTTCTTCTTCTAATGGTCCATGTCTCGCGGCGTTGTTTATCTTGTCCTTTCACGTCCTTCTGTTTCGTGTGCTGTCAATCATTACAGATACCGATGTTCTCCTATGCCACAATGCTACCTTGTCAATCAAATTCCCTCTTGGTCTTATCTCGCCTGCTCTTCAACATGTTGTCATGATGTATTCCATCTTTTCTTTTCTCATGATGTGTCGAACAAATGTAGTTCTCTTTTTGAATAAACTCTTTTCAAGATATGTTCATCACACTTTTTATCTGCTAACGGTGTTATTAATATTTTTCCATAAAACCACATCTCTACTGCCTCTACATAATTTGTCACTATTCTGCTGTTTGGTTCACGTTCACGATTGACTTCCATATAACCTCTTTATAACCTCCAAGTTCTATATAACTTCTAAGAACTCATGTTATCATCTTGATTAATAGATATCTTACATAGGATGATCTTCATCTTGTGAAATTTTGTCACTACCTGGAACATTCCACATTTCACTTCTTCCATTGGGATGCAAAGGGAACGCATTGCTCTAGGCGGGTCCAGGGTTAGCAGATAACCAAGATCCCAAATGTACCTCCACGAGGTGCACCCTGGAAACAGAAATACAGCAGCTCAAGCTGATTCTCGCCAAATCATTTGGGGATCGTGTCCGAGAATGTGGAGGTAGCAGATGGAAAGAGATTTGACTGCACAAGAGACAGACAATATCTCCGACACCACCAGCATCACCACATATAGCGATACTGTCGACATACAGTGAAGCAAGTCAGTCCAGTCCGAACATTGGAGGGGCGGCGAATGTAAAATACACGTAAAGGTAGATGCATGGGGAGAGACAAATAGATTTCACACCGAGTACAATGAAACAATGAAAGGGCAGAACAGCGCTAGAGGGCAGCGCGAACTGCAAATAGAAAGTGAAAAGTCCCTAGGAAAGGGGAACTACAAGCTCCGTCAGCTCGAGACGAGCTTCTAGTTACCTGTGTTCCTTACAGGCAGAGACCCAGACCCATTCATTGGCGTTTGGTAAAGCAAGAAGACCTAACCTAACTCTTATGTCGAGCCTTCCTAAACCGAAAATATGCTCGCGAAGAGAAAGGGTTCTGTACCCGATGGGCTTAGGCAAGAAAGGGACAACGATGGTAGTCATGGCCCAACTCTACTGTCAAGGTTTCCTATAACGGATGTACACTTGCAGAGAGAAAGGGTTCCGTACTCGATGGGCTCAGGCACAAAAGGGACAACGATTTAGCCCTGGCCCAACTCTACTGTCAGGTTTTCCTACACCGGAAATACACTTGAAGAGAGAAAGGGTTCAGTACCTGATGGGCTCAGGCGCTATTGGGACAAGGACGCTCAGCTCGAGAACGCCTTGCTCTCAAACGCGTGGTGTGAGACTCGAACTTGGACAAGGGGTACACGATGTCGGTGAACGACACCTCGGCTAAGAGGGAGAAAGAGCCAGGGTCCAACTCCCCTGTTGAGTTCTTCCCCTTAAGGAACCAGGCTCACGGATGAGAAACGGTTCAGTACCCAATGGGCACAGGCACAGCACGTCCAATTACACGAGGCAAGTTCATAGACAGTGGAACACCTCATGCGAGTCAGACGAGAGCAAAAATCGTCTGGGCAAGAGTCGCCACTACGCGTGCCTGGAGACAGATATAGAGGCTGTCACAGGCTAAGGGTAGCCCACCCGAATTGTCAAGGCATGCCGAAATCGGATGTGCTAGGCCTACAAGGCGCATAACGGTGGCACAACGTAATCACGCTCCCGGCGGAAATCGCACGGATATCCGTGATGGTTACAATGGAGCGAACGCAAAACAAACAAACAAACTTCTTCCATTTTCCTACATCGTCCAAATGATGTTATTACGATATTCAAAAGCTGCATTTTACTGCATTTTCGTCAAGATTTCATAAAGCCACTTTAACGATTGAAGTAGATTTCATGTGTGTGAAATATAACGACATCTATGCCCTCATTTTGCAAACAATGCAACATGGCCTACCTAGGGGAGACCGATAAGAAACTAAAAGACCGATTCTGTAAGCATCTGCACGACATTAACCACCAGTCTGCGACTTCTGTTGCTGAGCACTTCAACAACATAAACCATGTTTTGATCACGTGATGATCAGATGACTGCCATTACATCGAGCTCCTATAATGACAGGACTAGATGCGCGCTCTAGAATCGGGTATGTGTGTCATATGACGTATTCTCTCCAGGACGTTGTCTGCCAAATGAACTCCTTGAACCCTTCTCTGCCAAACTGTTGTGTCAGAATATATCCAACAAATTTGGTACATTACAACCTTTAGGTTTGAACATCCCTCACCCTGCGTGTAGAGATCCCGCTGTGTTCAAAAAATGGTATACTTTGTCTGCTTAGTGTCTAATCTTCTAGTTTCCACATTTCCTGTTATTATTCATATTCAAGATCGAGATGGAAGTTAAAAGACAAATGATCTACATTATATTCCTACCAACACCGTGTTACCAGTGCCAGACCTGGTCTACCTCATCTTCACATTACAGAAAGATAGTGACATGTGAGATGAAATGCTTGAGGAAAGCTGCCGAGGTCACCAGGCTCGATATATTACATAATGAAGGTATCAGGGTAATAGCTTCTACATATTACTTAGAAAAACCAGTAGATCAAGTGGTTTGGCCACATTATGGGGATGCATTCCGACAAGTTGCCCGTACAGGCATATAAACAGATGAGATCAGGGTACAAAGCCAGAGGAAGACCACGGGCAAGATGGAAAGAAAACGTCAGGAACATCCTGAACATACACGGTCATAGCGCAGTCGAGGACACACATCTCGCTTTAGAATTCAAGTTCAAACTCCAATCAACCCTATGCTGAACGGCAAGAGTGGAGAACAAACCACCTGGGGAAAGACAATAGACAATTCATATTCTTCTGTATTTCCAGTGTGTATTTTAATTAGCGCATGGAGCGCATGGCTGTGTGGTTAGAACGCCGTTCTCAGACCCTTGAGGTCCAGGGTTCAATCCACAGTTGGAACAGGATTTTTTCTTTCGGAGGTACAATCAAAATCCTTCCAGTACATGTCGCGGCGTCTAAGGCAAACCAGCCATTTTTTCTACAGCCCATAGAAACCCCCGTTCATTTCTTCCCATTTAGCTAGTTAGTCTTCGGATTGTCAATCACTGAAAACTGGACACATCCATAGTTGTTCCGAACTCTCCCTGAGTGTATCCGCCATTACGACAGTACCGGTCCTATGCTGGTTGACCATCATTCTTCTGCGCCCTCCAAAATGTTCACTTTTAGCAATACCGCATTTCAAATACTGATCTTTAATCCTGTCTATTGAAAAGGAATCTTTGTGTATTTCTGAATACAAAAATTATAACGTTACTTTGTGCTTTGTTCACACTAGTCTCACTCTCGTGTAATATATATATATCTATTATGGTGCTCAAAACGGCAGATCGATCTTTTACACCATCGCCCTGTGCCACACTCGCGCATGACGCCAGTTTGCTCTTTCATTGCCTCGGACACCAACATGTTCCGGCACAAAAATAAATACAAGTATTTTCAAACTCGCCTTTCTCAAGGCCTCAATACACTGTTCGCGATTTTTTCCTTCAGATTATGAAAGCTTTCTTTATTCTAACTAGCTCTGTTGTATGATCAAGGACAGAACAGATTTGTTTTGTTCACTGTGTGATGTATTGTGTTATTTGATACCATTTTTTTAGTCGAACCGTTCATTTTTGTGGATTTTCCTGTGTTTTCAGTAATTAGCGAAACTTCTTTACCCTCCATTACATTTTTGTTTGTCGAATTACTCTTGTACAGTAATTGTTACCAATTTTCTACACATGGAATTTCCGATTTTGGAACCAATATATTTTATGGCCTAACTTCACCGTGGTTTTCTACAAAGATGATCTATTTTTATTTAGCAAACACTTTATCAACAATATATATATATACATATTTAATGTCATACCACCAACTGTGATGATTGATTATATATAATTGACAATAAGCTGTCACTTTCAGTAAATGATATTTATCTGTTAATTCTCAAGTTAGTGCAATTTTTGGGGAAGCGAGGAATTAATAAACAAGTACCTGATAACAACTTTATCGTGATTTATAGGTTTATTCGCGGATTTGAAACCATTTGGTATTCTGACAAACCTTGCCATCTGTGCCTGCTGTTGTGTGAGTGGTATAAATGTTTTCAAATCACGAAAATAGACTTTCCAAAATGAATTTTCTTTTTGTTTTACAAACCGGATAAGATAAATTTGGGAAGGGGGTGGAGAGGGTTGAGTTTGAGGAGGTTAAATTCAAACCCTACACTTAGTAATGTAGTATTTAGTAATATAAAGTAATGTAGTATTTGAAGTAATATACAGTAATGTAGTATTTGCAGTAATATACAGCAATAATATTTTTAAGTATTTCTGAAATGAAGCTACTGGAAGAAAACTATTTTATTATATTTCACCTGGGAAAGAGAAATATTCAACACATGGGGATAGATAAACGATCATTGCATCTTTGGATAGCGCAATCTGAAATTTCTAATTCAAGTCGTTTACACACAAAAATAAACCACACGTGGAGGATAATTTTTACTGAGAATTGATCCACAGTGAAATGTGCAATATGTTTCACAGTAATGAGGCAGAGATTTTAAGCAAATTGAAAAGTTCGTTAAGAAAGAATAATGAATGTGATATTTCCAAATCTACGCTATGTAGAACTAATAGGAGTTTGATATTCACTTTTAGAAAATATATTGGTGGTAGAAACCTTATTTGTGAGAAGCCTCATGTACTTGCAATGAGAAGTTAATATTAATGTAAAGTTAGAAAGAGAATCCTCATGTACTTGCAATGAGAAGTTAATATTAACGCAAAGTTAGAAAAATGAGAAATGATGAAGCAACAATTATCGTCTTCTAAATAATACTAAACTCAGATTTGTTTCAAAATTCACAGATAATAGGGATTATCGCCAGTGTGTTGCCGAGGCCCGAAAGGGGAGCAAATAATAGTAACACTGTTTACCCTCCACGCATGTCGTAAAAGGCGACTAAGGAGGTTATGGAATGGAGTTGGCTGTCCCATCCCATGTAGGATCAGTGACCCAAAGCCATGCTGAAGTCGGATGTACCAGGTCGAAATGCGCAGATATCGCAGAAGTGCTGTAAACCCTGGCACAACGTATTCCATTCTCCGGACTACATCCTGCTAATCTGCAGGAGTTTGAGAACGAACGCAGAAGAAGATAGGGATTATCATACAGAGATGGATGGCAATATATTTCAAGTTTGGATTATGAATCATATATTTCATTCATTGAATAGACGGTAGTATATCATATGGACAATGTTTCATATCACAACGTCGTTGCACCACAGGATGTTTTCTAAGTTCCTAATACGTCAAGTAATAAAGATGTAATAAAGATTTGGCTGACCAAAGACAATATTCAGTTCTACGAAATGCCCATGACGACAGAATTTCTTGGAATTATGAAAAAGACAGAGCATACAAAGATATTTCTAGATAAGGCAACCCAAGAACATGGTCACAGATATTTAAGACTAAGACTTTACCATTCTCTCTTAAACCAAATATAATTAGTCAGTGCTAAAATTAAGGAACAGGTAGCAACAGAAAATGTTTAAAAATGTTCAAATTAAAAGATTTTTAAAATACTTACAAATGCCGTCACCTTCAAATAACCAAGGATTATTGCACGAAATGTGAGAACCATGAGAACCATGTTTTATAAAAGGAAGATAACTACTGTAAGTAGGATGGTTCGTCTTTCCTTCAGGCTATCAATTTCTCAGAGGCATCTTATTATGTTTCAGATCAAGTTTAATTTCTTTAAAGATTACTTAACTGTTACTGACAAGCACGTTTTCGCATGTGGTTGTGTCTGTGGGTCTCACCAATGGCCCACTAGACAAACCAACCATGCAACAGAAAACCTTAGTAGATGGCATGTCTTTATATTGAGATTATCGTCTTAAAGAAGCTTCATGGCACGTCATCTATACAAACCCGTAATCGTAACCTTCGATAACAGTTACCATGTTGTTCCGACAGGCCGACGTTGTGCTTGAACTAGTTACGGGCACGGCGTGGGTGGGCGGAACAACAAAGAAACCTATCGCAAGAGCCAGAGTTGCGCCCTGATGTCGACGTCTGTTTAGGCGGCAATAAACTCTAAACACGTAGTCGGACGGCTACTCGAACAGAGAGCGGAGCACTTATGAGAATGCCACACGTGCTATGAGGCCAGTTTCTAATCAAGAATCAAGAAAAATTAAGGAAGCAATGTACCATTATATATTTATAAACCACAAAGTGGTGATATCAATATTGTAATAGTAAACACACATATGTCTAATAAACTGACAGAATATATGTCTGAAGTGATAAAATGTATTTTTTCGATACGCAATAATTAGTATGTCGACACAGATCAAGGAATCTCATTTGTTTATAAAAACTGGACATGATGCACAAATGATGCATAAAGTATATATTCTTTGGGTATAACCAAATATAAAATCATGCGGAAAAATGGATTTAATACGTTTGACGATTAATCAGATAATTACATTTGTTTAAGGAGAAATCTAGTGCAACGTGCTATAGTATAGAAAATGTCTTAATTTTAAATTTTGTAATCTTCAACTTTATTACCACTTTTATAGATATGATTCTATTTACAATCCAATACTTGATTACTGTAATATTATATTTTGTTATTCCCTCATATTCAGATTTCTTGTATTTTAATAAAATGGATAAGATATTTGCTCAGTTATCGTCAAATTCTATTTTATTTTCCATATTTTGAAATCACATCACATTATGTATTTACTACTATCAAATAAAACCCATGTTTGTTACTAGCTTTTTCTCATTATACATTTTCTAATTTGCTGTGCAGAAATAAAAACATATCTCGTGACTAAGAATGGATAAGATATGAAACGAACACTAGAAAGGGAAACTTGGTAAAAAATGAGAATAATATTTTCGTTGCAATTACTACTTTCAACTTTTATTTTTAGATTGTGTTGTGTTCCGATTTTCTATACTAGATAGAAATGTTAGAAAACTTCGAACCGGCAGGTGAAATATTACTTCAGAGGGTAATGACTAAATGTATGAATTAATGACAACAAATAGAAAGATATGCGTTAATAGATATTTCGACCAAAAAGCTTTTATCAAGAACAAACGACAATAAAGGAAGCTGCTTAAAAACTATATAAGAATAGTACACAAGTAATACACAAGTTTGATGAGTTTTAAAATGAAATGTGGACTATTGGGCATTGGTGCGAAAAATTACAAAACACAGTATGAAAGACATTTTCAACGTTTCAACCTTAAGGGATTTTAGACGATTGAGTTAGGTACACCCTTGTAACCTGGTATATATTTCAGAATGCTACCCGTAAGCCTTTCGGTCTCAACCTCCCATCATTAATATTTTAGATGTTGGTTGATGCATTTTGTTGAAACTTACTTCTCCATATGATAGCATATAATACAATATTGTGTTCGCTCTGGGAAAAATGCGTATTGCAAATTTGTACTGCCGTTTTGTTGAAACTTACTTCTCCATATGATAGCATATAATACAATATTGTGTTCGCTCTGGGAAAAATGCGTATTGCAAATTTGTACTGCCGTTCTTATTTTGTTTTCAAGTATAGTTATTTATTTATATTTATTTATTTATATTTTTTAATGTGCGTCTCTATGACAATACTTTTGTACTCGTACGTCATTGTCAGCTTGGACGTCTGTTCTGTTTAATGTCTGCATTCTAATGCGTTTGTGATAGTGCCATTATTTTCGCTGTTTTATCAAGAACTTAGTACACAACTATGCCGCGTGAAAGACAGCTTGTGATCATATCGCAATGTCATTGGTGTGTTTGTTTAGCATTGTGATGTGATCGTATGAAACGCTGTCTGTTGCACGTCATTTCATATGTTGTGCTCTTGATAAAGACTTTGTGTCGAATTGTCGATTCGTTTGTGTTTTCAGTGATTCTCAAAACTTTAATATACTGTGCATTTAATTTTCGCATGTGTTCTAACATTGAAGCTTTGAATATTTTCATATAATTACATCTCAATTTTTATTTTCATGCAATGAAAAGAGTATGAATTATTTAATGATAATGATTCATATGCATATATATATATATATATATATATATATATATATATATATATATATATATATATATATATAATGTTTATATGACCTTATTGGACTTGATAATCAGTCTGAAGAACATCTTTACCAGTATGGATGTAGTGAGACAAACATGTAACTTTAATTGCTGAATCTGCCAATCCATGAGAGATAGGTGTGTTGCTGAATAAACATGATAATATGTCATTGCTATATGTCTGCGCCTTCGCTCCTCTTCTATGCTCAGGATTGATGACTTTTCACGAGTCTTAGCACTACTACACAGCATTCTTCTCAATGTGAAGTAATCTTCTTTCGGCTTTTCCCAGCTGTTAGAAGTGATGACACAATAATGTATTTATGATTAGCATACATCTTTATATCGCAACTTCGGTCTGTCTCTTCTTTAAGGAACATGTGGGAATTCCCTGTACAGTATTTTTCTTGGAATACTGTTCTTGTTCATACTTTGGATATGAAAAAACCTAAGTCTGGTCGTATTCTGTCTCTTGATATTCTAATTAATTTTTTGTTGCTGATCCAGTAGTACATGGGCTCATGCCATTTGACCTAATGCCATTAAATGGCATTATATTGCTGGAAAGCTTAATTTTTGTAGGATATATCGTAAATGGAATATGTTCAATGTATATTCTTGTTGTGAGTATTGTGTCCATGTTTCATATCCATAAGAGAGAACACGGAGTACACATTCCCAGTAGATGGATTTCTCTGTTTCAAAATGTTTATTTATATATACAGTTTAGGTAAATAGTGCATTAGAACTGACAGGCTTCTGCGAGGAAAATTTATAGCCGGATCCTTTTGAAACTATGTTGACTGTGCATTTTTCGAAATCAAAGTCAATCTTTTTATGTCTGCGGACCAAATTCTGGTTAATCATATCGAGATAGGGCCAAACCCAGCTGTTAGAATGTTGAAAAGGATGGTATTTAATACTAATGTTGAAAACTGTCGCAATGAGATCAAAGTAAAAACGTTTTTTATCTTGCATCTATCCATGTCATCATTGAAAGATGTCGACATTCTATTTTCCAAGTCTCTTTTTTCCTTCGTTTTCAGCACGTGTTGCACTTCCAACAATATATAATTTAGGTAATCAATTCATCTTTATGACTGTTTATTGGTTTACTTTTTACCTATGCTAGCATATGATATGCTATGTGTGCGAATTGCAACATATGCCTGTTGCAAAGTTGTCCAATTCTACCTAAATCGTCTAACTCTGTCTAAGTCGTCTAACTCTGCCTAAATCGTCTAACTCTGCCTAAGTCGTGTAACTGTCTAAGTCGTCTAGGTCTGCCTAAGTCGTCTAGTTCTGCCTAAGTCGTCTAACTCTGCCTAAATCGTCTAACTCTGCCTAAGTGGTCTAACTCTGCCAATATCGTCTAACTCCGCCTGTCGTATAGCTCCGCCTGCCTAAGTCGTCAACTCTGCCTAAGTCGTCTAACTCTGCCTAAGTCGTGTAACTCTGCCTAAGTCGTCTGACTCTGCCTAAGTCGTCTAACTCTGCCTGTCATCTAACTTGCCGATGTCGCCTAGCTCTGCCACAGTTGTCTAACTCTGCCTGTCGTCTAACTCTGCCTGTCGTCTAACTCTGTCGTCTAACTCTGTCGTCTAACTCTGTCGTCTAACTTTGCTTAAGTCGTCTAACTCTGCCTGTCGTTATTGCCTAGCTCTGCCACAGTCGTCTAACTTGACAAAGTTGTCTCTAAGTCGTCTAGCTATGCCAAACATTATATAGATCGGGGAATTATAGCATCAAAGCCGATAGATTAAGGTATTTTATCTAAAATAAAACTCATCACGTTATTTACCATGAAGAATGTGTCTAGACTAGCTCGATCTAGTGCGACTTCTATTAAATAATTTTACGACATTTCAAATCCTTTTTTTTTCTTATTTGAAAATGTTAAGAAATAGACACGATATGTGCATTTATATAGGAGCTTTATATATTAAGTAAATAAAGTAATATATTTATTTTTGAATCGCATTTCAGACATATTATATTACTGTGAACATTAAAACCTTTACCGGATTAACCTTTGACCGCAGATTAGATAGAAAATGTTGAACCAAGACAAATAATTATTATACATATTATTATTAAATACATTTTTACTCTATTATATTGGTCTGTATTCGAGATACATTTTGTTGATAAAACATCTGTAGAAGTGATTTTACCGTCACGTATTCAGATAAAACATTTGTGGAGGTGATTTCATTGTTACTTATTCATATACAGAAATGTTTATCTGTCTGTTTCGCTCCTTACGAGGTATAAGCAATACGACTTTTTAAAATCTTTTTATGTGCGCATATTTTCATAATATACATGATATATACATATGATATTATACGTGATAATACATGCAAGAATTAAGAACAAGATAGACACGGAGGTCGGTGAAGAATAATTCGGTTTTAGGAAAAACAGAGGAACCAGAGAAGCTATACTGAGTATCCGGCTAGTGATAGATAAATATATAGAAGTTCAAACAAATTATCTATTTGCTTCATAGACTACAGCAAGGCCTTTGACAGAGTCCAACATGAAAAATTAATTAAATGTCTTCAAGAAATAGGCATAGATGGAAAAGACATCAGACTGATTAGAAATATATATTGGGAACAAACTTCATCGATAAGGTGTGAAAACAGCTACTCTCCATACATAGAAATACGAAGAGAGGTAAGACAAGGATGCATTTTGTCAGCAAGTCTATTTAATTTCTACACACAGAATATCTTTAAAAATATAGAAGAAATTCCAGGACTCATGATTATTGGGAAAATAATAAACAACATTAGATATGCAGAGGACACTGCTCTTTTAGCAGAAAGTGAACATGAACTACAAAGACTAATAGATTAATTTAATAAATCAAGTAATGAATATGGACATTCAAGAAACAAAAACTAGGAAAATCAGCAAAGACACAGAAGAACAGGAAGTAAACATAAACATACATGGAGAGAAACTACAACAAGTAAAACATTATCAATATTTTGGACACATAGTCACAAATGATGGCAGATGTGAAACAGAAATTAAAAGGAGAATAGAAATGGCTAAAAGTATCTTCAATGGCATGAGGAAAATATTAACATCTAAACAAATTACTAACAAGTTAAAAATGAGAATTATAAAATGCTACATCTATTCTAAATTAATGTATGGCTCAGAAACATGGATACTAAATAAACAATTAGTAGACATAATTGATGCATTTGAGATGTGGATGTATAGAAGAATAGGGAAAACATCATGGAAAGAGAAGAAAACAAATAAAGAGGTGCTAAAAACACTTAATATGAAGAAAGAACTACTAAAAGAAATACAGATCAGGCAAATAAAATATTTTGGACACATTAAAAGACATGACATCTTATTGAAGACCTTACTTGAGGGTAAAGTCAAAGGGAAACGAGCAAGAGGTAGGCAGAGATACAAAGTGAGAGTGTAACGACACGATGGCCAGGTTGTAGTCTAGCAGAGTGTACAACAAAGACAAGAGACAGGAGATGTTGGATATCCGTTGCAGCCAACCTTCGTTTCAGAGATGGCACTTGATGATGATATTTTCCTAGCCTTCATTCATACACAGTCGACTCAGAGGTGCTATATTCTTTGATAATAAGCCTCCTACCAAGGAGGGGTGGGGATTATAGGTGGTTTGTGGATCTGCTACCATTTTGCACACATGCAGAATTGGAGTCATGAACTGATGACTTGTTTCAAATTTCTTTCCTGTCAGAGATGTCTATAGAATCCACGTTCTGTGCCATGATCACATTAATGTGTTGGGTAGCCAGATATGCATTCTCTGTCATGCAGGCGGGTTTTCCAATTATGTATGGCTAATATGTTTACTTGAGTCTTGTTTCTCCTAAACAATTGTCTCCTTCTGTACAGTTGATTATAACTAGATGACATCACTATAATTAGATGACATCACTATAATAAGATGACATAACTATAATTAGATGGCATCACTATAACTAGATGGTACCACTCACTATAACTAGATGACATCACTATAATTAGATGACATCACTATAATTAGATGACATCACTATAACTAGATGGTACCACTCACTATAACTAGATGACATCACTATAACTAGATGACATCACTATAATTAGATGACATCACTATAATAAGATGACATAACTATAATTAGATGGCATCACTATAACTAGATGGTACCACTCACTATAACTAGATGACATCACTATAATTAGATGACATCACTATAATTAGATGACATCACTATAACTAGATGGTACCACTCACTATAACTAGATGACATCACTATAACTAGATGACATCACTATAACTAGATGACATCACTATAACTAGATGACATCACTATAATTTGATGACATCACTATAATTTGATGACATCACTATAATTAGATGACATCATTATAATTAGATGACATCACTATAATTAGATGACATCACTATAACTAGATGGTACCACTCACTATAACTATATGACATCACTATAACTAGATGACATCACTATAACTAGATGACATCACTATAACTAGATGACATCACTATAACTAGATGACATAACTATAATTAGATGACATCACTATAATAAGATGACATAACTATAATTAGATGACATCACTATAATAAGATGACATAACTATAATTAGATGGCATCACTATAACTAGATGACATCACTATAACTAGATGACATCACTATAACTAGATGACATCACTATAACTAGATGACATCACTATAACTAGATGACATCACTATAACTAGATGACATAACTATAATTAGATGACATCACTATAATAAGATGACATAACTATAATTAGATGACATCACTATAATAAGATGACATAACTATAATTAGATGGCATCACTATAACTAGATGGTACCACTCACTATAACTAGATGACATCACTATAATAAGATGACATAACTATAATTAGATGACATCACTATAACTAGATGACATCACTATAACTAGATGACATCACTATAATAAGATGACATCACTATAACTAGATGACATCACTATAACTAGAACCGAACACAGTAAATATTTTTAACAACCGCCAATGAAAGCAAGTGTAATATTAAAATATATTTGAAGGTAGTATATCAGCCAATGAATATCAGTAAATAAACTCACCACAGATGTAATTAAACAATTCAGAACAAATAAGAAATGTCATCTATATTATAGAGTCAGCATGCTACTATTAGTAGTCATTCGTGTGTTTCCGAGGATCTATACCTTTTATGTGTGGGAGCGTTTGGGGGGTGGGGTTTGCTGCCGAATTCAATAGATATTTTCAGTGACCCAGAAGACATTCTGACGTAGCCGTTAAACTGTAAACTATGACACATCTTGCTGGACACATCCTGCTGGACACATCCTGCTGGACACATCCTGCTAATCTGCAGGAGTTTGAGTAAGAACGCAAAAGATGAAGAAGAGAAAGGATAATTATTAGTATCAAGCTAACCTTATCTTCCATACATTTTTGGAGGATTACCTGATATAAACACCCAAACTGCAAGCTAAATATTTTGGAAGGATTACCCTTTAAAAAAACACCCAAACTGTAAGCTAACATTTTTTGGAAGGATTACGTGATAAAAACACTCAAACAAGATGCTACCCTTTTTTGTTTTAGAAGTATTACCTGATAAATTTTACCCACACTGCAAGTTATCATTTTATATTTGCAAAGTATTACCCTTTGAAATACACCCATGCTGCAAGCTAACATTTTTTGAAAGGATTATCATAAAAAAACACCCAAACTGCAAGCCAAAATTGTTTGAAAGTATTACCAGCAACTATAAAAATAACAGCACCCTAACTGCAGATGAACATATTTCGGAAGGATGTTGGACATACATGCAACATAACACGTTATGAGAAGCGCATGGTTGTGTGATTAGAGTGTCGTTCTCAGATCCTTGAGGTCCTGGTTTCAATCCATGGTTGGGACAGGAATTTTTGCTTTCGGGGATGCAATCACAATCCTTCCTGTACATGTCGCGGCGTCTGCTATTGCAAGGCGGCCTTTACTTCCACAGCCCATAGAAAACCTCCCTTCATACCTTCACAGGAAAGTTGCAGTAACGAAAGGTTTTATGCAACATAAGAAAGAATAGTTCTAGAAGTACATGTACAGGAAATAGAAAGGGACTGATCAAAACTGTTCGATGGACACAGGATATGCCTTTTCGCCCGTCTTTTGCCGGGGCACGAAAGAGGAACACAGAATAGCAACGCTGTTTACCTTCCATGCATATCGTAAGAGGCGATTAAGTATACTGTATAGTGGAGTTTCCTGCCGTATCTAATATTGGGTAAATGACCTAAAAGCCATTCTGAAGTTGGATGTATAAAGCATAAAAGCACAGATATCTCTGCAAAGTAGTAAACCATGAAACAACACATTGCGTTCAATACATCACAGCAAGTTAATCTGCAGGAATTTGAGAAAGAGCGAAGCACAAATATCTCTTAAATATGATACTAGAAGACGCAGGAAAACGAACACAAAATCGATTGACATAGAGAATAGCAGTAAGGACAGCTTTGTATAAAGAACACTTCACATAGAACATTCGTTAAATATTGATGACAGATATCAAAAACAATTCCAAGAGTTCAGTTGAATTGTTTAACATTTTAAACCAAAATTCTGAATTTTTAGGAAAATCGTCTAATGATTCTGGTCAGGCGCTTCTATACATGTGTATTGACTAGTCTCTCGCCACGTCCTTGTTAGAATGTCGATCTACAGACAATCTGTCATATTGTATTACAAGTATACGATATTTTATCCTCGGATAGCTATATTTCTACATCGAAATAGACATCAAATTATCTTTTTTAACTATTTATCTCCATTACGGTACTGTCCGTATCTATCTATCTATCTATCTATCTATCTATCTATCTATCTATCTATCTATCTATCTATCTATCTATCTATCTATCTATCTATCTATCTATCTATCTATCTATCTATCTATCTATCTATCTATCTATCTATCTATATGTCTGTCTGTCTGTCTGTCTGTCTGTCTGTCCGTCCGTCCGTCCGTCCGTCCGCCCGCCCGCCCGCCCGCAGTCCGTCTGTCTGACTGACTGACTGACTGACTGACTGCATGACTGGCTGCCTGTATTTCTGTCTGTATGTCGGTCTATTTATCCATCTATCTGTCTCTATTTATCTATCTATCTGTCTCTATTTATCTATCTATCTGTCTATTTATATATTGTCTTTTCTTCTCTGCTTATGCTCTACTAGGTGTCCCATGATTGAATGACGATCGGTTTTCGGGATATTGCAAGTTTGTTTGTTTGATTTGCAGTAATACTATGCCGTGTCAGAATGTTGATCTCCTTTAATCCACCTACTTCTTAGTCTTCCTCTGTATCCTGCTGTTTCCATTTTCCTCTTTTAACCCCCCCCCCCCTTACACACATACGACATGATTTGTTATACACTTGTAAAAGCAATGTTTCAAATTCAAACCATCATATGGTGTATAACAACATTATTGTTGAAGCACGTTTCTCTCAAACCCCTTGTCGTCAACAACTGTCAAATTTTGAGGGGTCTCTCTTTCATAATTGTTGCCTACTTTTATGGATATCCCCCCAAAAAATGTTGTAATTTACATAAAATAGAAACATCGCTGTACCTTTCAACAATATAAATATCGTTCTAGTTTACATAAAATACACACATCTCTGTAATTTACATAAAATACAAACATCGCCTCAGGTTACATAGAATACAAACATCACTGTAGCTTACATAAAATGCAAACAACGCTGTACCTTCCAACAATAGAAACATCGTTGCAGTTAACATAAAATACAAACATCTCTCTAGTTAAGATAAAATTATTAATAAAGTGATTGCAACTTCACTTGGAAACTCTTACAGAAATATAAAGATAACTGACGAGATACTTAACCTCCAAAGAAGAAATACCTTCATATTTAATTTAAAGATCATTTCATCCTGACAGTTGCTATTAAATTCCAAATTACCTTACAATGTAACATGCCATAAGATATGTCATTGTGAATAGAAGATAAACATTGTTTGGGAAGTTTCTATTTATAGAGAGTAGATCTGGGTTGGATCTAGACCTCGTATGATCTTGGCAAGACAATGTATGCTGTATTTGAAATGATATCACTTTTCTCCACATAGAAAAAAAAACCGTGTGCTCATAGAAACAGTAGGAGCAATTGATTACGCAGAAAGGCATCGATTGTTACAGCAATATTTTCAAGTACATAAGTGGAATACCGAGATAGAATGTGTGGATAAATTTGAATACATAGGAGAGAACATCAACGGTGCAGGAGACGGCATAGCAGAAATAAGGAAGAGATTGGCAATGGCATAATGCAAATAACACGGCTGAAAAACATATGGAAAAACAACAAAATAGAAACGAAAAGTGCTAATGTTACGAACTTTTATTTTTCCGGTTGCAACATACGGCTGGGAAACATGGACCATAAGTAAAACAGCGACAAAGAAGATCAACGCCTTCGAGCTGAAATGCTATAGAAAGATACTTAGAATATCATGGAAGGATAAAATCAGAAACTCAGATATTATAAACACACTGAATATTCCAGAGTGTTGGTTACTAAACACAATAACAAAAAGAAAACTACGCCTGTTTTGTCATATAAAGAGACACACCTGTTTAGAAAAACAAATAATGGAGGAAAGGGTACCTGGAATGAGGAGAAAGGGCAGACCAAGAAGACGATGGACTGACGACATTAAAGATAACATGAATACATCGCTAGAAAATGCTAGCCACATCGCACAAAACAGAGAGAGGTTCAGAGAGTTCATTGAGAAGACAACGTTCTGGAAGGAATACCTCACATGACACATACATGGTTTAATTTAATGGTGGCTTGTAAAAGGCAATAGGCGTTCACATCAACCCGAACATGTAGTTCACATCAACCCGAACATGTAAAAGACAATAGGCGTTCACATCAACCCGAACATGTAGTTCACATCAACCCGAACATGTAAAAGACAATAGGCGTTCACATCAACCCGAACATGTAGTTCACATCAACCCGAACATGTAAAAGACAATAGACGTTCACATCAACCCGAACATGTAGTTCACATCAACCCGAACATGTAAAAGACAATAGGCGTTCACATCAACCCGAACATGTAGTTCACATCAACCCGAACATGTAGTTCACATCAACCCGAACATGTAGTTCACATCAACCCGAACATGTAGTTCACATCAACCCGAACATGTAGTTCACATCAACCCGAACATGTAGTTCACATCAACCCGAACATGTAGTTCACATCAACCCGAACATGTAGTTCACATCAACCCGAACATGTAGATGACTATAAACTCCACAAAACAATATTACAGCTCATACAAACATATTTTGGGGCATATAAAACGACACAATATGTTAGGGAGATTAACCACAGGTGAAAATGTTCCAAGAATGAAATACAATAAAAGGTAATAGTACTGCAGTAAAACTATACAAATAATACTTACGAAAAACACAGGTAATTAAGTCGTACTTGATGATGTCGAAGGCTAACAAACTATCAATGGCGTAGTAAGTGTAAGTGTCATCTTGATAGAGGCATTTTGATCTAAAACTTCGATTATGCCCTGTTTATTGCTATTTGTATGATCATGCCCTACGTACTGTTTGTATTTTTTCACGTTTGCAGTAGCCATTGATAGTTTCCTATCCTTGGATTTCGTCAATACTTCATTACCTGTGGTCTACGCAAGAAAGAAAATGAGAACTTCAAGGACGTCGATACATGCAGTATATCATGGATTGTTTGCACATGGCAATTGATGAAACAATACAGTTTACACAGAACCGAAAGATTTATAGAGTGGTAGAGCGGACATTGCTCTGCGATGAACTATCACAATGAAGAAATGTAAGATACTATATCCTCGTTTTTCTAACGTCCTCTCAGCCATAGATACAAGTACAAATTGGCTATATTTGCCGTGATAGCATTAATAATGATGGATGTCGAAGCTCGGGTTAACCTTAGATGTCTCACTTCAATATATCTGGGAAGGATGCTTTCACAACTCTTACATGTTCTCTTGGAGGGTATAATAGTGTAATAGATGTAAACCATAGTATGTTTAAACGTTGTGACATAGTTTGCAGTGAGGCAACAATCATGAGGTCTAAATCTAATGCCAGTGATATGTGCCTTACTTCGAATACTAAACATGCACCCATTAAACCTCAATTACACAACCATGTGTTTCAAACAATAAACCCTATCGTAGATAAAGTTTCACTTACAGCTCCAGATTGGGAAGTTTATATATGTCAGTCAGGGAAGTTTCCATATGTCAGGCAGGGAAGTTTCCATATGCCAAGCAGGGAAGTTTCCATATGTCAGGCAGTAAAGTTTCACTTAAAGCTCTAAATTGTTATTTGTTTGACAAACATTTTGATGGAACGTGTTCCACACCTTTTGTAAGCCACAGATGACTATTTGTCTCAATTTGACAGTAGGATGTATTGCCATGAACCGATCAACTTTTGTAAGCCACAGATGACTATTTGTCTCAATTTGACAGTAGGATGCATTGCCATGAACCGATCAACTTTTATAAGCCACAGATGACTATTTGTCTTTATGTGACTGTAGGGTGCATTGCCAGAAACTATCTACTCTCTAGGATAGGTATCCGTGACACTCCTGCGATATCTAGACATGCTACAGATAAAAGTGTTGCCTCTATCCTAGCAGAAAGCATGTCTTTTCAGCAATCTATTTCACAGCGGAAATCATAGAGTGAAATAATGAACTTCATCCTAAACTCCTCAGTCAACTCTAACCAAAACCTCTCTGTGAACTCTAACCAAAACCTATCAGTCAACTCTAATCAAAACTCCTCAGTGAACTTGAAACCAAACTCCTCAGTCAACTTGAACCCAAACTCATCAGTCAACTTCAACACACAGTAATCAATCAAGTATAACACAAACTCCACAGTCAACTCTCAGTCAAATTCCACATTCGACTTCTCATTCGATGAGTAGGTACATGAAGTACTACATATTTCCAACAGTAGGTGTTTGAGAATTAACACAGAAGAACGTGGAAGAACATTCATATTGTAATCTGAGAATATACATATCACAGGAAACGTCCAGTCAAGGTCAGACAATGAATATGTGACGTCACATCTGTTAATGACCAATGAACTACACAAATCACTCCGGAAGAACATAACGAAGCAATGAAAATTTTCTTTGCTTGAAGATAAATTCATTAAGACGAAACAATTTAATGATAGTCACAAGAATACATAAAGAACAAATACAATTTATCAATGTAGAATCACCATTATGTGGGTGACGCTATTAAAAATTTATAAGATTGCGTTGTCTGTGTCAATCATTATAAAGTACATTAGCAACAAAACAAACGTTAAATCTATGATTGCGTGGGCCACGCTGGCTTTCGGCGAAGAACAATCATGTACATTCTCAGCGAGAATCCATAATAAGGGCAAGAATAATCATCACAAATGGCACATTAAGCGGGATGTGGCAGAAATTCTTGGAGGCAAATTAAGTGCCATAACTGATTTGGAAAATTTATAGTAAAATGTCAACGAAACAGAATTACGTGCATGCACCAACAAGAACGATATGATGATAATGATTGAAAACGTCGGCGAATTATTATTTTCTACTAAAGTTCTCTATACTAGACGACGAAGTTCTACATTCAGTTCCAGATTGGTGTATCTGACGGTTATCTTTCTGTTCAATATTCATGTATCTCATGGTTATCATTCACTTCCAGATTGGTGTATCGCATGGTTATCTTTCTTTCAGAGTGATTATCAAAGCTCTTTTTAGATCGGCGGTTCTCGACCTCTTTAGCCCAGGCCCCCCCCCTTTGACACATTTTCTTCAGTGTTACCACTCCCAATCTTTCACCTTTCCCTCGGTGCCTGATAAAAATTAATTTTCTTTCTGTGCAAGTTGCCAAGGATTTATGTAAGCATTTCAATATAACAATTTTTTTATTATTGTCTAAATAGTTACCTTCCTGGGGCACTCCTGGAAAAGATATGTGTTCTCCAATTTTCATAATTTTTATCCTGTTTCAAGCTGCAAGTCTTCGTGGCCCCCGGAGTGGGGGAGGGAGGGAGGGAGGGGGAGACAAGAACCACTGCGTTGAAAGTCTCTGCCACAGGTAACCTTTTGGAACCATACAATTGTATTCAGTTCCCTGTATAGTCTTCTTCTCTGGGAGACACTTGACGTTGACTTTCTTACAACCTCAAGACATACTTCAGATTATATCTTTCGATTTCTATGAATTACAAACAAAAAAGTTCTTTTTTGTCTGCAATGTCATAGTGCTGATAGGGAGGATTCTATTTTCTATCTAGACCTCGTACAAATAGAGTATAGCTCGAATACATAGAATGTAGCTCAAACCCAGAACTTCCGTACAATAGCCAGAACTGAATCTCAACTCCAGCGACTTGTACTTCTGCAATTTCTCTCAATGATGTGTATTGCAGTAAACAGTTTTACTGTGATATCTGCATCTGCTGACCAAAAACATCCGATCATCATTGAACTTTGCGGTCACTTTGCACATATACTGTAAGGACGTATGTACTCCAAAAACCAAAGATTTGATTTTGTCTTTTATGACCTGTATGGGGTCACTGGTAATATTCTACGGTCCCGCTTCGTGCCGAAACATCACAAGAACACATGGGCTCCAATCCGAAGCAGCAAGCGATCAAAAAGGCCCACTTTAAAGCTTTCATGAATAAAAATATCCCAATGAAAAAGTCCAAAAATAGTCCTATCTAGATGATGTTATGACAGAAATTACAACTCTCATTGCATTAGCTTCAAATGCCTTTAAAACAGAATGTCTAATACCTGGAGATGAAGGTCGATCAGCAGACGCACGATGTTTATAAATTCACGTTTTCACGTTTATCAACTCATGTTCATCAATTCATGTTTATAAATTCATCTACACACACACTCGCACGCACACCCCCACACACACACAGAGAGAGTTTGTGTTGGAGTTGACCGAGGAGTTTGGGTTGACGTTAACTGATGAGTTTGGGTTAGAGTTGACTTAGAAGTTTGGGGTGAAATTAACGGATGCGTTTGGGATGGAGTTGATTGAGGAGTTCGGGTTAGAGTTGAATGAGTAGTTTGGGTTGGAGTTGACTAAGACTTTTGGATGATGTTAATTGAGAAGATTGGGTTAGAATTCACTGAGGAATTTCCGTTGAAGTTAACTGAGGAGTATGGGTTGCAGTTCACTATATGATTCTATGATCTTTTCTGTGAAATAGATTGCTGAAAAGACATGTCTTCTGCTGGAATGGAGCCAGAACTTTAATCTATAACATGTCTAGATATTGCAAGAAAGTCACGGTTACCTATCCTAGAGAGTAGATAGTTGATTAGCTTCTACAGTCACATTGAGACAAATAGTAATTTCTGGCTTACATCAAAATGTGTGCCAGACAAATACCAATCTGGAGCTGTAAGTGAATCTTTACTGCCTGACATGAAGAAACGTCACTGCCTGGCATATGTAGACTTCATTGTTTGGCATATGGAAACTTTGTTACCTAAAGTATGGAAACTTCAATGCCTGGCATATGGAGACTTCACTGTCTGGCATATGTAAACTTCACTGTCAGACATATGGAAACTTCAGTCCCTGGCATACGGAAATTTCACTGCCTGACATGGAAAAAAAGTGATATTGAAAAGGTTGAAAAGACATCAAGGAATGATTTAATTATACTAGGATTACTACAAATGTACTCCGTACCTCTCAATGAATCGATACGCAGCCTGCTAAGAATATCACTCATAGTACATAACTTCGTAGCTTCAAGCGATAGTCCCCAGGGTTATTTAAAAAAAATCCAAATATAAACAAGACCTCGTAAACGGGAGTCGCACCCGCGACCTCTTGAGCACAGTTTTAGCGGCTTAACACCTACACCATATATAGAGATAATCTCTACGCCAGACATATCACCAAAAATGTGATATGTTGTCATTTGTATACACATATGATGAGACAAAGAGGACATATGACTTTGTCACTATATGTGAGTATATATACAGTTTAATTATATAAGTAGCAGGGCTTTTTGCAATAGATTCCTAAACTATATGACATACACTGACGTTATTTGGCATGGTTATAAATTAGGTCAACTGTAGAGTGTTGACGGTCGAGAAAAATCTTAAAATTTAATAATTGATATCCAATAGTACGACAAAGGTGACCATTGTTGTCATTGTTTAACTTTTACCTCTGACCGTTGTCCAAAGTTCAAACAAATGCTCACAAATAATAATAGGTGTACGACAGAAATAATATTGTTGCATATAAATCGGTGTTTACTGTGTTTTAACAGGTCTTCTATTCTTTCTTCTTCCTCTTGTTAATTTTGTGTATATATTTTTCACAAAAAGTATTTCTTATCTACCATACTTTTATGACTGTACAATCAAATCGATCGATTATTACCACGATATGTCAAAGTTGTTTAAAGACGAGATTATAACATTTATAAAAGTACAAGTTTACGCACACAAATATGTCATCTTAATAGCTCAGTTGATAGGGCATTGGATATTTGTTTCGTGAAAAGGATAATAGTATGATCGGTCTTCGATCCCAAAAGAATTTTTATTTTTATTTTGTTGTCAGTATATTAAAACAGATGAAAGTTATCAGTGCATTAGAAGAAAAATATTCACGTCTGTTTTTTTTAAACGTATTCCTTCAAATTGCATAGGCCTACAAATATATGTATACTATAATGCTATTCTGTTCTGTATGATTTTTTTCCTAGGCAACTTCTGCGATTTCTGAAAGGTCGGAATATATTGAAGCATGCAAAATACTATAATTTGCATTGTTATTCTCACAGTGAGAATAATTTCACTGGCGATTACGTCGGCTGTTACGTCTAGTAATTTACTAAATTAATGACAACCAGAACCTGCTTCACACATTTCAAACAATGATGTCTGTTATGATAGTGAAATTTGGGTTTCGTTCTTTTAGTGTACACTCTCTCGAGCATTGTGGTTCAAACAATTTATTTGCACCACGGCTTACAACTAGTACAAAACCACGCCTGACAAATCAGTTGAAGGTAAATGTTTTCATAAGACATTTAACAGCTTTATTCTATAGATCACATGTATATAATTATTCACAGTATTTGTTATAGAGGAACTCAAAATTGGAATATATAGTAGTAACGCTATGGCCTGCAATGCATATCGCAAGAGCAAACTAATCATAATTGGGCGGTTGATCGAATAATCCATGACTTAGAAAACTAGAGCATAATTACGTATCTGTCATTATAATAAATACAAGAAGTAAGACAGTTTCAAAAGGTGTACCAGTTTCAAAAGGTGTAGAGTATTGACAAAATCGTTTCCCATATGTGCTATGTCCCTGTCATCCAAGTGCCTGCTGACAACACCACTTATATCACGTTAAGTCCGTAGCTTCAAGCGATAATCCAATGAATCTCAAGAAATTCACAAACTTTAATCCCAATAAAATCTCCCAAGAAATTAACTTTTTAGATGCAAATTTGAAGAATCAAATGACGTCACTTTTGAAGAATATTATCAGTGAGTCCACAGAACTGTATAATTGACGAGGAAATAGGTTGCTGTTTCGCAGATGCTTTTTGCGAAGGAGCTGGCGTCGATTTTGTAGAGTGTGTTGAAATGGCATGTTAAATTACATTTTCAGGTTTTCAGTAGATATATCTTACTTGTTCTTTTCTATTAAAATTGTTGATGTTTTCCTTAATCTTCTTAATTCGCTTCCCTGAAATCTCAATATAAAAGCATCGAAAGATTAATAGCTGAAGGCTGAGTTAACGTCAACAGGAGAAGAGGGAGCACAAGAAGACGATGGTGCAGTGATATATCAGATTGCTTAAATATGTCTCTGGCTGCGGCAGGTCAGCTCGTCCAGAATCGCGAATTTTTTCATAGAATCCATAAGGAAGATCACGTTCTGGAAAGAATTATGTCACATGAGAGAGAAGTCTAATACATTGTTTGAACATAGCCTTTCCTTCCCTGAAACAATTAAGGTGTGTGGGAGGTTACTTCCACTGTTGTCAATCTGTCTGCTTTTCCGTTGTCAAGGGTGTCACAGTAATATCTGCCATTCATGACGATATATCCTGATATCTGTAGTTTTGCAACATAATTCGATGATGCTTTAGTGAATTGGATCAGCTTGGCGTGGTTAGTGTACTGCATCATCATCATCATCGTATGACATATTCTTTTCACAACGTAGTCTTTTGTATGGTTAAACACCTCACGCTCTTGGACGAATTTACCTGCCTCTTCCAGGGACATGTTTAAACAGTCTAGTATATCATTTGTCCATCGTCGGCTTGAGTGTCATCTTCCTCTGCAGCCGTTTACTCTGCCTTCTGCTATTAGTCTTTACATGCTGGTATGTCCATTTAGATGACCAAATAAGCTCACCTTTCTTGTTATGATGTTATTTAGGAGCCAGCCCTCTTCAATGTGAATGAGTGTAATACTTCTTTTTTTGTCTTTTTTGCTGTCCATGTTATATGCACAATTTTTCTTGCCACTGGTTTATTTAGAGCCCAAGACTCACAACCTTATATTGCCACAGGGAATACGCAACGCATTCGCTTTTCCAATAAACAGTACACAGTTTTATTTTGCTACTGATTCCTTGCCAGATATTTTTCATGTGGACAAGTTTCGAGAACGCCATTGCCATCCTTCTATTACTTTCTACTACACAATTCCCTGAACTATTTTTGTTTGCACCAAGATAATCGAAATTTGATACGTCTTCCAGTTTATAGGTATGAATTATTATTTTTGAATAATTTTTTTGGTTGAGATTTTACTTTATCATTTCTCATAATTTTAGCTTTCCACGTATTTAGGAACATATTTTGAATTTCACTTGGTTTTTTTGTTTTTTTGTTGATAGAATCATTTGTACTGCATGGCAAGTAAAATTGATTATGAATCATCGAAGATTATAACTGTGTTGGAGTGCGAACTCAACAGCTAGTCTGCGTGTGGGTACGAAACTATTTCATTATAGTAATCCTCTTGTAATCAATGATCGTCTGCTAAGGTCAGCTTCAACCCTCCAATATTAGTATTTTTCTTTAAAATTTGACAATTCTGGTTCTTTGCTGTTAAAATTTAATAATTTCTTCAGGTAATGATATATGTCTAGTTTTGATCATTCATCTGGAAATATTTTAAATTAACTTGTAAATTTTCCATATTTATTGGTCACTTATCATCTGTTTACATCATTAAATATGCATACATTTGAAAACGTCATACATTTTGTACCACTTAACATAATTGCATTTTTTCCCCAGAATATTGTTATCCATTTTATTTCAAATAAATGTTTAAGAATATTGATGTCACCAAGTTTATCACGTATGTTACAATTTGATCTTTAAAATAACGTTTCAGTTTCTACAGATAAAGTTATTTCCCATGATGCTAGTTTTCATTGTCATGTGATATGTTCTCATTGACTGCCTGTTGTAATGTTGCCCGCCCTTTCTGTGCTCATTTACATAGACATGATACTCTCACTTACTTTATTAAACATTGTTAAACAAATATGATATTTCCATAGTTCGCTCAGCAGTGTTGAAATATTATATTTTTCTTGTTGTTTAAAAATTGTTAAACTTAAATAATATTTTCCTTGCTGGTTGAACATTATTGAATTAATTATATAATTACTAGGTTGGATGAATATTGTTGAACCGATGTGATTTTTTCCTTTATTGGTTGAACATGGATAAGCTGATATTATACTCACTTGTTTGTTAAACATGGATAAGCTGATATTATACTCACTTGTTTGTTAAACATGGATAAGCTGATATTATACTCACTTGTTTGTTAAACATGGATAAGCTGATATTATACTCACTTGTTTGTTAAACATGGATAAGCTGATATTATACTCACTTGTTTGTTAAACATGGATAAGCTGATATTATACTCACTTGTTTGTTAAACATGGATAAGCTGATATTATACTCACTTGTTTGTTAAACATGGATAAACTGATATGATACTCCTGATGGTTGAACAGTGAAAAATCGTGATGATATTCATCTTGCTGGCGGAAAGTTGTTAATCTAATACATTGTTTCCTGTGCTGTTTCAACATCCTAAATTATTATTTAAGATTATGATGTAAATCATTACTGTTCCAACTATACTATCACCATCAGCAGGTGCCATGATGGCTGGCGTAGGCGATCATGGCTCGCCACAGATCTCTGTCTCCAGTATTATGTATCAAGATCGTTGTTGTTTCCATGCCGTGCCAAGTTGTGAAACTGTCTAATAGTTTCTCACGTTGTCGCCCTCTGTCTGCTGCCTTTAATTTTGCCTGTTGTGACTATGTTCTCCAAACCTCCCTGTCTCATGAAGTTGCCAAAAATGAAGATTATCTCTTTCTTATATTATTGATTAAGGTTCGTTTCGCATTTAACTCTTTCAACACCTCTACATTAGTTTTTCTGGCAGTCTATAGTGCTCTCAGCATTCTTCTGTAGAACCACATTTCTACTGCCTCTAATTTCCCACTTTCCAGTTTGTTTATTGTCCAAGACTCCCATCCATATCTTAGTATAGGAGTTATATATCACTGCAGAACTCTCTTTCTCACCTTTTATGACAAGGTTATATTACACAGTATATGTTTAATTTTTCTGAGTGTTGTTTTTGCCTGCCCTATTCTGCTTCTTATTTCTGTTGAACTTTTTCTATCTGTTGTAATCGTTGTACCTAAATATTTTAATTGGTGGACTTGTTTTAATACTATATCATTCACTTTGATCATGCAAGGTGTGGTATTTTGTTTATTTGAAATAACCATTACTTATGTTTTCTTGATATTTAGGAAGAGACCTTTCTCTTTATTTTCTGTGACTACTACATTAATTAAAACTTGAAGGTGTTCCTCACTTTTTGTAGAAAACATGGAGAGTTCTCAGAAGACGACATTGAAAATCAAACGTAAACAAACCACCAAATTTGAAACAATAAATATGTATGTGGATTAAGAAAAAAAGACGAAGATCTTAGAGAGGAAATTAAGAAACGAAATATTATAATTGTAATCTTGTCTACATCTCATTTGTGCCGGGACGTGCAGGAGTCCGGGGTAATGAGAGAGCAGATAGTTTGGCCGCACACGCGGCTACTACTGCTTTTGGCGGGGCGATAGATCAGACAGAAATTGTGAACGTCTTATGGGAAAACGCATGAACAAATGATGGTATAAGTGACGATAACCCTTGTTCCATGACAAGAATAAAGGAGCTTGTTACGAAATAGATAATACGAACTTACTGCGCAAAACTGAAATCCAACAATTAGATCCAGGAATAGGCTAATAAAGTTTTGCTAATACTAAATAGCACACATAATGACACACACATCGACGTTTCGACCAAAAGACCTTTATCAAGACAGACAATTGAAACAAAATTAAAACATATAACAGAAAGCGAACAGTAATAACATCGACGGTTACATTTCGATTTGAGTGTGACATTATGTGTGTTATTCAGTATTAGCAAAACTGTATTACCCTATTCCTGGATCTACTTGTTGTTATGAAATGTATCGCTAGAAAGGAACGGTTTTGTGGACGAAGAAGAATGATGGTTACTCAGCGGCGTACTTGGACTGTCAGTCAACGTGTAATGGAGGATACACTCAAGGAGAATCGGAAAAACACCAAAGAAATTCAACATAGATGCGACGTAGCATACCAAATCTTATGACAGATGTCTCCAATCTTCACAAACATGTGAACATGAACACCAAAAACTACACTATATAAAACGATCATCCTACCATCACTAAGATACCAATGTCCATCGTAGATACTTAAACAAAAGACACAAGCTAGCTTGCTAAAACAGAAATGACTTATCTACGTATAATTCTCAGAGTAACAATAAGAGACAGAATCAGAAATGAAAACATCAGAAGAATAACAAACACAATGCAATCCTGGAGTATATCAGAAGACAACAGATCACGTTGTTCTCACATGCTTCCAGATTACCATTAGATAGTGCCCCTCAAAAAGCATTACTATACAGACACGATGGATACAAAGACAGGGGAAGACCATGTACAAGTTGGATCACAGAAATACAAGAATTAACGAAAACAAATATAAATGAAGCACAGAAAAACGTCATCTCCAGAGAACTCTTCTACTCCTGCATGACATAAAGGGGACCAGAGAACTCTTCTATCCATGACACTGCAGGGCATACAGGGTCCCAGAGTACTCTTCTACCCTTGACGCTGCAAGGGCATAAAGGGGTATAACACGGAAAGAAAAAAAAATAGAAAAGTCACCGCAAGCCATATTTGTAACCTTTTTGTACAAATTGGTGGGAGGTATCTCTCCTTAGCTGTTTTTTTAATAACCAGACTATCTCATCTCAGATGTGCACAGTGCTTTGATGAGATGTCAACAGTGCTGATTCATTAATAAGTCGTTGTAAAGATGATATGCTACTGATTCTGACAAGAGAAAAGCCTCGTTATATGTTTATGTTATCATATACACTGCGGTGCATTGTTTACTGTTGCATGGTGCTTCGTGTGGTTGAAGATTTACGCAAATCGTTCGAATCTGATCATGTTGTTTAAAGTATCTTACATGCAACAGCAAACCAATGAACCGCAGTGCATGCGATGAGATAAACATATAATGAGGCTTTCCTCATGTCAGAAACAGTATCATTTCATCTTTACAACGATCTCCTACTGTCTATACATTGTTGGTATCTCATACAAGCCCTGCACGCCTCTAGGTTGAGATGTATATATATATATCTATATATATCAGATTCCACTTTTTGTTTGGATTATGTTGCATAGTTAACGCGTTCTAGCTTCTGTGACTGGCTTTGCGAGCCGATAGACGTATTTGTGCGCAAACATATTTCATGGAGCAAGCCAGTTGGCTTTTCATTGTGCAATTCATTGTGTTTTTGGAATACAAGACGAGAGATACACACAATAAAACACAAGAGATATGCTATGTCAAGAAATTGCCAAGGCCTTCACTATCATACCAAGCAAAAGTGATGCTCCATAAATGTAGAATGGAAATTATTTAAAACTCACATGATAAATAATCTACAAAGTGTATGCGTAGTAAAAAAATATACAAAGGGAGACCAGCAAACAGTAAGGTGAAATGAAGAGTTACATAAAGCTACACAAATAAAGAAACTATACTTTAGAACTTGGTTGAAATCTAAAAACCAAAATGATTATGTGCAGTACAGACTAGCTAGACGAAATACGAAAATAATAGTCAAAGAAGTCAAAGAGAATTCCTGGCGCAAATATGGAGACCGCCTAACAGGACTATGTAGGAATAACCCTAGAGATTTCTTCAAAAGTATCGACGCAATGAGAATGAGAAACGAAAGATACAACCCATCAGCAATATTAAACAGCAGAGATGGAATACCTCTATTTAATAGAAATGATAGAAATAATAGGTGGAAAGATTACTTCCAAGAATTGTATAATCCTAACATTCTGACGCATAATACTTATAAGGAAAAAGACAAAGATATCACAGAGCCAGAAATGTTAAGCCAAGAAATAGAAATGGTTATCAAAAACAGCCCAAACAATAAATCACCATTGCACAGATGGCATTCCCAACAAAGTCATTAAAGTATGTAAAGATATTGGGGTAAAATGGCTGCAAAGAATATTCACAATAGCGTGAAAAGAAGGGAAAGTCCCAGAGGACTAGCAAAAATCAGTAATTGTGACATTGTGGAAAAACAAGGGCAACAAAAGAGTGCGAAACATACCGATCCATCTCGTTATTAAGCCACTCCGGGAAAATCTATTCAAAGATAATAGAATAGCGTGCACGATACATCGTCGAACCACAATTGAACCACTCTCAATTTGGCCTGCAGAAGAGGGGTTAGTTGCACAGACGCCTTGTTCACGCTGAGACAAATGAGTGAGAGAGCAATAGAATACAACAAACTAAACACAATATTTATAGATCAAGAGAAGGCTTTTGATAAAGTCAACAGAGACGTACTATGGGAAACTCTAGAAATGTACTATATCAAAGGACAACTGTTAGAAAGTATAAGAGCATTGTATAAAAACTGCCAATGTGAGGTAAGAACATCAGATGGTATCACAGACTCACTTGATGCAAAAACAGGAGTGCGTCAAGGTTGCGTGCTCTCACCCTTGCTATTAAATATATACATAGACATAATAATAAAAGAGGCAAACAATGCAGAGGGCAACATCACCGACTCAGAGCAATTAAACAATGAAATAAATGAACTACTTTTCGCAGAAGACCAGAGCCTTATATACGAAAGAGAAGAACGGCTACAAAGTCATGTCAACTCACTATCTGCAACATGTTGAAAATACAACATGAAGATCAATACACAAAAGACGGAAACTATGAAAATATATGCAGAACACCGAGCCCACTAAACATAGAGATAGACAACATAGGAGTAAAACAAGTAACAAGGTTCAAATACCTCGGTAGTATTTTTACAGAAAATGGAAGTCTCGATAGAGACATAGAGATGAGATGTCAAAAAGCAAATGCAGTAACATATCAACTTTCACTACTACATCGCATCCCAAGATCCAGATGGAAATTAAAAGACAAATGATCTACATTATATTCCTACCAACACTGTGTTACCAGTGCCAATCCTGGTCTCTCTCATCTTCACATTACAGAAAGATAGTGATATTTGAGATGAAATGCTTGAGGAAAGCCGCCAGGGTCACCAGGCTCTACAGATTACGAAATGAAGACATCAGGGAAAGAATATGTATAATACCATGTACAGATTACATAAAAAGACAACATATCAAGTGGTTTAGCCACATTATGAGAATGCAATACGACAAGTTGCCCGTACAGGCATATAACCAAATTAGATCAGGGTACAAAACTAGAGGAAGACCACGGAAAAAATGGATAGAAAACGTCAGGGAGCGGACACGGTCATAGCACAGCCGATGTCAGACATATGGCTTTAGAACGCTCCAATCTATTTAGAACGCTCCAATTTAGATAGATAACGCGTTTCTCTTGCTGTTTAAACAATATATCATATACCGCTTGTCGTTTGCTTTCTCTTTTATCGCATTGCGTGCTTTAAGCATCTGCCGCAATTTATCGAGTAAGCGTAACCATTAAAATGCAGTTTCTAAATGTTTAGGTGACAGAAACACCGTAAGAAACTTTAGTGATAGAAACATTGTGATACACTTTAGTGGTTGAAACAGTGCGGTGGTAGAAACAGTGTAATAAACGTTAGTAGTAGAAAGCGCGTGATCAACTTTTGTGTTAGAAATATTATGATAAAATTTAGAGTTAGAAACAGTGTGATAAGTGTTAAAGGTAGAAACTGTGTGATAAACCCAAGTTGTAGAAACAGTCCGGCAAACTTTAGTGAAAAACATATTGTGACAAACTTTAGTAGTCGAAATAGTTTGTCAAACTAGTGTGAAAAAAAAATTGTGATAAAAGTTAATCGTGAAATGGTATGGTAAATTATAAAAGTAGAAACAATGATAAACTTTCTTGGTAGAAACAGTGTACGAAACATCATTGGTAAAAAATGTGTGATAAAATTTAATGGTAAAACAATTTGATACATTTTAGGAGTAGAAACAGTGTGATAAATGCTAGTGGTAGAAACAGCGAAATAAATGGTAGTAGTACAAACCGGCTCTGTGGCGAAGTGGTACAGAGCGCGTCTGTGACGGCAAAGATACCGAGTTCGATCCTCACCACAGGCAACTGTGCATCCGGACCGTTCAGAAAGCAATGGCAACCTACTGAACGTATTTATATTGCCTAGAAAATCACCGCAGCCAACAAATGCTGGGTTGATAGCTACGTCCTGGACGTAGCATTTTGATATGCTACCACAAAAGTAGAAACAGCGAAATAAATAGTAGTAGTAGAAACAGCGAAATAAATGGTAGTAGTAGAAACAGCGAAATAAATGCTAGTGATAGAAACAGCGAGATAAATGGTAGTAGTAGAAACAGCGAAATAAATTGTAGTGGTAGAAACAGTGAGATAAAAGGTAGTTTTAGAAACAGTGTGATACATTTTTGTGGCAGAAATAGTGAGATCAACGTTAAGTATACAAATATTGCCATCATCTTTAGCGCAAGAAATAGTGTGATCAACTTTTGTTATAGAAACCTAGTCATCAACTTCAGTGGTAGAAACATGATGATCAATCTCTGGGATCATATATTCACATAATTCACCATTACACTATAACGCTAAAGTTATAAACACTTGAACGTTGCCAATACGTGTCTGTGCGGAGTGTTATATTCTAGTTATATCTGCTAATGTAGTACTAAGGAACACTGACATTGGTGCGTCAATTCTAATTCAGAAACAAAAGAAAGTGTACACGCTAAAGTCAAATGTGCTTTCAAAGAATCATTTGTATTTTGGCTGTAGCGATGCATACTACATTAATATCTACGAAAAATACATACTCAGGTAAATCATCAAATTTTTCGCTTCTAATATTAGAATGTACACATATGACGTATCGACGTATTTGCTTCATATATCAGTACATGCAGAAGAACATAACTAAAATGTGTGTTTCGTGTATCAGTACATGCACAGGTAAAGTACCGACATTCTTGTTTCGTATATCAGTGCATGCATATGCAAAGTGACATAGTTCTTGGTTAATATGTGCACGCACAGGCAATGTACCACAGTTCTTGTTTTGTATATCAGTACACACACAGGTAAAGTACCACATTTCCTGTTTTGTATATTAGTTCTTACACAGGTAAAGTACAACAATTCTTGTTTTATATTTCATATATCAGTATACACAAAGGAAATGTACCACAGTTCTTGTTTCGCATATATGTACATGCACAGGTAAAGTACCACAGTTCTTGTTTCGCATATCAGTACATGCACAGATAAAGTACCACAGTTCCTGTTTTGTATATCAGTACATGCACAGGTAAAGTACCTCAGTTATTATTTTGTATATCAGTACATGCACAGGTAAAGTACCACAGTTCTTGTTTCGCATATCAGTACATACACAGGTAAAGAACCAGAGTTCATGTTTTGTATATCAGTACATACACAGGTAAAGTACCTCAGTTATTATTTTGTATATCAGTACATACACAAGTAAAGTACCTCAGTTATTATTTTGTATATCAGTACTTACACAGATAAAGTACCACAGTTCTTGTTTGGTATATCAGTACTTACACAGGTAAAGTACCACAGTTCTTGTTTGGTATATCAGTACTTACACAGATAAAGTACCACAGTTCTTGTTTGGTATATCAGTACTTACACAGATAAAGTACCACAGTTCTTGTTTGGTATATCAGTACTTACACAATTCAACTGCTAAAGTTTGTGTGTTTCTTATATCAGTTGTATTTACAAATAGTTAAGTACTTGAAATAATTAGACCACAGACGACCACAGACGAAAGAGAAGCAAATAATAGCGACACTGTTACCATGCACGTCACAAGAAGGAAATAAAGAAACGAGGGAGGTTTTGGTTGTCCCATCTCATAGACAAAAGTGACCCAGGAGGCATGTTGACGTCGGATGTGTCGGGTTGAAAAGATGCAGATATCGCAGATAAACTGTAAACCAAACATATTTCGTTCTCCGGAGTACATCGGCTAATCTGGCAGAACTTTGGAAAAGAGCCCGGAAGAAGATCACGAAATTAGTGGACGTTTTTCTTGATTGTTTGTTTTGTTTTCGTTCCATTGTAATCAGCACGGATATCCATGTGTTTTCCGCTGGGAGCGTAGTTACGTTGTGCCACCATTATGCGCCTTGTAGGCCCAGCACATCCGATTTCGGCATGCCTTGTCATGGTTTTTCTTATAAATATGTATTAATTTTTCAAAAATAATTTTTTTATTTGTCTATATAAATTGTGGTGGACAACATAACTAGGTGGATTCTGTTGCCTAATCCAAATATTGCTGTATATGTTTGTTTAGATCTCCGGGAAATACGAACGATAAGAGTTCTTGATTCCAATACAAAATTGCAGATTATCCCAGATCTATCCTTTATACCATTTAAGACTCCAACTGTCCGCGGTGTGCAATGTTTTGATAAAAAGATTTCAATTGAGAAGGTATATGTGTGTACGCAGTAGAAATGGTCTACCATTTTATATGCAAGACATCCAATCATATAAAAGCTAGAAAGTATTTGATGATATCAAAGTTGGCTAGTGTTGACAACACAATCCATAGGAATATGTCGTATCAATACTCTTGTATCCCTGGTGATTAGTTATACATTTCGGTCAAGGCAGATTACATCGTTTCTTGTCGAATATATAAATATTGTATCACTTGTTGAATACAGAAATATTGTATCATTTGTCGAATAAATAAAAATGGTATCATTTGTCGAATACAGAAAGAATGTATCACTTGTTGAATACAGAAAGAATGTATCACGTGGTGAATACAGAAAGAATGTATCACTTGTTGAATACAGAACGAATCTATCACTTGTTGAATACAGAAAGAATGTATCACGTAGTGAATACAGAAAGAATGTATCACTTGTTGAGTACAGAAAGAATGTATCACTTGTTGAATACAGAAAGAATGTATCACTTGTTGAATACAGAAAGAGTGTATCACTTGTTGAGTACAGAAACAATGTATCACTTGTTGAATACAGAAAGAATGTATCACTTGTTGAATACAGCAAGAGTGTATCACTTGGTGAATACAGAAAAAATGTATCACTTGTTGAATACAAAAATAATGTATCACGTAGTGAATACAGAAAGAATGTATCACTTGTTGAGTACAGAAAGAATGTATCACTTGTTGAATACAGAAAGAATGTATCACTTGTTGAGTACAGAAAGAATGTATCACTTGTTGAGTACAGAAAGAATGTATCACTTGTTGAATACAGAAAGAATGTATCACTTGTTGAATACAGAAAGAATGTATCACATGGTGAATACAGAAAGAATGTATCACTTGTTAAATACAGAAAGAATGTATCACTTGTTGAATACAGAAAGAATGTATCACGTAGTGAATACAGAAAGAATGTATCACTTGTTGAATACAGAAAGAATGTATCACGTGGTGAATACAGAAAGAATGTATCACTTGGTGAAAACAGACAGAATGTATCACTTGTTGTATACAGAAAGAATGTATCACTTGTTGAATACAGAAAGAATGTATCACGTGGTGAATACAGAAAGAATGTATCACTTGTTGTATACAGAAAGAATGTATCACTTGTTGAATACAGAAAGAATGTATCACGTGGTGAATACAGAAAGAATGTATCACGTGGTGAATACAGAAAGAATGTATCACTTGTTGAATACATACATCTTGCGCAATAGTTGAAGATGGAATAAATGCCCTAAAACATATATTGTTATATTATCTTCATTGAGTAAATAAAATCGTGTGGGCACAGAAGTGAAACATGATACATTATTGAAAGTCTTCCTGAAAGTATTAATTGAAAGAGCCGAACTAAAAATAAATTAACAAATAAATAAAGGTAAAAAATATCGTCAGCGGATGAATGTTTAATAGTTTGTCACAGTTTGACACTAAACTAATGTTTTTTTAAACCCAGGAAGTATTGGGTAACCATTACATGAATTATTCCTTTTAGGGACGGATATTATCTAATATATTCTTATTATAAACAACCGACAGAAGTAAACTTCCATTTCGTTGTAACAGATGTCGTATTTATTTAGTAGTTAATACAATCTCTTTTCACTGAATACACCCAGACATATTTACAAACATAATAGGTGTTCATTACGTCGCACTGATCCAACTACTAAATATAGGGACGTATGGCATAAATATTTAACAAGTATTTAAAAGCAATGTCCTGCACAAGGTCTACTTCAACACACACACACACGTCCGTGCACACACACACACACACAGTGTTGGAACTTGTGAGCCACATTGATTGTCTCACACTATAGAGGAAATGGAGAACTTTCTTTCAAGTTGACGGTGAGGGAGGTTGGAGGAGGAGCAGAGGAAGGACACAACCACAATTTCCTACTAGGGATAATGAGGATGGAATTCACAGTGAATACGAGTTAGTCACTCTTGTTGACTTTGTAAAATTCTATTTTAAGTTTCAGATTCGTATTTTTTGGGTATGTTTTATGTAGAAGTTATCCAGAGTTTGTGTGTCCCATGTGATTGTTTTTGTGTCCTATGTGATTGTTTTTGTGTCCCATGTGATTGTTTTTGTGTCCTATGTGATTGTTTTTGTGTCCCATGTGATTGTTTTTGTGTCCCATGTGATTGTTTTTGTGTCCTATGTGATTGTTTTTGTGTCCCATATGATTGTTTTTGTGTCCCATGTGAATGTTTTTGTGTCCCATGTGATTTTGTGTGTGTCTCATGTGATTGTTTTTGTGTCCCATGTGATTGTTTTGTGTCCCATGTGATTGTTTTTTTAGTCCCATGTGATTGTTTTTGTGTCCCGTATGATTGTTTTTGTGTCCCATGTGATTGTTTTTGTATCTCATGTGATTGTTTTTGTGTCCCATGTGATTGTTTCTGTGTCCCATGTGATTGTTTCTGTGTCCCATGTGATTGTTCTTGTTCAATTTGGTTATATGGTATAATGTTACGTGTTGAATAGTCCTCCGTCTGTGTTTTGAAGGGCCCGACGAGGAGGCGACGAAGGAGGATTTGGGGTGGAATTGGCTGTTTCATCCCATATAAGGTCCAAATGACCCAGAAGCCATGCTGAAATTGGATGTGTGAGATAGAAAGGCCCAGATATCGCAGCTAAGGTGTACAATAAAATAAAGCATTACATTCTCCGTACTACACACTTCTAATCTGCAATAGTTTGATAAAGAATGGAGAAGAGGATTTTAATGTGACTTTAATTCAATCTGGAGTGTTATCGTAGAGAAGCGAGTCGATGTGACTTTCATGCAGTCTAGAGTGTTGCTGTAGAGAAGAGACTCGATGTAACATATGCTATCTGGAGTGTTGTTGTAGAAAAGAGACTCGATGTAACATATGCTATCTGGAGTGTTGCTGTAGAGAAGAGACTCGATGTAACATATGATATCTGGAGTGTTGCTGTAGAGAAGAGACTCGATGTAACATATGCTATCTGGAGTGTTGCTGTAGAGAAGAGACTCGATGCAACTTATAGGATATCTGGAGTGTTGATGTAGAAAAGATAGTCGATTCCCTCCCCAAATGTGCTGTTATTTTTTATTTCTTATATGTGATGTTCATTGTCATTGAAACCGTTTGTTGTTATGATGTGGTTACAGTGACATATACAGCGTCAAAATGTCAAGCAAGTTTGGTTGCTGCTAGCATAGAAATTTATAATCAACGTCCAGTTCGGCAGATACTTGTAATTAATAATTGTATCTGAGAGATTGTTACATTTTATTACGTGGTTGTGCTTTAACATTATTTATGAGAGAAAATCATGATAATCCTCAAATAATAAAATACACTAAACATAAAAATACATGGCTAGATACTACAACAAGTACACCATTCCATGTAACTTGCAGTAAACTTGTGATATGAAACTTGATGATGATAAAGATTATTGATAATGATGATGATGATGATGATAAAAAGATTTCTACCCATAATTACTTTCTGTGTGACCAGCATTTTTCGAATACTCATCAATATATTAAAAAGTTATATATTAAAAAGTGGCCCATAAAAAGAGCCGGAACACGCATTTAATGATCATGAACATTTTAAAATGGCAACGTATTGTTGTTTTAGCCAGGAAAATGCCAAACTGGCAACAATGTCCCTGAGCTATAAAGTAAGATCTTCTAGATACGTGTTTTTCGAGCCATTTTTGTACCTGCCTCACCCAAGTTTTCTAAAATTCTGATGCCCCTACTATGTAGCATATGCATACTTTTTGTATATTCAAAAACTGAATTATTCCTAAATTAAGACTTATTACAACTTGTTCGAATTGCCCCCCTGAACAATCAAATTGACCCCATGTGGGGCGTGGGTCCCACTTTGGGAAACACTGCTCTCGAGAACGGGTTCTCAATTCAAGGTTTTGTGTTTTGTGTCAGGTCGCTGACTGAAGCAGTAAACTGCAAACTATATGTATATAGCGAGGCGTTTTTCGTATTGGTTGATTTCTTGTTTGCGAGATCTGAAGGAATATGAGTGGTGGTCACTCCTATGTCACCAAGTACTCTCAGCTTACAGTCATTTTGCAGGTCTGCGGATATGATGGTAAGGTCAGGTATGAATGTTGATGTACTGGCTCTGTGGAGGAGTTTGAATCTTGATGAAGAATCTTGTAATATTATTAAGTTGCTAGTGTTGCATAGTTCGTCAATGTTGTTTCCCATAGTGTTTCTGTTGTTGTATCCTATGGGAGGTATATATGTATTTAAATCTTCCTTTATGATTGTTCTCTTGGCATCTGTGGTGTTGATGTTTATTTGTGTCCTGAAGTTAGGTGGGCAGTATGCATTGAATATTGTATATCAATGACCATAGTACCATATGTTTACTTTTTGCATATCGTTTACGCTGTTTTTCATGTTTGTGACTTCTCCTTGCATACCATTTCTTATGAGTGCTGCAAAGCCTCTGCTCTTCTAACATTTACATTTGTGTATGTTGTAGCCTGGTTTTGGTTGTTATTTCTTTGCTATTAGTGTTTCCTGCAGTAGTGTGATGTGGGTATCATGTTTGTGCAGTGTTCTACTCAGTTAGTCTTATTTCTGGGTCCATACATGTTAAGTTGTAGTAGATTAAGTGTGCCCCTAATTTCTCATTTTTCGCTCAAGGTAGCGGGGGACGAGGTTGGCGAACCTCCCGGCGCGGACCTTTTATGAGGCAACTTTCCAGCTCATGAAAAGTATATAGTATGATATTTTCTGTTCAGGCACTTGCATGTCGGCGTTATTTTTCTGAAGCTTGCTGTTCCTGTGGCTTCTTTGATTTCTATGATCCATCTTTTACATGGTCGGACTATCTTTATAGCCGTTATATCTATGTCATGGCCATCTGTGGCTTGCTGTCTGTTGGTAGTCTGGTGGCGTGTGAAAACCATTTGATCTGGTGTCTTGTGATGTGTTCCAATACTGGTAATGTTTTAATTATCTGTCTGCTGTTATCGTTTCTAATTCTATCTCTTAATGACACTCCGAGTATTCTTCGTAGACATGTCATTTCTGTTGTAACTATTTTTTGTTCGTTAGTTGTATAGTTAGTTCGTTAGTTCACCAAAATATAATCCACACTTGTGTATCGAACAATCGCTACGTAAGTACTCAGATCTCCTACTCAGATATCCTTTAGTGTGTTGTGACTGATCAAGCCTTCTCAGGGCTAGTTTACCAGTCGCTGTTGTGTGACGTTGGTTATTATGTCTATAAGGAATAGATATTGTAGAGTAGACATGTCAATGATAAATCACTTTCACATATGCCATATCCGCAGACTTCATAGAATATACTGACAAGTATACGATAATAAATTGAATATAAATAACCCAAATATCGGAGGATATCCGACAAAATGGAGGTACCTTATTTAGTACTTACCTGATACTAAATTGATCATTACAAACAATATTCAAACACTTATACATTGCTGAAGACGGCATAACAGATGGGTCGGGCATATTTAAATTCATGACAAACGATCAACACAATTATGCAGAGTTGTTCAACGACTCTCTTAAATATCTATAAAGGATTTCAACATTGACACTCTATTGACACTCTATGTCAACTATGAGTAATCCGTTGCACTTAATCGCACAATGTGTCACAGCAACACCAAAAAAGGTGCCACATCGCTGAGAAGCGACAAATTGCAGCGGCACAGAATTAATATGCTTGCTTGAAATGAGAGGGAAGCATAAAATCAGATGTCCAACTCTGACTACATGTGTTCAAATGTGACAAGGATTATATGCCAAAGTTGTATTTTTCAATCATCTCCGTACACACCAGAGATGTCACAAAACAAGCTGGAGACCGTTGTCATCATATGGACGACTGTTACATCATGTCTGTCCACATTCTACTGGTCTAGTTTATTGTCAGTAGTTTACAATAGCCATGTTGTTGGAATGTGCAAATATTGCTTTCACACTGTAAAATATGGCACAGGGCATTTAATTCTTGGTAATATATTCTCAATTACTAACAATGATGCAAAATTAAATCAAGTGGATAAAGTCAAGTCTCTTGGCACAATTTTAACATCAGATGGCATGTGTTCCAATGAGATCAAGAACAGAATAGTCCGGCCAAATCAATATTTCAACAAAAAAAAAGAGAAACATTCTATGCAATGAAGTAATATCAATGCATATGCGAATTCGAGTGCTAGGATGTTATATTGAGCCAATCCTTCTTTGTGTAAGCAAATCATGGACAGTAAACAAAAGTGCCTAGATAAGTTGGAAGCAACAGAGGTATGGTTTTTAAGAAGAATGATGAAAATTTCATGGAATAGAAAAGAACATTAATGTAGAAGTTCTCAGAGATGCTGGAGTAAAACGACAAATATAGCAAAAATTAGGAAAAGACAATCAAGATTTTTAGGGTATCTGATGAGAAAAGTACAACTTTAACAGTTAGTAACCATCGGAAAGATCAAGGGTAGAAGAAAGAGAGGAAAACAGAGAAATTTCTGGATGGGTTGTCACTGTATCACAAAAAGAAATCACCACCTGAATTTATTAATGACATAAGAGAAAGATAGTTGTGGATAGCCTACGCCACTCGGAATTGCACCTGATTTACTGAATACATTATCACATGTCAAGTTGTTTAACGTATTCTCTCGTATTTTTTCATTTCTCTGTTGTATATTCTAATTGTCCACCTCGTATAACATCTCCAGTACCAATGTTGCTCCATGCACTTATGCCCGGCTGTCTCTCGTATTTTTTCATTTCTCTGTTGTATGTTCTAATTGTCCACCTCGTATAACATCTCCAGTACCAATTTTGCTCCATGCACTTATGCCCGGCTGTCTATCGTACTTTTTCATTTCTCTGTTGTATGTTTTAATTGTCCATCTCTCATAACGTTTCAAATACCGATGGTGCTTAATGCACTTATGCCCGGTTGTCTCTCGTATTTTTTCATTTCCCTGTTGTATGTTCTAATTGTCCACCTCGTATAACGTCTCCAGTACCAATGTTGCTCCATGCACTTATGCCCGGCTGTCACGTACTCTTACATTTCTCTGTTGTCTATTCCAATATCCATCCTCTCATGAGAGTTTCCGATAGGCAAATGTCATTAAATTATGAAATAGCGTCATGACATATTTCCCATAAGTATTTCTTGTTGCCGTATCAGTGGTTCTCATTTTGCACCATATGGACCCTTGGTGGTGACGAAGAAACATTTTAAATTGGGTACCCACAGATCAGATGGGTGGGACACATGAAGGTAACTATTTAAATAAAGAGGCAAATGTATAACAATAAACCTCAACGTGTCGTGATAACCTGAAAATAAAATAAATGCTGTTTTTAAGGCAACGAGGCATAGGAGAAAATGTGTCCTGAAAGGAGGGGTGGGGCAGAGGCAGAACATGTTTAAGATCCTCTCATAGAGAGGTACTCTCTCCTTTCAATAGTAAACGCTTGCCCAGTTTGGTTATATCACAGTGTTTTAGCATTAAAATGTAATGAAGGTTATAGTTCTTCGAAAGGTCAAGGTGAGCCAAAAGCCATGCTGATATATGATGTGTCCGGTCGCAAGATGCAAATATTGCATTCACGTTGTAAAACATGACACAACGCATTTAATGTTTGGTAAAACTTTCTCACAATCGGCAGAAATTAGAGAACATAACGCGGATAATAGGAAGATGTGGATATGGAAGATTTGTTATCGTGATTTAACATTAAGCATACACAATTATGCCGTGTACCTACAGCAATGATGATAATAATGATGATGATGATATTAATGATGATGATGATGATGGTGGTGATGATGGTGATGATGATGATGTGATGATGATGGTGATGGTGGTGATGGTGGTGATGATGGTGATGATGATGATGATGATGATGATGATGGTGATGATGATGATGATGGTGATGGTGGTGATGATGATGATGGTGATGGTGATGATGGTGGTGATGGTGATGATGATGGTGATGATGATGATGATGATGATGGTGATGATGATGATGATGATGGCGATGGTGATGATAATGGTGATGATGGTGGTGGTGATGATGATGATGGTGGTGATGATGATGATGGTGATGATGATGATGATGATGATGGTGATGATGATGATGATGATGGCGATGGTGATGATAATGGTGATGATGGTGGTGGTGATGATGATGATGGTGGTGATGATGATGATGATGATGGCGATGGTGATGATAATGGTGATGATGGTGGTGGTGATGATGATGATGGTGGTGATGATGATGATGATGATGATGATGGTGATGGTGATGATGGTGGTGATGATGATGATGGTGATGATGATAATGATATTGATGGTAATAATGGTAGCAGTGGTGATGATATTGATGTTACTGATGAAGATGGCGGTGGTGGTGATGCATTTTAACTGCAGGAGTGATGACTCTAATCTTGAAAGTATGCTGCTAGTGGTCTATAACACAAACGAACATGCTACATTACTACTTCTAGTACATTATAATTAATGTATAGCAAGACTTTTCTTCCAGTAAAAATCTCTCCAAAATTCATCCTTGCAGTTTTATATTGTACGATCTGTTCCCCTCTACTCATGATTAAATCTATCTCTGGCTTCCAGATCAAACCTGTCATGACAAACAGACAAGGAGGACATTTTTAATTCCCATTATACTCATATATTTTTATTGAGGAAAAAAATTGGAAAGAGACCGTTATTAGGAGATTGAAGGTGATTATAATTATTCGGGTAGATATCATCGGGAGGATGATTAAACTATAAGTTCAGAAAGATATACAATGAGCGTGCTACGGGAACTATCAGCATACATACCATTCGCCATCTGCTGAAAGGCAGAGATATAATACGGATGCCTGTAATGTAGGACATTCGAATGAGAAAATCACGAAAAATGAATAGATATTTGATAGTATAACAGGCATGTCTGAGATTCGAAACACTTAATACACATCTGCAATGGAAAACAAACACAACTATGTTCAGCTCAACCAGCCAGCTTTTTCAGTCACGTTTGCTTCATAAAGATAATCATTTTTTTTTTAAATTTCACAGTATCTGCCCCTGGCACAGCACAGATGCATACTTTCAACACAAAATGCCCAGATGGCACCTTTCCATGTGAATCTGATGGTATATGCTTCAACAAGACATTGATGTGCAACGGTGTGCGTGATTGCATAGATGGTTCTGACGAGACAACGATTTGTAAGTATCTACACAATTATATATGATATCGGTTTCATTTCTAGTCCTTGTGTTGTCCAGGTCATCTTCTTCTTCTTCAGCGTTGATTTTCAAACTCCTGTTAATAATAGCGATACTGTTACCTGCCAAGAATGTTGTAAGAGGCGACAAAGGATGATTATGGGTGACATTAGATGACCAATCCCATATAGAGTGAAAGTGACCTAGAATCCATACTGAAACCGGTTGTGTCAGGCCTAAAAGTGTAGGTAAGCTGTAAACCAAGTGACAACACACTCCGTTCTCCGAAGTACATCCTTGTGATCTGCAGGAGTTTGAGAACGAACACAAAGAAGACAAGATCGTTTCATCTCTGAAATCACTAGCGGCAAATTAAGTCACAAATATAGTTAGAATTACTGTCCAGTTTTCATTTACTCGGTAAAGTTGGTCCTTCAATTTCTCGCTCTGTCGACTCCAAAATGAATGTATGTATGTATGTGTGTATATGTGTGTGTCTGTGCGTGTGTGTGTGTGTGTCTGTCAGTCTGTTTATCTGGCGTTATGTTTGTTTGTCAGTTTGTCTGCCTAATATATATATATGATCATTATCCATCCATCCATCTATCTGTCTATGTATCTATCTACTCTTATCCTATATGTCTAACTTTTTGCTTGCCAGAATATATATTTGTTTTTATATGTGGAATTTTTCTAGCCGTTCATATGCCAGTTGTTTCTCCTGTCCGTACTAAGTACATGTTTGTTTCAGTTTATCATGATATATAGTTTATCATAATGTTATCTCATTAAATGTTTACCATGATACTGTGTGAGTACATGTGTGTTACAGTTTCTTATGATACTGTCTGATTCCATGTTTAGTCCAGTTTGCAATGATATTGTCTGATTCAATATTTGTTCCAGTAAATTCTGGTGTTGCCTGATTCCTTGTTTGTTGTAGTTTATCCTGATGTTGTTCCTTTTCTCTACCTTCTTCCTTTTCTTATTTTATATTATTTTCTTATACGACCTTATTGGTAATGTTTTATGATTCATTATCATGAAGTGTCCGAACTGTCTCATTTTATGTTTCTTAATGTATTCTCTCACATGAATCTATGGGTAGTTCAGGAATGTGTAATGTATAGTGTCTTCCAGTTAGTGGAAGCCGCCTTGCATTCGGATTGTTAGAATCCTTTCTCCTTAACACCCATTCCTGCATATCTCACATACGGCATCACGTATTTGCTCATGTACAGCAGTGCCGATCCGCGACAACAAAGTTTGGTATGTGGGCTGAACTAAATGTATCTACTAGTAAGTGGATGGAACTAAATGTATCTACTAGTACGTGAATTGAACTAAATGTATCTACTAGTAAGTGGATTGAACTAAATGTATCTACTAGTAAGTGGATGGAACTAAATGTATCTACTAGTACGTGAATTGAACTAAATGTATCTACTAGTAAGTGGATGGAACTAAATGTATCTACTAGTAAGTGGATGGAACTAAATGTATCTACTAGTAAGTGGATTGAACTAAATGTATCTACTAGTAAGTGGATGGAACTAAATGTATCTACTAGTAAGTGGATGGAACTAAATGTATCTACTTGTAAGTCGATTGAATTCAATGTATCTACTAGTAAGTGGATGGAACTAAATGTATCTACTAGTAAGTGGATTGAACTAAATGTATCTACTAGTAAGTGGATTGAAATAAATGTATCTACTAGTAAGTGGATGGAACTAAATGTATCTACTAGTAAGTGGATGGAACTAAATGTATCTACTAGTAAGTAGACTGAACTAAATGCATCTACTAGTAAGTGGATGGAACTAAATGTATCTACTAGTAAGTGGATTGAACTAAATGTATCTACTAGTAAGTGGATGGAACTAAATGTATCTACTAGTAAGTGGATGGAACTAAATCTATCTACTAGTAAGTCGATTTAATTAAATGTATCTACTAGTAAGTCCACTGGTTTCGCATATGAGTGGTCCTGGGTTCATTCTTCAGTTAAAGCGAAAATATTTTTCAGATTTCAACGGTTCCAGGGTCGACCCAACTTTAAATGGATACCGGATTAATCCGGGAAATAAAGACTGCGAGGAAGATGTGATGGCTATCGTCCTCATATAGCAGAGTTACTGAAATATGAAATCGTTAACATCTCACACCTCTACGCCATTAATACATTTTATGGGTTAACTTTACTTTTACTTACTAATAAGTCGGATTAATTAAATATATCTTCCAGTATATCGGCGGAACTAAGTGTAAGCGTAACTCAGAAAGTAGATGTCTCCTTCCACCGCCTACAATACACACATTTACTGATGTGTAGATCGTGCTAACGACAACGGCATGAAAGGTACGATTAAAACGGACCAGTATTGGTCTGATGTGGAACAATAATTAACAAATACAAGAACTAGCTGAGAAAGACATGGAAAATTACTAAAACGCATTTAAATGTTAACAAACTCATGATAACCACGGAACTAGTTCCGAAAATAGAGCTAGAATCCACCAAAGCCACATAATAAAGATATTTTGAATATGATACTGACAGGAATAGAACAGCTGAAAAATAGCCTAGACGATTACGAGAGATAGTGAGAACAACGTTCTATAAATGACAAGTCACAAAAATGTGTAAGAAGAAATTGTTCTTAATATATGTCCAAAGAAGTAACTATCACAGCCAAGCTGTAAACAATGACAATATATTTCATTTTCCGGACTACAACCGACTGATCTGTCGGAGTGTAAGACTTAACTCATAGTAAAAATGTATGTCATATTGATTTATGGTACAATTTATGTGAAAAGTCTACAGGTCTTATCTATGGCACCAGAAAACAAACCAACATACTAGAAGATGATATGACTATACAGTGAGACCTTTCTTGCAGTCAAAATCCTTCCAACATTCATCTTCACAGTTATATGTGATATTATATATTCTACCCAACCCATGGTTGAATTAATATTCTACCCAACCCATGGTTGAATTAATATTCTACCCAACTCATGGTTGAATTAATATTCTACCCAACCCATGGTTGAATTAATATTCTACCCAACCCATGGTTGAATTAATATTCTACCCAACCCATGGTTGAATTAATATTCTACCCAACCCATGGTTGAATTAATATTCTACCCAACCCATGGTTGAATTAATATTCTACCCAACCCATGGTTGAATTAATATTCTACCCAACCCATGGTTGAATTAATATTCTACCCAACCCATGGTTGAATTAATATTCTACCCAACCCATGGTTGAATTAATATTCTACCCAACCCATGGTTGAATTAATATTCTACCCAACCCATGGTTGAATTAATATTCTACCCAACCCATGGTTGAATTAATATTCTACCCAACTCATGGTTGAATTAATATTCTACCCAACTCATGGTTAAATTAATATTCTACCCAACCCATGGGTTAAATTCATATTCTACTCTACCCATGGGTTAAATTCATATTCTACCCACCCATGGGTTAAATTCATATTCTATCCCACCCATGGGTTATATTCATATTCTACCCACCCATGAGTTATATTCTTGTTCTTCTACCCATGGGTTAAATTCATATTCTTCTACCAATGGGTTAAATTCATATTCTACCCAACCCATGGCTTAAATTCATATTCTATCCCACAGATGGGTTAATTAATGTCTTGTCTTAACTTCTTTCTTGTTTTCTATCAAGTAATCTCCTCGATTACAGCGATTAGTAAGTATGTCCTTCTGTTAAAGACTCCTAGGTGGTTGGTGGATGAGTTAGTAAATCCGATAGAAGAATTATAAACTAGTTTGTTAAGTATATAATACGCTCGGCAGCCTGTCTTTGGGGGCCAAACATGCATACATCAGCTGTTAACATAACATTTGGGAAAACGAATTTTGATGTCATAAATGTCATGGGCTGCCAACTGCAACATGTTTACAACTAAAGTAATTAATTCATCATCATTAGTCTCATGCATATGTTCCTCATTTGTAGTTCTATCATAGCACATCTATTTTACGCTTCCATTCTTTTATGAAAAATAATTAACAAATATGTAACAACATCGTATTTACCGTACCGACAAACATAATCTGGCTGGGTTGTTATTTTCAGGTGACAAAGACATGAACCGTGTGTATGCAGATTTATACAAGAAGCCCTACTCGTCCATCGGAAAATCGAAGCAGTGTTGTAAGCAAATCTATAATCTATTCAATGTATTGTTGTTGTTGGTATGTGCATGACCGAGAGGTTAGAGATACGGTTCCCAAAGCGGTCTATATGGACCCGAAGGGTTGATTTCGACTTGCAGGGGATCTATGTCATCGAAAGAAAAAAATTGTGAAGGGGGGATGCTAGAAATGTACTATTTTTAAAAATAAAGGTATGAATACAAATTGTACATGTTATTCTTTTCGTTTACAATTGTCTAATGTGCAAACCAATCCAATCAATGTGAGAAGCACTGTGTCAGCTGTTAAATCCAATCAATGTGAGAAGCACTGTGTCAGCTGTTAAAAAACACATTTGAGCTGAACATGTTTAAGAAAACTAAATATTAAGCAGGCAGGTGGTCTATGATAAACCAAAATATCGTAAGTCCCTGCAAGTCCAGGGTTCTCCTCCCTGTAAGGACTTGTTTTTTTTCTGTCGGAGCATAAATAACACCCTGTACATGACGTGGCAACAGCTAGGGCATGTGACTTTTATCACACAAGCCACTTAAAAACTCCCAACAGCTCACTAATGGGAAAATGCAGTATTGATAATTTTTTATATGTTGTTGTTGTTGTATCGATATTCAGTAATTACGAACGATTAGCTCTTACTTCCTATGTGCAATAGGAATATGCTTTCTCCAGAGTTGTTTCTTTGTCACACCGCAAAAGACTAAATCTCAGCGGTGTACAATGTTTTGAAAAGAAGTCTCCACTTTGGAAAAGGGAGGGGGGGGGGGGTGTAAATCCAGCAATTTTTGCGACTTTTTATATTACTTCCGACAACATACAGAGTTGGCAACATTGGTTCAGCTCCACCGCCAAGTACCCATCCCTTTCAGGTATACATAGCTACCTAGCTCTGGACCATAGTCACTGATACGGTGGGACTAGCCATTTATGTGTTGGTCGCCGTTCAAGGAGGCTCTCAAATTATGCAGGACTAATATTTTTACCTGATTCTAGGCTCTCCTAGAGAATTTCGCCGTTCTGCACAGTTTCTTCTCACTTCCATGTTCATAGATACCTGTTCATAACCGTAACGTCCTGTACACATTAGGAGTTGGGACCATGTTCATGATTGAAGCCCGTATGGTATCTCTAAAGTCATTGTACACATGAGTTAGGACCATGTTCAGGATTATATCCTATATGGCATATGGTATCTCCAAAGTCTTTGTATACAGGGAGTTAGGATCTTTCAAGATTTAAGGCTCATATGGTATCTCAAAGTCTTGGCCTTAGATCACTGTTGTTTTACTTACAATATACCTACTTAACGCACATTTTATTGACTAAACAATTGATAACCAGAGTCGGACTACCTTTCAATTCGCAGACCAGTGAACTAACTTTCCGACCACTTATGCTAATATGAAATATAGCAATTTAATCAATGAATTACATAAATTTATCTGAGTCTTTCAAATTAAGAGTAACTTGCCTTACTTCTTAAGTGATATGATCATTGCTTACATACTATATATTTCATCGAGCTAACCCTCCTGCTTCATAGGAATTTCACACATATATATTTTATTACGTGCAAGATTTAAGTGCCGAAAAGGCTTTTTACAAAATTATGAAAATACGATAACTTGTCATAGAAATAAGCGAAGTTTTATCTTTTTTTCCCACGCGGTTTTGAGTTAGACCTCAAATATTAATATTTCACAATATTTTTACTCCTTTAAAATGATTGCAGACTGATATAGTTTTAGAATAAATTTTTGTAATCTATAAGAGATAAATTTAAATCTTATTGACACTGAATTGTACAGATGAATTATGTGGGGCTTCACAAGAGTCATCCTCTATAAACTGGAATGTCATCTACTAAATGGTTTAATGTTGCACAATGGTCTGTCCGATAGGCCTATAGTGGAATCATTAGACCTTCCGAATGCAGGGCTATTAGTGTAAAATCCTATGCGTAGATTGTGGCCCTTGGGAACTTAGAGATCTATCTTTTCTTCTTTCTTTTCTCTTTATACCCCTTTATGTCTTACAGTGTCAGGGGTAGAAGAGTTATCTGGAAATAACTGCTCAACTGAAATTCTCGTTCTCGAAAGCTGATTCGCAAACTTTCGTCAGTAACATGACTTAAAACTACGACACTGCATCACCACGAAAGGCTGCTCCTTCCTTACATTTTCTCTGGCGGCAAAAAGTGTAAGGAGAATTATTAAAACCACGTTTTGACGGTACTCTTTCCGAGTGACAATTGTTGAAAGTTACTTCATGTAGCTTCTAGTAAACACAGTGACAAAGTCATTTCATGTAGCTTCGAGTAAACAAAGTGACAAAGTCCCTTAATGTAGCTTCTAGTAAACACGGTGACAAAGTCACTTCATGTAGCTTCTAGTAAACACGGTGACAAAGTCACTTCATGTAGTTTCTAGTAAACAAAGTGACAATGTCATTTCATGTAGCTTCTAGTAAACATAGTGACAAAGTCACTTCATGTAGCTTCTAGTAAACACAGTGACAAAGTCACTTCATGTAGCTTCTAGTAAACACAGTGACATCTAAACATCTTCAACAAGTATCATCTCTGGCTCAATCCTAGTTTGATTCTCCACTGTGACCTTTGTTCTACTTTCCAGGTATTTCCTAAACTTTGGTGTGTGATTTGGTAAGTGTAAGGTTAAATTCTTAGAGTAGGGTTAGGATTAGAAATAATATTTCTAATGTGTGCGCGCACCTCGCTCCGTGTATAGCGCGCAGAAATAATCAGCGCTCAGTACAAATCATAGGAAATTTTTTTAAATTATGTAAATGTGAAAAGAAACAGATTATGATAATATGTTCGTCTGTGTCTAGATTTGAACTCAGCGATTGTCCGAATATGACGTCACGGCAGCCATTAATTTCATTGGTGTTACACGGAAATCCGTGACAACATGTGCTATTTATAGCACAACGGATTAAACAAGGATTTAACCTCGTCTTTTATTTGAGTTAATGTACTTTTTATAATAATCGGTAAAGTAATTTCAGCCATTGACAAGCTTATTGAATAGAATACGTAAGACAGGGTATCTAGTTTAGCCCCGCCCCCTTTTCTTTCCGTGTACCGTGTTCAACTTATGGAAATGCTCAACTTCATTGAATCAATCATCCGTACAAATGGTACATGTGCTGGCGATAGAAAACGTAGTGGCGAAGAATTCCAATGTTATCTATTTAAATTATGTGTGTATATGCTGAATGATTTGAACCAAAAAATTCCAATATTAACTATTCAAATTATGTGTGTGTGTGTGTGTGTGTATATGCTGAATGATTTGAACCAAACAATTCCAATATTAACTATTCAAATTATGTGTGTGTGTGTGTGTGTATATGCTGAATGATTTGAACCAAACAATTCCAATATTAACTATTCAAATTATGTGTGTGTGTGTTTATGCTGCTTGATTTGAACAAGAAGTAGTGTTTGCCATCATCATCATGTAACATATATACTTTACAGAAGAAATTCATCACGACATATTCCGTCATGAGTTGACCTGCCACAGATAGAGACAATCTGATATATCACTGCACAATTGTCGTTTTGGGCGCCCTCTTCCCCAGTTGTCGCTAACTCTGCCTTCAGCTATTAATCTCTCTTCCATGCTATTATATCTCTATATATGACCAAAACAATACAGACTGTTTTGTTAATATGTTGTTAAAGAGCCCAACCTATTCGCAGTTTATTGATCTAAACATTTCCTGATTTGTCTTGTTAGCTGTCTATGGTATACGTAAAATGATTCTATAGCATCTCATTTCGAAAGTGGCAGTTCTCTTTAACATATTCTCTCTTCGCATCATCATTGATGAATCACTCGAATTTCAATCCCCGCTCATAATCAACTTTGTTGACTTTGAAAAAGGTTTTGATAGTCTTCATCGGCCTACGTTATGGAATATTCTACAACAATACGGTTTTCCTACTAAAATAATCAATGTTATAAATGCTTTTTATTTCAACTGGCATTGTTGTGTTCAAACAAACCCAGAGATCAGAATGGTTCCAAGTTGTTACGGGCGTTACACAGGGATGTATCCTGTTCCTATTTTTTTTTTTTGCGTCGCTATTGATTGAGAAAGAACACTGAAAATGAGCAGACAGGAATATAATGGATTAACAATACCGTTTTCGAAGGTCTTGACTGCGCAATCGACCTGGCCCTTTTAAGCGCAAACCACACAGATACTTAATTTAAGCTTGACAGTATCCAACACTACTCAAATCAGATAGGCCGGAAAATCAACACATCAAAAACTCATATACTAGATTTCACAAGACCCAACGAAGACATAAAAATATTCAAAATGTTCCATTATTAAAGGTCAACAATTTTACATATTTAAGCACCAATCTAGCAGTGGATTGAGACACATCAAACGAAATTTTACATCGTATCGCCTTGCAGCGGGTGCGTTCAATACACTTCGTACATCTGGACGTCAAACACACTAAGAAACACCACAAAACTCAGTTTGTTTAACTCCAAAATTATCCCTATTCTTTCATATGGATGCGAAAGTTGGAAAACCACAAAAGTCACAGATAAGAGACTAAACACATTTGAAAACAAATGCATAAGTACCATTCTGAACGCTAAGTGGAATGAGTTTAAATCTAACTTTAATCTTTATATCTTCCTTCATTAGACAACGGCGTTGGACTTACATCGGCCATGTTCTCAGAATGAACAGCCTAAGAATTCCCCATCAGCCACTAAACTGGGTGCTACCATTAGTAAGAAGAGGGAGACCTAGAGAAACTCTATGACGAACCATTAATAGAGAATGCATGTTAATGATTCTATACAACACCCACGAACTGAAAGACCTGGCAATACAAAGACACAAATGTAAAGCTATGGTTTCTGCCCTTTTGACCTTGGAGGACCATAACATAACATAATTCTTTTTGCTACTGTTTTATTTATGTCCATGCATCACAACCGTATATTACCACTGGAAATACTCATGTTCTGATCATACATAGTTTGACTGTGCTGCTTGTATCTTCCCAAAGAATTTTTTTATTTGGGCAAGTTTCAATGTCGAAATCGCAATTCTTCTCTTCATTTCAACAGTGCATTCTCCTGAGCTATTTATGTTTGTGTCCAAATACGGAAAATTTGTTGTGTCCTATAGTTCAAATTGCCCATTATTATCTTTGATAGCACTTTCACTTTATCCATTGCCATAATTTTTGTTTTGTTTATATTGAAGAACACGTTTTGAGCTTGAGTGTGGTGCTTGTAGGGCCTACTTGACAATACCATTATTTGTCCGTAAAGTGTCTTTCAGTTTTCACATATGGATAATTAAGTTGACAAGGATTCTGTAACGTATACACAACATAAACAAGGGATTTACAATTGAGGGTTATCGCGGTATAATATTGGAACCAAAAATACAATAACTGTAATCTCTTATGCATGTCGTAAAAGGTGACTAGGTAGGGGTGATTGTATATGTGACAACTCCCTAATGCAGAAGATAAAAGTCAGTAAATATACAAAATTCTAGTCGGACCTGTCAGGCTTAGTTGTGACAACGATTTAACAGACTCAAAATGTACACTGTTACTGTTTACTGGTACGGTTACTGTTTACTGGTACGGTTACTGTATACTGTATACTGGTACTTTTACTGTTACATGTTACTGTATATTGTTACTGTTACTATATACTGTTACTATATACTATTGCTGTATACTGTTACTGTTTATTGCTACTGTATAGGCCTACTGTTGCTGTATACTGTACACTGTTACTGTATACTTTTAATGTTAACGTATACTACGAGTATTACTGCATACTGTTACCATTACCGCTACTGTATACTATTACTGTATACTGTTACTGTATACTATTACTGTATACAATTAATGCATACTTGTACTGTTACTGTATACAGTTACTGTATACTGTTTCTGCATACTGTATAATGTTACTGTATACTGTTACTGTATACCGTATACCGTTACTGTATACTGTTACTGTATATTGTTACTGTTAACCTGCATTTGTATGAAAACTGACACAGAAGAATAAATAATATGGGACTACACCTTCATACAGTCTGTTATAGATACATTGTCTTTCTAATCGTCTCATTGGTGATTCGACCTCGAAAACCCTCAGGATAAGAAGCAAATACCACATCTCAACTTCAACTCCAAGGTTTCTTTGTTTAAATCCCCAAAATCCGCATTGTAGTGTTAAGTGACTCATCCACGAAACAGCATATCCAGATTTTCAGCTCATTCTTTTTTTGTGGTTTGAAATAAAATTACTCCCTTGATTTTCCCATACGCAAGCTAAGAACACCAGGGCTACTGATCTGAGAAGGCCTAAGAATTGCTCTATCGCTAGTAAGTGCTGAAGACGAAGCTAGGCAAGCGATTTCTGGTAAACCATTGAGTAGATAGGTAGCTGAGAAATTATGGAAACACCGTGTGCAATGATGCTGGTTCATAACTCAACTGCATTTGACATACATTAAACATCCACAGTTACGAGCATACATCTCGTGTTAATTTGGTGAATGTAAACGTTTTATCAGAGCTTGGTTTACTATCTAGAAGACTTCAATCGTCAGCAATGCTGTGAGGAAAAAAAACAACCTTCTCAGATTGGGTAAACACACGTAAATAGGTGAAAATACTCTGTAGTTTTTACAAGAGGAAAATATATGCATGTTATCTACTAAAAGTTGACTGTTGCATGGTGAGAGTGGGCCGGTTGGACCACATGGGATCTTTAGAGCCCCATCACATAACTTCATGGTACTTTGTAATATTATAGATAAATATACCTATAATATATACTGGAACCTGCAGCAAGATAGAGGAGATGAACAAACAAGGAAAAAGTGATAGTATGTTCAAAAAGATGAGAACTCTAACACGTGATTTCAAGCCAGGATTAAACATCATTCAAGACAAACATGGTAACAAATTGACAGAAAACAACGATATCCTGGAAAGGTGGAAAGAATACTGTCAGGAAATATATGAGAAAATTTACAGAAACACGGCTAATAACATACATAATAGCAATGAAATAGAACCAGAGCCCAATTTAGATAAAGTCAGATGGATCATTAAATACTTGAAGAAAGGAGAATCTCCAGGCTGTGATAATATAACTGCTGAAAACAATCCAAGCAGGAGGATAAATCACCATCTATCACACACTCTGCATCAAGATCTGGAGACGTGAAGTTTGGCCCAAAGAATGGGCATGATCAGTTTACATGTTGCTACCGAAGAAGGGAAATCTAACACTATGCACCAACTACAGAACCATTGCACTAATCAGTCACGCCAGCAAAGTACTACTTGGTATCATCATAAAAATGCTGCAGCATGTGCTGGAAGAACAGTTAATTGAAGCACAGACAGGTTTCAGACAGGGCAGAGGCACCAGAGACCATATTTTCAATACGTGGAACATCATTGGATAATGCAGAGAGATCAATGTCGACATCTACACATGTTTTATTGACTACACCAAAGCATTCGGTTGTGTACAACATCACAAACTTTGGAATATCATGAAAGCCATGGGTTTCCAGCTACACCTAATCCGCCTCATAAAAACATTATATCAGGACCAGCAAGCAGCCGTGAGAGTAAATAGTGAAACATCTGAATGGTTCGGCGTGGAAAAAAAGAGAGGCAAGGATGTGTCCTATCACCATATCTCTACAACATTTATGCAGAGAACATAATGAGAAATGTAAGAAATGACCAACAGAGAAATAACTTCAACCCACTCAACATCGGAGGTGATGAGATACCACAACTAAGATATGATGACGATACAACAGCATTGGCACACAGTCAAACAGGTATCCAACACCTCATAAACTCCGTTAAAGAACATAATGAAAAACAAAGACCTATTTCTGAATGGAAACAAGACCAAGATTATGACAAGCGACAAAACCACTAGCAAGTTCTCAATCAATAACAACTGAGAATTAGAAAGAGTCACCACTTTTGAATACCTTGGGTCTCTTATCAACAGTAATGGGAATTGATATGAATAAGTCAGAAGGAAGTTGATTATCGCGTCAATGAAGCTGATGCAAATGAAAAACATATGGCTGAGCTGCTGCAAAACAGCAAAACTAACATTCCTGAACGCTTACATATTCCCATTTGTAATATATGGGTCTGAATGATGGATAATCACCAAAAAAGTGAAAAGTAAAACAGCAGCATTTTAAACTAAATATTACAGTAAAATCCTCAGAATACATGGACCAAAAAGATCACCAATTTAGCCATCCTCATAGAAATTAATGTAAAAGAAAACTGGCTAAACAACATGGTTCTTTCAAGAAAATTACAATATTTTGGACATATAAAACGCCATGACGGTCTCGAGAAGACTATAATGGAGGGGATGATGCCAGGGTGGAGAACAAGAGCAGATCAAGAAGAAGATGGACACAAGGACTCTCTATAAATAAATTGGTAGCATTTCCTATTCAGGAAGTAGCCATTAACCCAGAATTGTTAGCTGTAGTGATTGTCTATACAATATAAATACTGCAGTAGTTTGCCATTGTTTTCTGAGCGGTCCAGATACACAATTGTCTATGGGGGGGGGGGTGTCGAACTCGGTACATTTGCCGTTACACGCTCTGTATCAGTACGCCACCTACAACATAAATTAAATAGACAATCTTTTTTAAAAAAGTAATCTAAAGACATTATTTTCATCATCATCATGTTCTTCTGTTTCGCCAGCTCTGGATGTTGTTCCAGACGCCTGTCAGTGCCACGATAACACTAAAGTCATCTGTGAGAATAAGACACTTGTAACGCTACCTGCGCCACTGTCTAATCGTACCACAGTTCTGTGAGTGAACTAATCCATGTCATCATTCATCAACATCATACACCTTTCTAGATATACAACGTCTCAATCTCAACTTTTCCACTTGTCTACAATACTTTATACTGACAACACTTTTCTTTATTACTTTATCCAGATCACCATGCCCACTCTCAACATCCACACTCTCAACATCCACACACTCAGCATCCACACACTCAACATTCACACTCTCAACATCCACACTCTCAACACGCACACTCTCAACATTCACACTCTCAACATCCACACTCTCAACATCAACACTCTCAACATCCACACTCTCAACATCCACACTCTCAACATCCACACTCTCAACATCCACACTCTCATCATCCACACTCTCAACATCCACACTCTCATCATCCACATTCTCATCATCCACACTCCCAACATCCACACTCTCAACATCCACACTCTCAACATCCACACTCTCATCATCCACACTCTCATCATCCACACTCTCATCATCCACACTCTCATCATCCACACTCCCAACATCCACACTCTCAACACGCACACTCTCAACATGTATATGACTTCATGTGCTCTCAACATAACCATAAACTAAACCTTTTCTCCACTTTTCTCCCCTTACTGCCTCTTAACCTCAAAGCAATACTAACACTCATGTTGGCAGCATTTTACCTGACCTGGATATTGACAGTGAGTTTTCTTTCCTCAGCATGGCTACTTACGTTTAAACACTCTGTTCCGCAACCTATCGCTACACTCTTATGCGGAATACGCAGTAGTTCCAACGTCGCTTCTGCCAATGGTTTCATTTCCAGGACAGTGAACCTCCGACACGGATTATATATTCTTCTGGTATGATTCCCGTGAGCATGACTGGACACTTAAGGCTGCTGCATCCCAGACCTCTGGACTTCTACATCTAGGACACTAGCGTGACATCGAGCCTCTCCACTTTACCCTCCTCAGACGCTCCAACATCTCTTCGACCGAGTTTCATGCTCTTAAGCAACATCGCAGCCGTAACGACATTGTCATCAAGCCGATGGTGCGCTGAGTGGGGGGATGGTGCGCTGTTGTCGTCTGGCGTAAAGACCGCTAGCGGCAAGCAAGAGATTTAGAGCAGATATCTAATTCGTTGTTGCACATGTCCAATGCATGCAAGGACAACCCTACTGTAAACCACAACAATACCGTCTCTACCACAATTTAAGGTCTTGATAGCTGACAGCCTCCTCACCACTACAACAGCCGATCTATTTTTCATTGAAAGCAGTTTGGGTGTGCCTGCATTTCATATACTACCTAAAATTCACTAGCCCTTCAATCCTGGCAGACATATTGTCTCTGCTTGTTCCTGCCCTACGGAACGCATCTCTGACTTCCTTGATAGTGTCTTTCAACCGTTAGTGGAGCAATTCCCTACATTCCTAAAAGGCACTAACCATGCATGACCATAATTCTAACTGGAGGATGTAACAAATGGTCATCAACACTTGTGATGGACGAAGAACACAGAAACAACAATCCCCTGAACTGGCAAGACACAAGATACAATCACAAGACACCGGGCGGTGCAGGCTATGCACTCATCCTTACAAAACGGTTAACCGCCATATCTTTTAAATGTCCACCACTGAATGATATAAAACTCTTCTCCTTCAATGCCAGATAAAGGAACACCCGTTTATGGAACAACATCACAGCTCGCACACTCATGCATTTACCTGGTGCATACAAAGTAACAGCTCGCACACTCATGCATTTACCTGGTGCATACAAAGTAACAGCTCGCACACTCATGCATTTATCGGGTGCATACAAAGTAACAGCTCGCACACTCATGCATTTACCTGGTGCATACAAAGTAACAGCTCGCACACACATGCATTTACCGGGTGCATACAAAGTAACAGCTCGCACACACATTCATTTACCGGGTGCATACAAAGTAACAGCTCGCACACTCATTCATTTACCGGGTGCATTCAAAGTAACAGCTCGCACACACATTCATTTACCGGGTGCATACAAAGTAACAGCTCGCACACACATTCATTTACCGGGTGCATACAAAGTAACAGCTCGCACACTCATTCATTTACCGGGTGCATACAAAGTAACAGCTCGCACACACATTCATTTACCGGGTGCATACAAAGTAACAGCTCGCACACACATTCATTTACCGCGTGCATACAAAGTAACAGCTCGCACACACATTCATTTACCGGGTGCATACAAAGTAACAGCTCGCACACTCATTCATTTACCGGGTGCATACAAAGTAACAGCTCGCACACACATTCATTTACCGGCTACATACAAAGTAACAGTGCACTCATTTACATTGGTGGTGTCACTATAGCATATAGATTGTGAGTATTTAATTTGGATATGTGCGAGATCAGTGTGTGAATGTTCATCAGTGCACAGCGATTTTATATACAAACTACGAGGCGTGTTCAAATGAAAACGGGACTTGTGGATTTATTTAAAAAGTATCATACGCAATTTAATATTTTCAACGGAATTGAACAAAGCAACCACTTGTGAATAAGAATGCACCTGGGTTCATCAGAAAAAATTTCCGTATGCATTTAGGCAAGTATCCCACTGTTTAGGTAGACGTCGAATGCCGTCCGAGAAAAAGTTGCGTGGCTGTTCCGATAGTTCAATTTCTTCCGAACAACCATGTGGGCTGTCCCAATTGACATATGGAATTCTTCTGCAAGCGAACGAATGCTCCGACGACGGTCAGTCAGTACTGCTTTATCAAGCACGGCTATGGCTTCTTCTGTTGCAACAATATGCGCCTGACCTGGCCGTGCAAGATCTGCCGTTAACTCACGTCCGTCTTTAAACATACGCACCCACTCCATCACTCTGGTCCTCGACAAACATTTGTCACCATATGCTGCCTTCATTCTCCGATGAATGTCTACTGCTTGACATCCTTCAAATGAAAGAAACTGGATCACAGCACGCTGATTCACTTTGGACGGGTTCGGAATCACACCCGCCATATTGTTAACAGTCTTCTGCAGCACATATGCATGCTGGGAAGATGAACACGTGACCGTATGTAAATTATTGGATACTCATTACTAGTGCAAAATGTCATCAATATCAGTGCGCTCTATCACGCGTGGTGTAACAAGTCCCGTTTTCATTTGAACACGCCTCGTATATGGACTATATGGACACTTACATTGGACCAGAGCTCATGTGTCAAGAAACAGCTGGATCAGAATCAACCAACTTAATGTAGTTGTAGATTGCAACTTAATGTGGCTGTAGATTGCAACTTAATGTGGTTGTAAATTGCAACTTAATGCGGTTGTAGATTTCAACTTAATATGGTTGTAGATTGCAACTTAATGTGGCTGTAGATTGCAACTTAATGTGGTTGTAGATTGCAACTTAATATGGTTGTAGATTGCAACTTAATATGGTTGTAGATTGCAATGCTAGATTTCTGTAAGTTTCAACGCACTTTATGCAACATCAGCCAAACACGCGTACGTGGGTACATTTAGCGCAATAGTCTTCTATAGCCACCAAAATGGAACTTTTACTACGTTGTTGAGCAAACAGTAGGGACACCGTTACCTGACAAGAGGTAAGAGGTGACTAGGAAAGTTTTGACGTTATGTTGGTTGCTCCACGCCAGAGAAACGTATTGATCTTAACTCGAAATGGGCAGAGATATGCCCGTGTTGCAATCTGGGATTGTACTTCTAGTTCAGTCTGTAAAGAATAGGCCACTGTCTTGCTTCCAGGTATGTCATAGGAGGCTGCTAATGACAGTTCGGAGATGGACAGAAGATATCACCTGTGACAAAGTCATTGTCATTGAAGGTCTTGCCTCAATTTCTTGTCTCAGTTACTTCTCGTAAACGATCTCCATGGATGACGGAGATTTGCAGGTCAGTGAACATTGCACGGTTGTCCTTAAGCCTCCATTAACCCAACTATGCCTTTTAGACAGCATGCATTTTAGTGTTAAATCGGTTACTCAGTTGAGGAGGACGCATGCTTTTATCAGAAACATTATGGGCTGCTAAGAGCCACCTGCTTACAACTAAAGAGATAATTTCATCATCATCAAAGAAGCCGCTACCACAGCCTAGCTGTAAACCATGATTCAACGTATTCATTTCTCGAAACTACATCCTGCTAACTGGGCGGAATGTGAGAAAGAAGCAGATGGAGAATATTGTAGTATACCTCTAAAGTAACAAATGTCCGATATTTATGAATATTTGTTTTACTATTACAGGCAGTTATCTCTGAACAACATAAAGCAACTCACTCTGGAACAGTTCTACTCGCTGCACGATCTGGACACTCTGTAAGCTCTCTAGAAGCGTATATGTAGTCAATATGTAATTTACCTATTCTAATTATACCTGGTATAATTAGACACTGCTTCTAAACCGCCAGGCCTCGACAAGATGTCTACCAAGCCACTATTTTATTTATCAGTGTATATATTTTTTTTGAACCGGGCCCTGGCTTTATACAAGCATTTTTTTAAAACTGGTCCCTGGTCACACATATGTTGACAAGCATTGGTCTACAAATTCACTTCCCCTTAATTCCATTGGCTGTAGCATTACTCTATATGAATTGTCAGTAGTTAGTGCGGATCTGTGTGGTGTCAGAGCACGACGACTTTATACACCCTATATTAATGAACCCGGAAAAGTAACAAAGGCTTGTATACACTGCACAAAAAGTACAGCTGAAAAAGATATCCAGCAATGTATATCTTTGTCATTTCTGTACATGATATTTAGCTGTTCTTTGTACACCTCGTTATGTATATTTTACATTCGTAGCAACATTGCCATAAGTTGCTACTCCACCGTTCCTTCAAGCAAGTTTTTCAACTAAATATTTCAGTTTCCATAATTTGTTAAAATCCTGAAGGGTACTCTAGTCGCAATAAAGGTGCGGACCGTTGCTGTGACGTTATCCACATACATTTAAAGACAAACAAGGACTAAATGCGGATTTTATCACGTCACATTGGGAGGCAGTTGTAAAAAGTACATAGATGTCTGTTTCCACCATCTCTGTGCATCGAAAATGACAAAAATGTGAAAGCGCAATCATGTAAATTTAACACTGGTGCGCACAAAAAAAAAACTACCCATTATTGATATACAGAAAAAGAAATATATGGAGACAGAGAAACGCCAAAGGTGAATAAATCATGAAGATCAAGACTAAGTGAAAGCCGTGTGTCAAGGATGACAAATGCAAACACAGAAGACACAAGCACACCACGTTGCGTATGTGAAAGATCACCAATAAACAACGTGGAGAATAGGGTGGGGAAATGGGTGGGTGTCAGTATTTGACAGTGTTGGGAATTGAAGGTTGGATAAAACAAAATATTATGTATATATATATATATATATATATATATATATATATATATATATATATATATATATATATATATATATATATATATATATATATATATATATATATATGTATGTATGTATGTATACGTCAGGGACCACTGAATGTGAAGAACAATGCACTATCCGTATCATGAGTCACAGTGCAAAACTCTTTTCCGAGTATTATTTTGAGATAAGAGAAACACAGTAAAACCAGACATTTGCCAGCAACAATGTGGTTTTACAGAAGGAAAAGATACCAACATGTTATTTATATCTTAATCACCATCGAGACCAGCACCTTCAAGCGGTGATGGGGCTTAGTTCAGCCAATAGGGGCTGGGAACTTAGACTGGTTGGGCAGTCCCACTCATGCCCAAGTAAGCAGGGTGCTGAAGAAGGAGGAGGCAACCAGCCAAAATGCACACAATTAATCAGGATATCCCGTACAAAGCACAATGGGAAAGAAAGAAGAAAAAGAAGAATATCTTAAGAAAACTAATATAGATATTTTTAAAAAGGCCGAGTTGTGATTTTTTGCTTAACACAACCACTCCTCCAGTCGACTCAACTGTAAATGAGTACCTAAGCCATGAATTAGGGGAAGTAAAGACAGCAAGAAAGGAAACTGGCCAGCCCACCTAATAGTTCCTTCGTCTTAGTACATGAAGAGTTCCCTTCATATCCCGGACGGCAGGTTGCTGCTATGTGTCTTACCTTTACCTTCACTTTTGAAATAAAAACAGACATAGTGAGGTTGTCCATAAGCTAAAACTTCTGAACATTAAAATATCTAAATGTAAAGATCTAAGAATAATTAACAACATATACTGGCAGCAAACAGAAGCTATACGAGCGTGAAACCTAACTGGGCCCTTTCAACAGATAAAATAAGGTGCCGGACAGGGATATGGTCTCTATGTACAGTGAAAAAAAATATTTCGAAAATTGATAATATTCTAGGATTTATGTGTGCGGGCACGACAAAAATAACTTGATTTATGCAGGTGGCATTGTTCGGACTGACACAAGTGAGAAATTTCTGCAAGAACTAATCAAAATAGTAGTAGCGAGACGGGGGTTACTCACTTCATAATATCAGTCAGAAACAATATGAATTATTTATTGACACGATGTGAGACTGTGACGTCTAGAGAATATAGTTATAACAGGAAAGATAGAAAGCAAGAGTGATCGAGAACCAAAACGTGAGAAAATATTTGTCTGAAATCGGCGCATAGCAAAATGTCCACAGCGATTCTTGTCAAATATACTAGAAGAGTTGTTGAAATCCATGATCACCTACGTCAGTCGTCACGGCACCAGATGATGCTGGTAGTCAATCTGTATCTGATATTGTTTGAGAATCCTCATTATTAATGGTTACTGTCCATCTGATTTCTTGTTAGAATCTTCCATTGTCATGGTAATTCACTGTCTGATTCCTTATGAGAATCCACCATTGTTAGGAAAAGTGGTTTCTATTGTCGTACTCGTAATTATGGAGTAAATATTCTAAGTTGTATGTACACATACATAAATGAAGTAGATGTGCTATAAATTGTTAATTACAGGATTGAAACAAATATATTAATGTTTACAGTACAATATTGTTCATTTATTTCGCAGAATTATTGAATACTCTTCTGTGAACTCAATCAGTACTGAGACATTCAAAGAAGCACGGAAACTGCGAAAAATGTAGGTATCTTACTTCCAGTGGTAAACTAATATAGTTTTTTTCAGAGGCTATTTTAGATCTGTAAGTAACTTTCAGTGTACAAATACAAGGCAAAGAGTGACGTTTCTGTAATTAGCTTTCGGTCGCCAACTCGATGCCAACAGTGATTAGGCTGTATCTTTCAGTGACCAACATCAGGCGAAGGGTGACGTGTCTGTGAATAACATTCAGTTGGAAACACCAAATAAAAAATAACAAGCAACTTTCAATGACGAACGTTCAGTGACGAACACCAGGCAAAGAGTGAGGAGTCTGTGAGTAACTGTCAGTGGACAACACCAGGAAAAGAGTGAGGTGTCTGTGAATAACTGTCAGTGGACAACACCAGGAAAAGAGTGACGTTTCTGTGAATAACTGTCAGTGGACAACACCAGTAAAAGAGTAATGTGTTTGTGAGTAACTTTACAGATTTGTTGTGGTAATCATTTTCTGAGATTAGTAGACTTCAGAGACTTATATGGTCTGACAAGAATCCCGTAAGTCTGAGAATATATTCTAACCCATTATGATAGCAAGCCAGAACAGTGTGTTTCCTATCAAGTATTTCATCATCATCATCATCAGGTGTCATGCTGGCTCGTCTAGGTGATCATGGATCTCCACAGATCTATGTCTCCAGTATTGTATATCAGGATCGTTATTGTTTCCCTGCCATGCCAGGTTGTTAAATGGTCTATTTTTTTTCTAACGTTTTTGCGTTCTGTCTCTCTTGCCTTAAATTTTGCCTGTTGTAACTACGTTCTCCAAATCTCCTTGCTTCATAAAGTGACAAAATAATGAAGATTGTCTTCTTCTTATGTTATTGATTAAACTTTTTTATATTATTAATGCATCACATGGCAGTATGTGTACGCTAAGATTCTGGAAAGAATTGTTGTTAGACACATAACTAGTGAACTAGAGATCAAATAACCTGGGTGCATACAGACCCAGAAGGGACACAGTCACAAATGCAGCAGTTCTTGCATATGGAGTTTATGGAGGTTTTCAGAATAAAGAGGGAACTTTAGTCGCAGCGATAGACCTGGAAGACGCGTACAATAGAGTTAGTTACCCTCATCTAGTCGACATGTTAAGGGAACACGATATCCATCCCTGAATCATACGCTAGAAAGCAAATGTGCTAATCTGTAGAAATGTTGATCTGAGCTGTGGATCCTGTACGTGTGAGATCAGATTGCTAGCACCTGATCTGTCACAAGAATTTCCTCTGTTTCCAGTGATGTTTAATGTGTAAAAGTAAAGTAAGCCATAGCATTTATTAATGCCGTAGGGGTGTGAGATGTTAGCGATTTCAGTGGCTCTGCAAATGAGGACGGTAGCCATCTTCTCTCCCTCGCAGTCTTTACGTCCCGGATTAATCCGGTACCCATTTAAGGCTGGGTTGACCCGGGAGCCGTTGCAATATGAAAGACATTTCTGTCTCAACTGAGGAATGAACCTAGCACCAGTCTTAGGCGAACCCACTTCCCAAACCACTGCTCTCCCTAATCTGTAATGTGTATACCTTAATAACTGCTCAATTGCAAACCTCAAGCAATTTTAGAGTTCGAACATAAGCTGATGATGTCTTACTAAACAACATGGGCACTAACAGAACAGATATCGCTGACAGTGTACAGAATTGGTTAGATAAATTGTGGATATCGTGCAGAACATACAACACCGTGATAAATCCCTCGAAAAATAAGCCTTCCGGTACTCCTTGAATAATAATCTGGTCAATGACACACTGTCAACTGTCAGTTGCATGGGCTCATTCATTGAAAGGGAACATGACCTTAAATATCTTGAGTATACCTTTAATTGTCTCTTATTTAACAAAAATATTATTAATATGAATCTGAAGGTTAAAAGAGGGATCAGTGTTATCAGAGTTATGCCCACTTTCCACATGCAGCAATGGGTACTGTCTCTGCTTCTACAAGTGATGGTACTATCTGTGACAGCAATAATAGTTGATGAAACATGTACCTCGCTGTTCGATCTATCAAATATCATGACAAAACCATGACGAAAATTATCTATCTCTAGTGTTTCATTTTGTAATATTGAATAAAATGAGGATATCAGCTTTTAACCTATTCATAAGCTCTTCAGATCTGATTCATTCAAAATATGATATTTTGAATTGTAAAAAATGTTATATTTATACATGTATTTGATGCATTCCCATAATGTGGCTAAACCATTTGATCTGCTGCCTTTTTATGTATGCTGTGCAATGTGCAATAATACCTATTCTTTCCATGATGTCTTCATTTCGTAATATGTCAAGCCTGGTGACCCCTGCAGCCTTCCTCAAGCATTTCATCTCGCACGTCAGTATCTTTCTGTAATGTAAAGATGAAGCACTGGTAGCACAGTGTTAGTAGGAATATACTGTAGATCATTTGTCTTTTAACTTCCATCTCGATCTTGGAATGAAGAAGTAGTGGTGGAAGTTCTAACAGAGAAAATACTTGACAATCTGATATTGCGTCATGGAAAAATAAACGGTATCGGAAATAATTGACAGGACGCGAAAGCGAATGATGTGGACAGGCATGACAAGTAACACCACAAGACATGGACTGTAAGAAGAAAAAAATAATAGGTTTACTTAACCATATCCCTTCTTATTACTTCTATTTCATTCATTCTCATTCTACAATCGTTATTTTATTTCATTCTAATTGATAATAAATGTAATAATATGAGTACAGAAAACGTACAGAAAACTAACTTCATTTTTTTTCAGAAATCTCCAGTTCAATATGCTGACAAGCTTCTCATCCTCAGTCTTCTCTGACTTCAATGTTATCGAGGAACTGTAAGTGTTTGTGTTTGAAGACATTCTATTTTGTTTATATGGGAATACATTATATTTGTTTATGTAGGATAACATTATATTTGTCTGTGTAGGATAACATTATTTTTGTCTATGTAGGATAACATTATATGTGTTTGTGTGGGAAACGTGATATTTATTTATTTATGAAAACATTATATTTGTTTGTGTGGGAAACGTGATATTTATTTTTGTAGGAAAACATTATATTTCTTTATATGAGAACACATTATATTTGTTTATATGGAAAACATTATATTTCTTAATATGGGAAACATTAAATTTGTTTATGTGGGAAAACATTTGTTTATGTGGGAAAACATTGTATCTGTTTATGTAGGAATACATGCTGATACCGGTCTAAACCAAGTACGTTTTCCTTGTCTCACTATTGAAAGTAATTGTTCTTGTGGACATTATACATCTCTGATTTATTTCTTGCTTAGGCCTATATATATGCTCTCTATTGGAGATGTGAAGAATTCGTCTATAACATTTGTATTCGAAAACCTGTCACCGTTACTCCTTATATTCATGAGAGTCCACCTTTGACAACCATACAACACTATAGAAAGCAATAGTGAGTTATAAAGTTTGATTTGCACTTTAACACCGACGTTGCTTTATCAGATTAAATGTATCAGATTAAATATTTAAAAAAAATTAAAATCGCGGAATAGTGAAATTAGAAGAATTTAGCAAGTAGGACTGATACCTTTCTGAGGTCACGTTTCTTGATAATGGTACATCAATAAAAATGTATTATACATGCTGTAACACTTGATTCTACTCATGGAAACCTGCTTGTTTTTAACTACGGTTGACGCAATCTTAGAAAAATATTTAAAAACCTAATTGTGATATTCTTGCATTAACCATTTATGAACGTACCACAGCCTTAACTTTAATTTATTCACAATACACCCGCACTGAGGATAAGCCGATAAATAATTATTGTATATAGTAACCTCTGTTTCTGCTCTTTGGTGCCGTGGTACAGGACGAGTCTGTGACGTCTAATGTACCGGGTTCAAACCCAGCCGTAGGCAACTGTGCATGTGGACTGTTCAGACAGCAATGGCAAACTACTACGCGTATGTATATTGCCTAGAAAATTACTACAGCTTGAAACATTCTGCTGTAATTAATATGCCACCAATATTCTTTCCAGTAACTTAAACAGTGACAGTAAAAGTAAACGATAGAACTGAAAAAATTAAAAACACTGTTACTTCGATAATGATAAATTCTATCAAAATTAAAAATTATCATACAAATCTATCATACAGATCTATCATACCGATCTGTCATACAAATGTTTCACACAAATGCAGAGGAAATATGAAACAATATGACGGCTTCTAGTGACAGATGCATAGAATATGGTTCGTGGATCAAATATGACCCACATACCTATTTTTGTTGCCGGTTTACCAGCCTGATTTACATGTATTATAAGCATGAATTTCAGAGCTGATAAACGATCTCATCACAAGTTGGTCACGGACAGGATATCAACCATAGCGTCAAACAGTGATATGATGAATTATGATAACGTAAGTTCTGTGATGTTGCGAAGGATACAGGTGCACATAACCAACAATAACATAATCTTGGATAAGATGTCCTCTTTTGGAACCCTTTGATGTTTGACATGAAAGACGCTGATGCAACAAAAACTGTGACTTTTATCTGGCGATGATATCTCTTATCAATGAATATTTTAAATGAAGCGTTCGGATTATTAGTCGTCTGATGTCGCCATCCGCTCTCCACCCCCACCTCCATCCTGAAGGACTTAAATTTGGCTGGCCGGCAATAAAAGGTTGTGAAATTTTGTTTCAAGTACTTAAATAGAAAAGAAAAAGAACTACACAATGAAACACATCCCTGAAAACGTACTAATGCTGACCTTTGAAGAAGTATCTCATCATCATCATTAAGTGCCGTCTCCGCAACGAAGGTTGGCTGAAACGATCTCCAACATCCCTTGTCTCTTGTCTTAGTGGTGCATTCTGCTAGACTGTAACCTGTCCATCGTGTGATGTTACTCTACCACTTGTATCTCTGCCTACCTCTTGCTCGCCTCCTTTGACTTTACCCTCAAGTAAGGTCTTCAAAAAGGTGTCATTTCTTTTAATGTGACCAAAGTATTTTATTTGCCTGATCTTTATTTCTCTTAGTAGCTCTTTCTTCATATTCAGTGTCTTTAGCACCTCTTTATTTGTTTTCTTCTCTTTCCATAATGTTCTCCATATTCTTCTATATACCCACATCTCAAAGGCATCAATTCTGTCTTCTAATTGTTTATTTAGTGTCCATGTTTCTGAGCCATACATTAAAATAGAGTAGATATAGCATATTATAATTCTTGAAGAAGTATGTATATAAAATATAACGTGATGAACTAATGAACTTGAAAAAATCAAGTACAGATATATATAGTAAGTAGAAAAAAACTGATGTATGAAACACAGTGGAGTTGCTGAGGATTGAATAAAAACTGATATGCCAGATGTGAAATATAAGTGATAAATATATGCGTCTACGTTGTCAAATACTCATAATTCAAAATAAACATGAAAATTTTCTTACTAACCCAAAAAGTGTTGGCTCGGGTTGTGGTAGGTAGGTGTAAGTTAAACCGACCTGGTTAAAATAACCTCTTCTGTATTCTGATTTCGGAAAATGGAAAATGAAGCGAAATATGTAAAACAACTGTATACGTATTCCATTTTTACCATTCAGAATATCATATTTTAAATGAATCAGTTTGAAGAACTTATGAATAGATTAAGAGTTGATATCCTCATTTAATTCAATATCACAAAATGAAACACTAGAGATAGATCCAATTTTTTCTATTGATCTCATCGAACAGCGAGGAACATGTTCCAGCAATTATTATTATAATACAACTTCAATACACTTTCTTTTTTCAAGTGGCAGGAAAACCAACCATGTCACATAGATAATCATCCAATTATATAAAATAATGTTTATTAAAATAAATTACAGCATATGATGATACAATCTTTGCTCAATAGGAAAAGCAATTAGAGGTTCACAAATTTAGAGGCATTAAAGAAGCGATAGGAATATTATTTTCCTACAGAAAGATTGAAGTACAATACTTTCTTACTGTGTCGCTGATGTTTTAAGGCCTTAGATATCGCTCTAATCAATACCTTTCATTCTAACTTCGAAACAAGTTTGATTGGGTTAATCACATTTGAAAATAATATTGAGATGTTATGATAACCGACGGAGGAAATGAATTGAGCAAGTCAGGTCTCCTGTGTGAACGTCGTTGAAAATAATGTGTGACAAATTGATAATGTTTCTGAGACCATGGATACTCCAATATAGCAACAAACTACAACCTTCACTATCACAGATTTTTTTATTGTATCAATATTCTGAGTTATTCAACAAGGAACTCTTTATTATCTAGAACATTTTATCTTACTTGGGACTCGAAGCATTGAACACTGTGATATAAATCGGTGCACTAAACTTGAACGCTGTGATATAAGTCGATGTACTAACTTTTAAACGCGGTGATAAAAGTCGATGCACTAACTTGAACACGGTGATACAAGTCGGTGCACTAACTTAATCGCGGTGAAATAAGTCGATGTATTACCTTTTCAACTACCGCTACTTGAAATGAACTCTGTACCAATCAGAAAAGGTGTTAGGTAATGCTGTTTATTATCACCAAGTCTATTCCCTAACTCCCCCCCCCTTAAAACAATAATTCTTAAATTGGTAGCATATCCTATCCAGGACGTAGCTATCAACCCGGCATTTGTTGGCTGTGGTGATTTTCTAGGCAATATAAATACGTTCAGTAGGTTGCCATTGCTTTCTGAACGGTACAGATGCACAATTGCCTGTGGTGAGGATCGAACTCGGTACCATTTCCGTCACCGACGGCATGTTGCTACAGAAGTCTTGGAAAACCACTACATTTCCTTCTTTAGCAAGAAAATATCTCTGATATATAAACAAAACAATAATGCGTTCTTGATACAGGTCGTTTGGCTGAAACGTCGATTTGTGTATATATTCCTATGTGCTTCCAATATTTCGTAAAACTGCATTATTCAGGGCCTTCAATTCTAGCTTGTTGGAAAATAGTTCTGCTGCGGCTCGACCTATTACCCAAGTCAAATTACGCACGTACTCTGAGAAATAGATAAATGACATAACTTGAAAATATTATACTGTGAGAAAAAGACTTGTGAATGAATCTTAACATAAAATATCCAGATTGTTTATGCAATGGATATCTTTGTCGAATACCAGGAAATGAAAAATTAGACCAACTGGCTAAGGAAGGTGCTGTCGAAGACCAACCAGATGTACCAATCACCTACCATCAGAAACAACATATGATCAAGTCAATAAGAACGCCAAAAATACAAACACAAGACGGCTATCACATTATGAACAGATCAGGACAAGTTGTAATTCTACGCCTCAGAACGGGATACAGTCGACACCGCAGTCACATGAAAACAAAATTCAAAATTGACAATACCGCCATGTTTACATGTGGATAGGCAGCACACAGTGCCAAACATTTACTTCAAGAGTGTTCTGAGTATGAAACGCTAAGGCAGACTTATTGGCCCGAGAAAGCAACACTGGAAGCACAGCTCTATGGGACACTGTATGAACTACAAAAGACAGTGAGTTGTATTCAGGGAATTACCGATTTAGACAAGTGAACGAAGGAAGAAGAATCCAGATTTTTTTTAATCATCATAGAGGAAGATGATATATCTCAGCCAAAAAATAGTTTATCAATGCACTGTAAAAATTATTCAACACTATCCATGAATCGTTGTAAAATCAATAATCTGTGTGTTTACGGGGCCTAAATATGAACATAGAATAATAGTACTGTGACTTACAAGCATATCGTTAGAGGCGACAAGTAAATGTAGGGTGGTGTTCACTCTTTCCTCCCATGGGTTGAGGTTACCGAAAAACAATGCTGAAGTCAATGTGTCCAAAAGGTTCAGATATCGCAGACAAGCTGTAATCTGTGACACACCACATTTACTTCTCTGGATTACGGAATGTTAACTAGCAGGAATCTGAGAATGAACGAAGTATAAGAATAAGATGAAGGAGAAGACGTGAACTAAGAGTTTGAAATTGACAAATAAATCCAAAAAATATAAAATGTTGTTATGGAGCCAAAGATTAATGAATAATTTCTAAGATTCCTATTTTGGCTGAAATAATTGTGGAGGATGTCCGTGTGCGGATCTGCAATTAAATATCCAATGATATTTGATTTAAAAAAATCATTCGGAAAGACACAAACATTGTTAAAATCAAGTATCATCAGTGATTTCGCTGCAGAAAAAAAAATTAATCACAAAGCCCGTGGTAAAGTATGTCTCTCAAACGTGAACACTCAAGGGAACAAAGTGATGCATTTTTATGTGAAGCTATCTCAGAACGCACAAAAAGTGAGCTGAGAAAGAAAAACAAACTAAATGAACAAAATGTTTGAAGACAAAAGAGTGAGGAGACTATGGCTGGACAGCACACATCTTGCTAGCTTGGATGTAATATCATCTGCTTCTTCGACATCTTACAATGATAGTGGTTTTAAAAAAAAGATATTCGTCTATTATGACAAGTTCCTCTAGCGTTCCGCTAGTGCAATCCTTGAAGTCATTCTAATATGGCTGTATGATGGCGTATGATAATAACATAATTAAGATAGTTGTCCAAATAATCTTGATAACACCGTCTTTGAGACTAGATGACACGATCAAATAGGCAAATTAAACGATGTTCAAAACAATACTATAGCATAGTGCATGCTGGCGTCGGGTGTTCACACTCATGCCTGTGGGACGAATGTTGTGTACAGTTAAACAACTTTGTCAAACAACCTACAAAAAAGCACTGGACTACAGAAATATTTATCTGATCACACACACACACACACACACACACATATATATATATATATATATATATATATATATATATATATATATATATGCAAATATATATACATGCAAATATATATATATATATATATATATGTATATATATATATGAAAATATATATATATATATATCTGTCTGTCCATCCGTCCGTGCGCCCAACAATAAATTTCACTATATATGCATATATATATATACATACATACACATCAAACTGTTTATTTATCAATACATCCCTGTATAAAGGAGGTAGGGGGTGTCGTTCTAACCAATACACTCTGTCCAACGTATTTTTTAAAACGGTTTCCTTTTTTCTACTTTCTGATCTATATATCGTTCTTGTCAGATTTTATAAAACACAAATATCTTCTTTAATGTCTTCCTGAATTGTTGTTTTTGTTGATGTTATGGTCCGTGGTTCCACTTCTTCCTTCTCAGTATTGTGGTTTCCAATACTGAAATTTCTGTTGTTGTTATAAATACTTCTTCTGATGTTCGTTGTGTGACTGTGAACTAGATTAGGCTGGTTCCTTCTGAAAACTTAACTAAGTCTTAGCTTGTATTAAAAAGTAAACTGTATTACAAATAGATATCTTTATTAACAACTTTCTTTCATTGACATCAGTTACGAGAGAATACTCTATGTTGTGTCATATATCGCATACTTTCAGTCGTTATACTGACAGGAGAGGAGGCAGTTAATTCCCTCGCTATTGTTTCTAACATCAAATCATGTGATCTACTATTCAACTTATAAACACAAATTTTTAAAACAGTTCAAAAATTGATTGACAGTCACTATAAACCTATCATTCAAGTCAATAGTTCGCATTTGTCGAGTATAATTGTATTATTGGTCCGGCAATCCAAACACGATCGAAAACGATGTAAGTGTTAACTTTGATAACGTAGCGTTAATTGTTCATAAACTTGTCGAATCCATTGGCTAGTCAATTTACACAATTTAACAAGGGATGTGACTTCAATAACGTAGTTCACAGTTTATTCACTAAACCATTGTCTTGAAAACATACTTCTTTCACCCCCGAAGGTAATACTCCAAATGTAACATTGACTGGTTGGTTCTTCAAAAAAAGACAGCACATTCATCCAAAGTCAAGGTCTCCGACAGGTTGTATCCCGAAACAGGCTCAAAACTGAGTAACTTTTCACACAGGTTCACTCGGTGAATAAGACTTCACAAATATGCAGGAACTCTGTTAAGACTTCATAAAAATACGCTATAGTTTCAAGAAAAAGACTTCTTCTGTGATGAAGAGTAGAAGGAATGCTGTTTAAATCTTCACACAGGCACACTCGGTAAATAAGAATTAAAAAAGACAGGAACTCTGTTAAATCTTCAAATCAAAGACTGATATATTAGCTGATGTGTCTTAATAAAAATGCATGGCAATTTCAGTCGATAAAACTTCAAATAACTCATCTGCAAATTCTGCTCACCTTCTGATTCACACAAAGACATCAAATGCACCATTCTCTAACACTGTGCGATCAACCACGTCAGAGAGATATAACAAACTCTTTGAACACTAAGTAATGGCTAAACGACCTCCTCGGTGGTGAGTAATACACACTCATAGCATTTCCAATGCTCTGCTGAATTGTAAATATGAGGACGCTTGAGAATGTAACATCTCAATTTTCTTACCTCTATTCTAAGGTAAATTTTTCTTAGGAGTGATTCCTCTTTCTATCAAATTACATCACTCTGTTTCACCCTTTATCTCCCTGGCCAAACAATCAGAATATCTCATATTCTGGGACAATTATATTCTTTCTTAAACGATTCCATCAAAGGTGAACCATACATGGTGTCATGTCTTTGACGATCTACACAAAGACCGATCTAATTGATTCAATTTCTGTAAACAGATTAATAATACCTTTCTACTGCTATTTTACTTCTAACATGTAAGCTTCTATCACAACCTACATCTACCCACTCCTAATTCTAATATCCTATTTATAAACACTGGATTCACAAAACTTCGCTCTGACACTTTTGACAATAACACAGGAGCTCCTAATACATCCAACATGCGACAAATTCTCTAGACATTTCTTTGTACAGCTTACATTCCAACATCCTTTTACAAAAACAACAGTGTTCGAGGAACTATGTCGTGCTCCATAGACAGATCCCCAATTGAGCCTTAGTTACATTGCTAAGTTGTTACTTGGTTGCTGCCAAATGAACTACTAATCACTCATGATTGATTACAATCCGTAACATTCATATCTTTGTACTTATTTTGGAACACAATCTTCCTGAACACTCATGAATATTCACGCTTTTGCCCGCAAATGTTTTGCTACTAATCCAGTTTTTTTATCCTTCTTTGCGACACTAAAGTTGTTAACAAGCTTTACCAGAATATTCTACTCTAAACACATCTTTTCTTTATTTAAACATTTTGTCAATTTTATTCTCCCAGTCCAGCCTCGTGTTTCGGTCAAGGCTGGTTGACTATTCACGATTCATGCTAGCTAATTCTGTCAATAACCTCATCTCGTCAAAATTTACCAAATGTTATTTTCTTACTTGTTTGTTTATTTAGTTATTTTAAAAGTACTATTTCAGCAAATTAAAGGACATCCGACTTTAGTATTACACTTCGTAACTTTTTCCTTCTCCGCCTCTCGGCTATCCCCGCAGTCTGTCACATCCCTCCTTTCTAGCAACATCGTGAAAATTCCGTAAAAGCGTCTAAGGCAGTTTGGTGGTGATGTTGTTTGTTCAATCTCATAAAATTTAGTAGTAACCCAAGGCACACTGAAGTTGGATTTGTTAAACTGAAAGGAGCAAATATCGAAATCAAACTGTAAAATCATAACCATCATGTTCTCTGGTCTGTATACTGATAACCAACAGGAGTTTGAGAACAAAGAAAAAAGAAGAAACTGGACCTATCATTTTATAAAATCATTGCTTCTATTATTATTATTATTATTATTACAAAGACTAGCTTCTCACATCTAAATATTCTCACCTAGCAGCTAACTTCCAACAATATGCAAACGCCGAGTTGTTGTTTTTTTCCTGATATAATAATGACTTTTTTTGGTATCATGCAGGAACATAAGGGGTAACTTACTGATGGAACTAAGAAGTGGTGACTTCAGCAATATGTCCAAGCTTAAGACAATGTATGTACTTGCTATATTATTTATTTATTCAATAAATCCTGTTTAAATGCAGTGACTGAAAATACGTTCCAGTCCGGTCATGTATGGGGTCGCACAATTATAAAAAGCAGCACACCCTGCTATAACCGTAATAGGTTTTTTCAGTATTATATTAATCGGTCTACCGAGAATAATTCAGTTTTTAACAAATAGATAAGTCTCGTTATAGCAAAATTTGAACAGCACACTATAAGCGGAAATATGCTTCAGCATAATAATGTCACAGTCCAGTGCTGCTCCGATAAGACATTTTAATGTGTGTGCGAGTGTTTATATATAAATTCAGAGAAATTATTTTTTTCGAGAACTTAGTCTTCGTTATGTACACTCCATGCACTTCAAGATTCTGAAAAATTTGATCGGATGGAGTCAATGACATGTTCGAAGACTGTGATATGTTGGTGATACATCGTCAGAATGTACGACCTTTACTCTGTTATCACTAATAATGTGTACCGTTCCTAATGTTTCCATGCTGCTATGCATCTTTATAAGACTACGCTACGTATGAGTGGGAACCTTCTAGTTAACCCATCGCATGCACAACGCGAAACTACATAAGGAGTTTTCTGGACATGAGATCAAAACATCAGAAACAACAGTTCGTTTTACATGATAAAAATAGTTCCAATTTGATAAATAACCATGTGTTCGTGTGTATATATACGTATGTATATATATATATATATATATAACTTACAAGCAAGTATGTGAGGAATGATTGTATAAATGATGTTGTGGAAGTGGGATTTCCACACCCTCACTGCCTCTCCACACACCCATTACCAACAAGCATGCTAGTATCTTACGCTGTAAAACTTGCAATTATCCTATGCTGACAAACATGCTATTATCCTATGCTGACAAACATGCTAGTATCCTATAATGACAGACATGCTATTATCCTATAATGACAGACATGCTAGTATCTTATGCTGGATAAAATACTTTGGGAAAAATAATATTTGTTCTCTTCATGCTCTTCCTTGTGCATACTTCGCATAGGTTTCCTAGAACCATGCTTCCCAAAGTGGTGGTCTGTAGACCAGTGAAGAATCAAAAGCCATCAGTGGCAACTCCGCAGTCCGTGAGACATCATTTCCAACTCAAATAAGATATATTACCGTCAGCATCCACTCTGGTACCTAACATATTAGGGAACATATTGCCGGTATAGCGGTAACAAAAAGTTTGAGAACCACTGTTCTAGGACGTGTATTAATAGATTTGTTGACAATATCATTATGTTCTGGTGAAAACAAACATTTACCTGTAAGACGATCTTGCTCTCAGGTATGGATTGCAGTAGCACAAATGTGAAACTAAGGTATAAATAGATATGGATGTGTTAGAAAGATAAAATAATGTCACCCCTACTGATAAGATAAAATAATGTCACCCCTACTGATAAGATAAAATAATGTCACCCTACTGATAAGATACTTTGGACACATTAAAAGACATGACTCCTTATTGAAGACCTTACTTGAGAGTAAAGATAAAGGGAAGCGAGCAAGAGGTAGGCAGAGATACAAGTGGGAGAGTAACATTACACGATGGACAGGTTACAGTCTAGCAGAGTGCACCACCAAGACAAGAGACAGGAGATGTTGGAGATACGTTGCAGCCAACCTTCGTTGCGGAGACGGCACTTGATGATGATGACTGATAAGATAAAATAAGAAATAATAATAAAGAATAAGTACAAAACAAATTAACATTTCGGCCCCCTTACTCCAGTTTAGTAATAAATACGCAGATACGCACACATTATATATCATGAGCTGAAGGTTAGTGAGCTAGTTCTTAATTCATGCTCAAGTCGTCTTCATTATATTTCCTATGGTAATTAAACGGTTTTATTTACTATATATATATTTTTTAACAATATTTTTTGTCCATAGGTCTATTTTTTTCATTTTCTTATGTTTCTCTGACTAAGTAAAGTAAAGTTAACACATGTCATTTATTAATGCCGTAGACGTGTGAGATGTTAGCCATCTCATATTTCAGTGACTCTGCTATATGTAGAGGGGGGAAGGGGGTAGCAATTTCCTGTCCCTCACAGTTTTCCCTTCCCGGATCAATTACACACCCAATTATGGTTGGGTCGACCCGGAGCCGTTGCGATCTGAAAAACATTTCCGCCTCAACTGGGTAATGAGCCCAAAACAACTCGTATGCAGACCAGTGCCCTAACCGCTGAACTACACGTCCTCATTCCTTTCTGACTAAAATACTTAGCCGAAACGTTAACTTGTATTGGCTTTACTATTTAGCATAAATTCAATCAACCTATGTCAGTATTATTTTACTTATAATATTTTGTAACATATCTCTAGTTCTTTATATTATATTTAATTACGACAAATAATCAAGCGATATTTTGTTTGATGAATGGTAAAATCTTCACTATTAATGATAACCCAATTTATTATCTGTAGAGATCTGTCCAAGAACAGGATTTACAACATTGAAGAGGACGCATTCAAGTCTGTACCTAACTTAGATATTTTGTAAGTATTCAATATTCAAGTCTGTACCTAACTTAGATATTTTGTAAGTATTCAATATTCAAGTCTGTACCTAACTTAGATATTTTGTAAGTATTCAATATTCAAGTCTGTACCTAACTTAGATATTTTGTAAGTATTCAATATTCAAGTCTGTACCTAACTTAGATATTTTGTAAGTATTCAATATTCAAGTCTGTACCTAACTTAGATATTTTGTAAGTATTCAATATTCAAGTCTGTACCTAACTTAGATATTTTGTAAGTATTCAATATTCAAGTCTGTACCTAACTTAGATATTTTGTAAGTATTCAATATTCAAGTCTGTACCTAACGTAGATATTTTGTAAGTATTCAATATTCAAGTCTGTACCTAACTTAGATATTTTGTAAGTATTCAATATTCAAGTCTGTACCTAACTTAGATATTTTGTAAGTATCCAATATTCAAGTCTGTACCTAACTTAGATATTTTGTAAGTATTCAATATTCAAGTCTGTACCTAACTTAGATATTTTGTAAGTATTCAATATTCAAGTCTGTACCTAACTTAGATATTTTGTAACTATTCAATATTCAAGTCTGTACCTAACTTAGATATTTTGTAAGTATTCAATATTCAAGTCTGTACCTAACTTAGATATTTTGTAAGTATTCAATATTCAAGTCTGTACCTAACTTAGATATTTTGTAAGTATTCAATATTCAAGTCTGTACCTAACTTAGATATTTTGTAAGTATTCAATATTCAAGTCTGTACCTAACTTAGATATTTTGTAAGTATTCAATATTCAAGTCTGTACCAAACGTAGATATTTTGTAAGTATTCAATATTCAAGTCTGTACCTAACTTAGATATTTTGTAAGTATTCAATATTCAAGTCTGTACCTAACTTAGATATTGTGTAAGTATTCAATATAAGGTTGTAGATTTGCTATTTTAATTACAGCCAATTGAAATGTTGCGTGAGACTAGCACCGTGAATATTATTCAGATGAAAAATCAATTTCAGAACTTCTTGTCTATAGAAGATTTAACCCCACGATTCTTGGAAATTTGACATACTGCAACAAACACCACATAAAACTCAGAAAATAGAGATTCCACTTGAAGTGGCTTTTTGTTATCCCATATTTTACTAGAAGCCACATAGAGTGGCTTTAAATAGTCAGGCCGCTATACATATTATACGGGCCGCTTTTAAAAATGTGGTTCAAATATGCATATACTAGAGTTAAACATTAGTACACAATTATATGCTCGTTATTTCAATATATCATGTGTAATACAAATGAATGAAATGTAAAGTAGCTATTCGTGAAGGATTTCTGACAATTCCTGTATGCGACTATCTCAAATCTGATAGAGACACGATCTGCTTTTGTGAGGTACCCTTACAAGTTCTAAGCTACAGTGTCGGTCGATTGACTGACAACACTAATAAAGCTATATGACACTACATATATATTATAACCAATAATACACACTTATAATCCCATACAACTATATTGAAGCTGAAATCATCACGATTCATGGGGAAAGTTGCAGGTAAAGAAAAAGTGCCCACATATTTATTCAGGTATGGATTTATTTCCTGTTTGACGTTAATCCACATTCGAAAGAATGTTCTACATGCAGAAATCTGTGGAATACAGTTGGTATATTCGACGATTCAGGTTGTATAAAAATAACAAACATGGGTGAAATAATGATCTACCATCATCTTACTTCCACAAAAAAAAAGTATTTTTGTTCGTTGGTTGCCCATGTCTACTTGACAGACCTGGCAGCTGATTGGCTATGCGCTTCTCGATGGTTGATACATAATATGTCGACAAAAAAAGGATCTAGGACTATCCGATTGCACATCGCTACTAAAGTCCACTCCATTCATTTTCTCTTGGCTGGCGCCACACAGGTAACCTCACACAGTGATAGGCAATAGGATAGTCAGAGTACGCTTTACTGTCGATATGAAACAAAGCAATCCCTGAGAAAATGGATTTTCTGTGAGCCTGTTACGACATGTGGAGTACGGATCATCTATGATCTCAAATACTCAATTTCTGATTTCCTCTTGAAATGCTATAGAAAATATTTATATAAAACAAAAGAAATAAATGGCAAGAATTCGTTTTAGTTCATAATTACTTGAAAGGGTGAGAGCTCTGGAATTCTGAAAATGGTTTGAATTAAAACCTTCCATTATGGACAAGGACGTGTTTTGAGGTCAATGCATAACGATCAATTATTCATTGGACGACTTTCACATTTCAAACAATATTTTTTAATACTAATAAGAAATATCAATGTTACCTTCGACATAATTAATCAATATAAAGCTATTTCATACTAATAGGAAAACCCAAATGTTGCCCTGGACATCATTAGTCAATATACAACTATTTCAGTTATGTCATAACACAATGTTTTACCCATCTATTCTCAACTAGCCGGTGGTTAACCAGGCACTGTCAGACTTCAACAGAGACATTACAGTTATATCACCATTCGTTAACTTTCCCAGAGTTTTAGTCTGGCACTCATATAAAAAAACTTCGGCTCTATGGCTGAGAGGTAGTGAACTCTGCCTTGTATAAGTGGTGCCTTGACTTTCAGCCAAGTCCTGAAAAGTAATTCTCAACACATGACGTGTTTCATTTATTCATTATTCATATTCACACAACTAATGTCACGTGATTTCTTGGAACTCACAAACGGTTATCCATAAATTACAGCAACTGTTTTTTAAGTGTATTAGCTCCTCACAACCCCCCCCCCCCTTCCACCCAACCCACTCCCACACTGTTAACGACTGTCAATAATGCAGGACAGTTGAATAATTGACTGCATAATTAAGTACATGTTTATCTTAACATTTGAATAGTTAGACCAACGGACACCCCCACACCCCTAAAAAAAAATTAAAAAACCAACATGTGAGTAAATTGAATACAGAATGTACCCAAAAAAAATAAATGTTTTCCAAAAAAAGAGCCTGTTGTTATCGGAATAGATTAAATAGGTGTAGAGGGTTGACAATATTGCGCTCAGGTCCCCCCCCCCCCATATGTACTCAGTCTCACTGAACAAAGCAACATACCAGTGTTTACAAGTCTGCGTCTACTGCAACTGGAAAAACAAAATATTCGACGCGGCTACATCATTTATATCATGAATAAAGATATATAGTTATGTAGGGGGTGACATACACTGAAGTGACAAGAACATTTACTATGTAGGTAGCGATATACATAGACGGCATAAGAACATTTACTATGTAGGGGGCGACATACGTTGAAGTCACAAGAACATTTACTATGTAGGGGGCGACATACGTTGAAGTCACAAGAACATTTACTATGTAGGTAGCGATATACATAGACGGCATAAGAACATTTACTATGTAGGGGGCGATATACATGGAAGTCACAAGAACATTAACTATGTCTTCTTCTTCTTTCCTTCCTCTTTTACCCTTTACGGGCGTCGAGGGAGATACAATGTTCTTGTTCTCGCTTTTCTGGCAGCTTCAGATAATGTTATTTGGTGTTCGTGTAATGTCTTTTTGATGTTGTTGATCCAACGTACTTTAGGTCTACCATTGGCTCTTCTTTCTGCTTCTCTCTTCGTATAAGCTTTATAAACTAATGAATCACGCGGCATTTTTTCCAGATGACCAAACCATTGTATCAGTTGGTTTTTTATGTATTGTAGAATTGATATGACACCCACTCTTTCTCTTATGACATCGTTTCTAATTCTGTGTCTTCTGGTCACTCCTGTGGCTTTTCTCAGACATCTCATCTCTGTTGTAACCAGTTGTTTCTTATGCTTTGTTGATAAGGAACATGTTTGACATTGGTAGCACAGGGTTGGAATGATACTTTGGATAAGATGTTTTTTGTTGACATTGGTAGCATTAACTATGTAGGGGGCGGTATACATGGACGTCATAAAAATAATTCATATGTAATGGATAAATCCTCTTCTAATAATAGTGATGTCAATAGATAGAGTATTCGGATCTGTAGCTGGGATGTACCCAGTGCTTATCGGTTAGCTAAAGTACCAGATTCAAACCGTCGCATGCAACTGTGCATCCGGTCAGTTAATTACGTAATTATAATGTCTAGAAAATAATTGTCGTAAAAAAATGTATGGCTGTTGGCTTCATGCTAAATATTATGATATCCTATCAGCAATAGACCATCCTCATCAGCAGGTGCCATGCCGGTTGACGTAGGCGATCAGCTTCGTTATTGTTTCTTTGCCGGACGTGCTAGGTTGCTAAACTGTCTAATATTTTCTCCCGTTTTCGCCTCTGTCTCTGTTGCCCTCAATCTTGCCTCTTGTGACTATTTTAACCAAACCTCCTTTGTCTCATAACGTGGCTAAAGAAAGAAAGTTGGTTTTTTTCCTTATATTATTGGTTAAGCTCCGTCTAGCATTTGACTCTTTCAACACCTCCACATTAGTTTTCCTGACAGTCTATGGCATTCTCAGAATTCTTCGATAGAACCACATCTCTGCTTCCTCTAATTTCCCACTTTCCTTTTCATTTATTGTTCAAGACTCGCACCCATATGTTAGTATAGGAGTTATATATCACTACAGAACTCTCTTCCTCACCTCTAATTTCAAAGTCATATTCACTATATATTTTTCATTTTTCTGAATTTTGTTTTTGTCTGTTCTATTCTGCTTCTTATCTGTAATCGTTATACCTAAATATTTGAATTGGTGGACCCGTTTTAATACTATATCATTGACGTTGATCTTGCAAGATGTAATATTTTGTTTCTTTGAAATAACCATTACTCCTGCTTCTTGATATTTAAGAAGAGGCATTTCTCTTTACTTTCTGTGACTACTACATTAATTAATTCTTGATGTTCTTCCTGACTTTTAGCAAGAATAGATACAAAATATTCAATGTCGTCCCCATACATCATCTCTGCACTACTTAGATATCATAAACAAGATCATACAGATAAAGAGGAAATATATATATATATACATAGCCAAATGAAATAATTGAGTTCTAGAAATAGAATATTTCCACTGATAAGACATGACATATTTTACTTTACCAGAAATTTAATTGTGTCTAGTTGAAATATTTGATGTTCAGTGAGTTAATGAGTATTTTATTCTGTTATCAATTTGGCCTGTAGTCATAATTCTCCCATCTCTGTTAAGATAAAAATATTGGTTTTATCGTGTCCATCACTTCAATATCACATTCTGGGACAGCTTTTATTAAGATTACTTCATCTGGAGCAGTGGCGTCACTCAAGTAATTTTCATCTCTTCAAAAAATCGCTGAGACGGGCATGAGTTGTTTTACTGGAAACTATAGAGGGATAACAATTCTTGCTGTCGCGCGAGGCTAATGGGACGGAGGGTTCTGTTCTAACATATGACTAATTTACCATTTAAAGGTTCAAACAGTTCAAAAAAGGTTCAAAAGTCGTAGAGGATTGACTTCACTGTACTCGGTTTCCTATATGTACTCCGTCACTTACAAGGAAGCGGCACGCCGCCTGCCTAGAGGTTTCTTATGACTCATAAGCATGTGTCATAGCATTCTTATGACTCATAGCATGACTCCATAGTTTCAAGTGATAACCCGCAGGGATCTCCGAAAAAATCCACCTTATAAACAAGACGACACAAGCGTGATTAAGACGACACAAGCCTGATTCGAACTCATCACCTCTTGAACACAAGGCAAACAGCTTAACTACTACGCTAGGGAGATCCCAAGATTACCATTGAAACATATTCTAAGAATGTTACTGTACACACGTAAAACTGTTCTTACTGTTGTTTGTGATGACAATATATATATACTATACTGAAATCACAAAGTTAATATAAGTAAGTGAACAATGAAACCGAAAATAGCTACGAATATTCTTGACAAAAGATATACTTTAGTACATATACATTGGACTGCAAATATACTTTACCATATATATATATATATATATATATATATATATATATATATATATATATATATATATATATATATATATATATATATATATATATATATATATATATATATATATATATATATATATATATATATATATATATATATATATATATATATATATATATATATATATATATATATATATATATATATATATATATATATATATATATATATATATATATATGTGGAATTCCAGATGTACAATCGCTACAGATGGATCACCAGATCTGACAGAGAATGATTAAATAGTTGGCCCAGAAATGTATGCTATTTTCCTGGCAGTACGTGATGTACCTGGGATACTGCTGCATTGGATTGCCTCTATTCGGGGACCAATGATGCATCCATGAATCCCCCTAATACAATCACACCTTGAGACAACGAACCTCACGAGCATGGGTGTCGTTTCAATTACATCACGACTGAGGAGGACCTGTTCTTTTGTCAGATACAATATAGGATGTCAAGAGTTACATACAGTTATAGGGATTATTTCATCATCATCTGTAATTCAAATTGATCTGTCATCAAAAGGCTGCAGTGAAGTTAGAGGGCGATCTCTCAGGGTGGTTTGAAGTACAGAGTGGAGTAAGGCAGGGATGTACACTCTCTCCATACCTGTTCAACATCTATGCAGAAAGTATAATGAGGAATATGAGAGAAGATATAAACAACGATTACTACCACGCTTTAAACATCGGTGGATTCGAAATCCATGAACTACGCTACGCAGACGACACAGTGCTTCTTTCAAATGATATAAAGAGATTGGAACAACTAATCAAGAACACAAAGAAATATAGCGAATCACAAAAATTGTATTTAAACACGCAAACAAAATAAAAATCATTTCAACAGATATAACAACACAATAACAAAAAATCAGAATAGACAATACCGAGATAGAATGCGTGGATAAATTTGATTACTTAGGAGTAAACATCAACGGTGCAGGAGACTGCATGGCAGAAATAAGGAAGAGATTGGCAATGGCATATTGTAAAATAACATGGTTGAAGAACATATTAAAAAACAACAAAATAGAAACGAAATTGCTAATGTTACGAACTTTTATTTTTATGGTTGCAACATACGGCTGTGAAACATGGACTCTAAGTAAAACAGCGGCAAAGAAGATCAACGCCTTTGAATTGAAATGCTACAGAAGGATACTTAGAATATCATGGAAGGAAAAAATCAGAAACTCAGATATTATAAACACATTGAAGATTCCAGAGTGTTGGTTACTAAACACAATAGCAAAAGGAAAACTACGACTGTTTGGTCATATAAAGAGACACAACTGTTTAGAAAGACAAATAATGGAGGGAAGAGTACCTGAGGAGAGAAGAAAAGGCAGACCAAACAGACGATGGACTGACGACATTAAAGATAATATGAATACATCGCTGGAAAATGCAAACCACATCGCTCAAGACAGAGAAGTGTTCAGAGAGTTCATTGGGAAGACAACGTTCTGGAAGGAATACGTCACATGACACATCTGTAATTATTGTTAAGCGATTCTATGTTGTCTCAACCTGGATCATCCATCATTATTCAACTACGGAATGTATATTTTTGGGTTGATATTTGATATATAACTGTACTTCAATCTTTCTTCTAACATAAAAAATATCACATTAGCAATGCACTAACACTCTATGATCAGCGAGTGTTGTCTTATTTGTAGGAATTCTTAATTGTTATATTTAAATCTTTTGCCCAACTGAGTATTGTCAATCAATTATTTTTGGGTTTGTTTTCTGTCAATATTTATTTAACTTGCTCAACGTTCATAGGAGACCTCCAAGTTTATCTTGCAATTACTATATAACATATTGTAGAAAACGGTATTCATCCGAATCCTGACTGATGTGAGAAGAGAGTTGACCTTGTCGTACATTGTAATATTATAGTTAATCTCTTGACACTCATATACATTGATAAAATACCTATATTAAATTAATTCCATGATTAGTGATTCTGCGGTATTTACATCTACTTCTTTCTGGGTTTATTTATACTTTATAGTTGTGTATCCTTTATTTATGATTAAAATACTGTGCATGGCACGTTGTGTTGTTAGGTTTGTTGATAGTGATAATTATGAGAGTGTTTATTAGTTCCTCAACCCACACTTTTCTTGGGTTTTCCCTACATGTACACGTTTCCCTACATTACATTAAAATGCAATAGACGAGTTCTGAGAATACCATGGACAGCAAAGAAAACAAACCACGAGATGCTGAACACATTCAGCGTTCAAGAGGGCTGACTTCTGAACACCGTATTGAAGAAACAGCTAGGCTTTTTTAGGTTAAGAGACATGACGGTATGGAGAAAGTGATTTGAAAGAGAATGATAGAATGTAACACAGGGGTAAAGTCCGACCAAGACGTCGGTGCAAAGAAGACATACAGGAATGCCTGCATATGACCCTAAAGGAGGCGGGGCAGCTTGCTCAAGACAGAGGAGAATTCAATAGATCCATTAGGGAGACTACGTTCCGGAAAGAACATGTCGCGTGGCGATGTATAAGTTTCCGTTTTTGTTTAGATTACAAATCTTAACAAATTGTAACAATAATAATTGATGCATACGCAGTACGGAAGCCATATAATGTAATGGGTCTATTTATTCGGTAGAGTACAAGTAGACGCCGCAACCTGTTCAATTATTTACCTTGTCTATGTTTCTAAATTTCATGATCGTATTATATTTATAGTTAGGATTAGGGTCAATTATGTAAAACGCAACTATGCTAACTTAACCCAAACCCTAAAATTAATTAACATTTAAATTAGTAAATGATTAACATTAAATTTACAAGTATAGATAAGGGAAATAACTGGACTATGTTGTGGTGTCTACTTATACTGTACCATTTATTCAAAATGTAATGTTCACAATATATCACAAAATAACAGGTAAAATGCCAAAGTTTTCCCAATTTAGAAAATCTGGGTATTATTTGTCAGCTGTATGACTAATGAATCGTCTTACACGTATTAGAATATTTGCAGCATTTTATGATTATAATGGTTTAGAAGAAAATCGTTAATTACAAATGGAGATACTCTAATGTTGTGTTGAAATTTATAGTGTTATTTGTGACTCCAGCGGATTTTAAAAGTTGGCTAGTTGTAATGGATTAACCTCAGTATACGTTGGTTTCTCTACATGTATACCGGTCATTTCTAACGAGACGGCACACTCCTTTCTTTCGGGAACACCTCTCATAGCACGTAACTCCACATCTGCAAGCGATAATCCTCTAGGATCTCGTAAGAAATCTGACTAAATTAGATATCACGAATATTAGGTGACTTCGCGACCACTTTAGTTTAATGTAAAAGGCTTAACAATAACGACGACGGCATGATTCACGATACCTAAACATTGTTTCAAGGGAAATTACTTATGAAATCTCATACGATCACTATTTATTTGGTTTTGTCCCTTTCAGAAATCTCCGAGACAACCTGCTTTCAGAAATCGAGCCACATTACTTTGCCAATTTGGAAAGTCTTACAAGTTTGTAAGTAATAATGTAGTGACTAATAACTTAATATTTTTTTTTTTAAATAACTGCTGATATTTGATCTGTTATGGGACATAAAAACATGAATATTTGACCATGATAATGTGTACTTGTAGAATTATTTGTACATTCGCATTTTACGACATATACGAGAATTCTATATTTGAATAACGTAACACTGAACTACTCAAATCAAATAATGCTTCAGATAAAAATGTATCGCTTTCAAGATTATAAAAGAAAAAAATGCGAGTTTTTTTTTGTTCATGGAAAATATAAATGTGTCTATGTTCTATTTATCGGATATTTGACGGCGAGATACAGAGCGGGTTTCGAGCGGCCAGGGTTTCAAGAACAAACCCAGCTGCAGGCAACTGTGCTCCCGAGCCGTTCATAAAGCAATGGATATTTACTGATCACATTTATATTCATTAGAGAATCACTACAGCCACACAAATCCTGAGTTGATCCCTATATCCTGATTAGGATATATTTATGAAAAATACAAATCCTTATAGGCTTATGGTATATTCATGTAGAGTAAACAACATTTATGTTCTAGTGATGTAGAGTAGACAACATGTATGTTCTAGTGATGTAGAGTAGACAACATGCATGTTCTAGTGATGTAGAGTAGACAACATGTATGTTCTAGTGATGTAGAGTAAACAACATTTATGTTCTAGTGATGTAGAGTAAACAACATTTATGTTCTAGTGATGTAGAGTAAACAACATTTATGTTCTAGTGATGTAGAGTAAACAACATTTATGTTCTACTGATGTAGAGTAAACAACATGTATGTTCTAGTGATGTAAAGTATAATACATTGTATGTTCTATTTATGTACAATACAGTAGAAACATTGAATGCTGCATCCATGTACAGTACAATAGAAAACATTGCATGTTCTATTGATGTAAAGTAAAATCCTTGTATTTTCTAGTGATATTAAAAGTAAATTGTATATATTATATAATCTAGTAACGTAAAGTAAGAGAAATAACATGAAATTCTCAAAATGTAGCTAGTCACACAACACAGAATCAAAACTGAGTATTTTATTTGTTTCAGATTTCTCAGTGGAAATAGAATAGTACGTGTGCAACCTCTGTCGTTTGTGTCTTTGATGAACCTGGGGAGATTGTAAGTAATATTGATATAGTTATTATTGTTTATGTTTCTTTATGTGTTTGCTTGTTTGCTTGTTTCTATCTCCAGGAATGATCTATTCGCAATGATCAATGCCACCAATCTCTTGAATGGATACCTACAGTCAATAGATCCAGGGGTAGACCAAAAGAAACACTCAGAAGAACAATACTTAGAGAAATTAAAACAATCAATATCCATACTATTCAAGAACTGCACAGAATAGATTTGAACAGATAGAATTGGAGAGATCTGACCTCTGCCCTATGCGCTAACTTCAGCGCAAAAGGAAAATGAATGAATGAATGAATGAATGAATTAATTAATTAATTAATTAATTAATTAATGAGCAATGCAGATCTTGTTTCCTGAGCAATGTGTATTTTTCCGAGTTCTCTTTCATACCAAGAAGGATTCAACCCTCAGCCGTTAGCAATCATTCAAGAAGACACTTAATACTCAGAAGTGTATATATCTCTACAGTAATCATGTTCCACCATTTGTACGTGCACATTAAACCACATGAAAACTTGCAACACTTTTATGGTTTCAGTGTTGATTACTCTATTGATGAAAATGTTGAAAACAATGTATGATATACTTTCTTATAAAAAAACAACTTTTGAAAGTGTTGGCGACTCACGGTTCATGCCTGTCTTCAATCCGGTCAAAGAGAAACTTAACTCGGCATCTCTCATGCTCGTCAATGGTGTGGAGAGGCACCTTTACTTACCATCATTTATACGAATCAGCATTTTTTGCGTAAATATTAACAAAGTTTAAGAGTTAATTATTTACACAATTTATGAAGATGTATGAGAATAATGGCCAAAAAAATAGCTAAAGGTGAAGGGGGGGAATTTATACAATTAAAGTTTCTATATATGTCAAATATTCATTATTGAATTTCTTGTACAGGGACTTATCCAGCAATTTTATCCAAACATTGGAGAATCAGGCTTTTGATGGACTTCACAATCTGACACTTCTGTGAGTATTCCAAATATTAGATATCTTCAATTTCATAATCTCCATGTTTGTCGTCTTTTAATTATGAAAGCTGATTCTTTGATGAAAAATACTTTGATGATTACTTCCTAAGTATAAAAGATGGTTCTCTGATAAAAAGTATTTTAATGATTTATTCCAAAGTATAGAAGATGGATCTCTGATAAAAATACTTTTATGATTTCTTCATAATTATAGAAATTAAATAATGAATATTTGACAGATGTACAAACTTTAATTGTGTACAATTGTAACTCCTCTAACTTAGCTCTCCTTTTTATTCATTTGCCTATATTCTCATACATTTTCATAATTTGTCCACATAACGCAATCTTAAACGTTATTAATATTTACACAAAAATGCAGATTCGTATAGATAGATGAATAAAAGTAAAGGTGCCTCTCCACACCATCGGAGAGATACCTAGTTAGATTTTTCACTATAGAAAATACTTTGAATTTTCCTCATTGCAGAAGATAATTTTCCTAGGTATAGAATGAACTATTACTTGTTGCAGTTTGTCTATTAAATATGCTAAATTAAATCAAGCAGATGAAATCAAATATCTTGGCCACATTTTAACATTAGATGGCAGGTGCTCCAATGAGGTCAATAACAGGATAGCACAGACCAAATCAACATTTCAAAAAAATGAGAACCATTATATTCGATGGAATAATATCAATGCATACTGAACCAATCATTCTTTATGGAAGCGATGTATGGACAGCAAACAAAAGTGCCCAAGATAAGCTGGAGGCAACTGAGATATGGTTTTAAGAGGACTGATGACAATTTCTTGGACAGCAAAGAAAATAAATGTAAAAGTTCTCAGAGATGCTGGAGTAAAACGACAAATTATAGAGAAAATTAGAAACAGATTATCAAGATTTTTAGGGAATGTGATGAGAAAAGTAAACATCTAGCAACATCCAGAAAGATAAAGGGGAGAAGAGAAAGAAGAAGACTACGTAATACATTTCTGGATGGGTTGCCACTGTGGCACAAAAAGAAGTCACCGAAAGAACTTTTAACAACACAAGAGACAGAGAGCTATTGAGAAACATTATCGTTACGACAATCGCCATTGTACTTGACTGATTGATTGAATTAAGAGCGTGAATTGTCTGAACAGGGGACCGTATGTAGCTCGTGAAATCATTTTATCAAGCACACGAAGTAATTTGGATCGGACGTGCTAAGGCAAGTGTGCGGAACCGTGAAATTCCATAAATGTTATAACTTTTTCGTAGCACCATAAATTTATTTTAAGATGATCATAGTGAGTTTAGACTCCAGTGATGTCCAGTAACATGCCATGTCTTCTCATGAGATAAAGATAACCAACATAACAAGTACTGGCCAACTAACGTTTGTCGATCGTGGGATAATAGTAGAGTTTGACACGAGATGAACTCTCGTCATTAGACGCCACGCACGGGACTACAAAGGACGAGGACATGCTTGAGAGACTTATTTTATCAACGAAAACACACAACTAACATTGTGTAAAATTAAGTGTGGCCTTAGTACATATGTGTCGGCTATATGGTAAAATGTATAGTGAGTTTATCTTCCAAGCCCAGTTCGATCAAATTAGCTCTTGATTTGAAGGCCAGTCGCCCACGTTGTAAGGACAATACGATTAGATGTATTAGTATTGCTTAACAATTGTTGTATAGCAATGTCCTGGTATAGGATATGCATCAACTTGTTCTATTATATCAGGAAGATGAAACTCCAGCCATGGTTTCCTAGCAGACACGATCAATTGTCTTTGTCAAGACAACCAGGAATATAACGCTTCAGCCGTGGTTGTCTCACAGACGGTATCAATTGTCTTTGCCAATATATAACTCATTCATCTTCGTTTTGATACAAGTGATATAATTACAGGCCGTCGCTTGATATAATTGTACAAATGTGTGTGCTCATTCGTTGCAGCGCAACATTAAAACACAACAAGTGAGCCATATTAATTTTGTCAAAAACGGAGATTTAAAAACTGCCAGTTTAGAAAATTACTAAATAATCTTGACATCTGCCTTCATTCTCGAACTCCCACTGCAGCTCTATTATAGTAAAACAGTGGCCCTGTTAGATTTCCAGTAGGATGCAGTCCAGATAATCAAAATGTGTTGTGTCGCTGCATTATCTGCATTATGGCTCAACATATCCGTCTTCGGCGGTGTCTTGACTGAGTACAACGATTTTGTTTACCACTTCAATTGAAATGATATGAGTCGCACGAATATGGTATGAGGTTTTACGAGCTAAGCAATAAGTCAAGTCGTTAATGGATGTCAAGGGAAAACTGCAAGATGAATTCTCAGCAGTTAATGGATGTCAAGGGAAAACTGCAAGAGGAATTCAAGCAGTTAATGGATGTCAAGGGAAAACTGCAAGATGAATTCAAGCAGTTAATGGATGTCAAGGGAAAACTGCAAGATGAATTCAAGCAGTTAATGGATGTCAAGGGAAAACTGCAAGATGAATTTAATCAGATAATTGGTATGAAGAGAAAAGTGTCATGGAATTCAATAATACCGATTAGTTGTCTGATTTAGCATTGATGAAATGTATTACCCAGTAACTCTCAGACAGAGCAGAATGGCAAGCTGATGTATCAGCTTCTTAGTTCTCTAGTTTCAAGTATGAAATTATTGGCAGCTAAATCAAGGCTTTGGAAAATGCAAGTCGAAAGAAAAGATAACACGGTTATCTCTTTCCACACTCAAGGAGGACAAATACTTTTTATGACATTTGAATAAGCTGATGAACGTGCAAAACCAATTGAGACATTTAATAAAAGTTACCATAATCCTCTGTTTCCCTGGACATGTCATCTTTTTTTGTGTGTCTTAAATTTAAACCGGTGGATTTTTAAATATGCAAAAATTCCCGGGTTAATTACTTTTCGCACTTTTATTCGAATATTTCTTATTAGTATTGTAACGTAGGAAATATAAAGTTCCAACTTAGATGATTCAGAATTATTTCAACAAGTATTTATCGTATATTTAAATTGTGTGATTTTCGGGTTATTCTTAAATTAATATAGATGTATCTTCATTAATTGAATAACCTTTGATGCCGTATCAAATTGGAATGATACAGATCATGATGTCCAAAAATGATTGATTAAAATTAGAGTTAAAATTTATGATGTGGAGTGCTTTGATCAAATTAGTAATTGAAAAAATATTAGTGGGAAAAATATAAAAATGATAGAGTTTATCGAATTTTTCTCACATCAAAAATGAACAAAATATTTTGAAATTTTTAAAGGTATGGATTAGTTTTAGAATTTTTAAACGTTTCAAAAAGTGTCTCACAAGAAACTTTTCTTCTTTATTCAGGCTCGATTGACACAATACAGAAACAAGTTGTTTAATCTGTCAGATTTCTCTCTTTTGTTATATAATATAACTTCAGAGACATGTCTTGTCAACATTTTCATAGTAACGTACACGTTAATAAAACATTGCTAAAAACAATACAGTCTTCAGATAAGTCTAAGAATACGGTAACACAAGATTAGAAATAATGAGAGCTACTTTCATTTTTCTGTAGATGTGCAGTAGTAGTGGATTTGCGTTTTTATTTTGTGAAAATTAAAAATATTAAAGCTTCAATTTAGCTATTGATTTTTTAAAACTTTTAACAAAATAATGTAACTATTTAAATTTTAATAAATTTTTTAAATTTAAATAAAAGTTTATTTAAACATTTTTTCAATGTGATGGAGTAAATAGTGTAAAAAATTCGGAGCATAAATTAAATGTGATTTTGTGATATTTTATGTATTCATTCAAGGATGACATTACGACAGACGCAGATAACAGGTAGAGGATGTGAGTGTTCACAAATACCTACTCTAGATATTATCTACATATAATTAATGTATTAGAAATTTTCGTATTTTCATATAAAAATTGTAAGATTCATGTTGTTTTCTGCTAGAAAATATACAAAATAAACGTTATCTTTTACATATAAAAATGTGCCATATTTTTGTCCCATTTCTACAAGATGGAAAATTATAGCATTAGTTTAATACAAGATTCGCGGAAGTCAAAAGTTAACAAAAACAATATTGAACATCCTTGCTACACTATTCAATGTTGAATTACAGAAAAACTTCCAAAGATAGAGTTTCTTTCTAATCTTTGAAAAATCTCTGTTTAAGATGTTCGTGAAGAAAGATGTCTACAAAGATAAGTATACAGACTGCACTGAGTTCCAGACTGACCGGCGAAAACCTGGAAAAGCAGCTTCAGTAGAAATACTAATATTATCTAACACCAAAAAAGCTCACTAAATAAAATCAGTTTCAGCAGTCACAAAAGGGTTGAGGCGAATTATGAGTACATTTTGCAGACTAAATTTACGTTCATAATATTTTATGGCTCATCTTCGTTGCAAAGATGGAACTTGATAATGATGTATCTATAAAACACGAATGGTATAATGCCAATGGCCATTGAAAGGAGTAAGATTACCCCTTCATCCCTCCTCCACCGTAATGAAGAAGATTCTCTGAAGAATATATCGTTAATTTTCTGGATTGAAAAGATTGTTCTTTGAAGAAAATACTTTGAACTCTATTTAATATATATGCTAATTCATTCAAGAACATACATTGAATACTTTTCTGTGTTATAGTTCACGGAAGAACATTCATAGAATGTTTCACAATATATAATATGATTCTCTGAAAAGTATAAAATAATATATTTTATGTATTCTAGAAGAGGTTTTTCCCAAAAAAATATTTCTAAATTTTTCAGCACGAATATACCTAGAATGTTCCTCAGTATAGAATACCGTTGTAAGCAAGAATATACCTAGAATGTTCCTCAGTATATAATACCGTTGTGAGCAAGAATATACCTAGAATGTTCCTCAGTATAGAATACCGTTGTGAGCAAGAATATACCTAGAATGTTCCTCAGTATAGAATACCGTTGTGAGCAAGAATATACCTAGGATATTCCACACTATAGAAGATTATAAAAATTTTCAGCATTTGCTGGTCCGTTATTCTTTAGTAATCTGATCTATAGTAATCATTTCATGATGATGCTGGGGGTAATGATGAAATAATACATTTACCTGTGAGTTGGTAGCTCTTTCAGACCATAGTCTTTCTGAGAAAAACACAGGTTCTTCTCATCTGTGTAACTGAGACTACACCCGGACTTCTATGAGGTGTTGCTGTGTAAGGGAGGTTTATGAATGCATGTTTAGTCCCTGAACAGAGGCATTTCAGTGCGTCAGTTTTCCAGGATTACCACGTCCTGTCAGGAGAGCAACACACACAAGTCGGTACATCTTTGTCATCATTTTCTATCAGATTTGTTGGACCACCCGCAGTGGTGACACATATAACATTCTTTGTCACTTAACAGTGTGTCACCTAACAGTGTGTCACTTAACAGTGTGTCACTTAACAGTGTGTCACTTAACAGTGTGTCACTTAACAGTGTGTCACTTAACAGTGTGTCACTTAACAGTGTGTCACTTAACAGTGTGTCACCTAACAGTGTGTCACCTAACAGTGTGTAACAAAAAAGACAAAGGTGAAATGTGCACTAGCCTGCATCTCTTCGTTATCCATGATGATGATGTGATAGAACATACAAGTGAGAAATTGAGTCAAGATGTAACAATAATGATTTTTCACAGGTGGAAATTTGCCAGCATATTCCCCCAACAGTAGTTGCCTCCTACTACATGCCAGGAAAGTATTTCCTACTACATGCCAGGAAAGTATTTCCTACTACATGACAGGAAAGTATTTCCTACTACATGCCAGGAAAGTATTTCCTACTACATGCCAGGAAAGTATTTCCTACTACATGCCAGGAAAGTATTTCCTACTACATGCCGTGAAAGTATTTCCTACTATATGCCAGGAAAGACGATAGTGCCACAGTCTTAGCACCCTAAACTGGAAGCCCAGACACCGGTTTTCACGCGGACAAATGCATTTGATAGTATACGGAAAAAAGAAGATTTTATCCGTTTGTTACTGTGGGTTTTCTTGTTAATGAGTTCAGGAAGGTTGTTACAGTCCTCATTGGTGACTATGACCACGTTGTGTACAGGGTAAATTTTTAATTTTACCTTCGAAAAATAAGCACTGAGTCATCCCCCTTATCTACACTCTAGAAGTCATGATTTATTTCCATTACTCTACAAACTATGCTAATCTGTACAGCTGCAATGAATATTAATCTTGAATTTGGTGATACATTTCTCTGCATGAATCAAGTACTACCTATGCATTGTTTCATTATTGTCATGAACGATTATATTGAACTTTTCCTTTTTTTTCTTACAGATTGCTATCGCGAAACGAGATATCAAACATTAAGAAGAAATCATTCAGACACCTAACTAAAGTGAAGTCTCTGTAAGTCTTCTAACGTGTACATACATAACTGTAAACATTTTTAAAATTAGAAAACTGATTGATGATAAATTATAATAGAAATAGTATAACACGTATAAAGGCCTTTTGATCGAAGCGTCAATTTGTGTTTTATGTATTTTCCGGTTTGTCTCCATTGATTAGGTATAATGTAATTTCTTGTAAATAGAAGTATAAAATAAAGTAAGGGTAATGTAACGTTTAACTGGAACATAATTATAGAAGATAACAAATCACAGAGAAATTGGTTACTTTTGTTATTATCCTTAAGATCAAGGGCACATTAGGAGATGAAGAAGAATAGTGAGAATTAAACAGTATACCTTGATAACTATATACAGTCCCCTGTCAGAGAGAAGCACATATATAAAAATTAGTTTAAAAAAAAATAATTACAATTGTAAAGACACTGGCAAGAGAGGGATAGAAACTTTCTTTTGTCTTGGTAATAACTTTATAATTTGAACACTCTGGAACCGACGACAGTTTTTCGTTATAAGCATCATATGAAGATACCTGGAGATGAAATATAAGGACATGATAAACTGGACATAATTCGTCTGTGTCTTCTGCTCTTCCAATGGTCAAGAGTTTCAATAACTCATTGAATTTGTTCAAATATTTTGAGAGAAGAAAAGTCCAGTTCGATTACATTTTGATCACATTGCTGAACTAATAAAAGACAACAATTATCTTAATTTTCCATCTATTACCGTAATGTCATGTGACGTATTCTCTCCAGAACGTTGTCTTCCCAGTGAATTCCCTGAACCATTCTCTGTCTTTATCTATGAGACTTGCATTTTCCAACGACATATTCATGTTATCTTTAATGTCGTCAGTCCATCCTCTTGTTAGTCTGCTTTTTCTCCTCCACCCAGGTGCTCTTCCCTCCATTATTTGTATTTCTAAATATTTGTGCATCTTTATATGACCAAACAGATATAGTTTTCTTTTTGCTATTGCGTTTAGTAACCAATACTCTGACATCTGGTTACGGTAATAGAATATGTATTTAAATAGAATGTGAGTTCATATAAAGACTTTAAATTTACAATAGCAATAATGTGTCATTATTGTTCAAGTTGCTAATATCTTACTAAATTGTGTTTACAGAATAGCAACACGCTAATATGAATCAATAAACATTCAAATAATCGTTTTTAAAAAAACGTCTGCTAAGTAAATGTATTCTTTTATATTCATTCATTCATTCATTTTCCTTTTGCGCTAAAGTTAGCGCACAGGGCAGAGATCAGATCTCTCCAATTATGTCTGTTTAAAGCTATTCTGTGCAGTTCTTGAATAGTATGAATATTGGTTGTTTTACTTTCTCTAAGTATTTTTCTTCTGAGTGTTTCTTTTGGTCTACCCCTTGCTCTTTATTCCTGCAGGTATTCATTCAAGAGATTGGTGGTGTATTTTGTTGGTTGCGCGTAGGACATGCCCGATGTAGGACCAACGGCGTTTTCTGATAACATCTGTGATAAAATTTTGATGTGTCTCTTCTCTGATTTTATCATTCGATTTGAATTCACTCCAATGGGTGTTAGTTATCCTACGATGACATTTGTTCTCGAAATTCAGTAATTTCTTTTCTGAAGATAAAGAGCTTTCTTTTATATATATTATAAATAATGAGAAGATGGAAGCTATAGAAATCCAACTTTGAATGGGCGTTTGACGAGTACCATGGATGTTTAAGATGCATTAAGTGTTGATCCTCTGTTGCTGCAACAGTAGCGCTCATGTGGTGACACATTCTCAAACTAAAGACACATCTGCGCACATCTTCTATTCATTTGAATCTTATTGGAGCTCAAATTTAATTTCTGTCGTCCTTTGACTGATGTTAGTGTTCCCAGAATCCATGTTGTGCAATTGTTCTTTTTCGTGTCACGGATTATAGCTTGACTGCAATACCTGAGCATATCGACCTGACATATCCGACTTTAGTATGGCATTTTGGAACATCTGTGACCAACTATTTCTAGAGTCTATCTTGGATAATGGCGTGTACGAATTTTTCACTTGTGGAATGAGCCCTTCATTTTCAATCACACTTTTTTTGCAATTTCTATCACTGCGCTTTCAATTACTGCAATGTACAATATGAGATCACTCATTATTCGGTTTGCCTGGCCGGTGTGTAATTTTAGAATAGTCTGGACAAAAACACTCGACATTATGGAATTTCCTAAAGATCTTCACGGCAAAGTAATCAAGTAATCGCATTATATTCGAGAGGTTAAGACTTCACGACGAAGTGATGAAGCAATTTTATTGTATTCGCGAGGTTAGGACTTCACTATGAATTGATCAAGCAATTGTCTTGTATGCGCGCCGTTACGACTTCACGGCGAAGTAATCAAGCAATTATCTTGTATTCGCGAGGTTATGGAAGTAAGTTATCAAGCAATTGTCTTTTATTCGCAATGTTATAAATTGGATATAACACTGTCGTGTTTCAAGTCTAAGTTGTTTTAATTCCCTACAAAATTACTTGCTCTGGGCGATGCACGTCTCAGACAACTTGCTACTCTATTTAGAGACAAGGAATGTATATACGGGGAAACCCTAGTGCAATAAAAATCAATCCTCTGTGCCTTCTAGGCATTTTGTGAGATCTCCTACAATCCTACATGCTACTAAACCTGGTGGAGTATCAGACATACATCACCGTACCATGCCATGAATTATTGGTCAATTCTAGAGACGTAAGCTTACACTGCTTAATACGATCCTTGAACATGTTTCCTCATTGAAACATATCAATAATAGAGTAGCTATCTTTCTACTGTAGCGTGGCTCTCTTCTTCTACGCCTGCAGGACATGATTAACATCCTTATACCAGCTATAACTGCCATCTTAAATAACATTAGCACTTTAGTTTGAATATTATATCACATACCAGTTTCTTTTGACTGTCCCTTTTCAATATAGTCACTTATCATGTTTTTTCAAACGTTCCTTCTCAAACTTCAATGGACAATGGCCTTACTCAGTGCAGGATTTATCTATACGCTAACCAAACAAGATATAGCTTGGAGCCCCCACTTTCCTGAGGGTCCCCAAAAATCAAATTTGGCACTGACATATAATATCTGGACTTAAAAAGGGTCCCATATCTCAAATAGCTTAGGGCCTTATCAAGTCTAAATCCGGCGCTAGCCTTACTATATATTCAGCAAGGAGTACAGAAACAGTAGATGTGTTGTGTGGTGGTTTTTATTTTGTGCTAAACACCTGACACATCCATCTTCGACAGTGGTATATGTACTTTCCGTGTTTTACCAGTTTAAATAGCTATAGTGGCGTCCATAGCCATGCAGATAGTAACCATATACCTTGTGCGTTTATCGACTTTATCAGCGTCACTCCCACAGGACGTCAACCTTTTATTTGTCACAAATATGAATCGGCGCCACGGGTTAATCTTGCTTGACTTATAAGACTGTGCCAGTCGCTATTCATCATAATCTAACATTACTTTAAGATTTACTAGCAATATATTTACTGCAATATTTATTCTTTGTAGTCGTGTATCCTGTCTGTATCTTAATTAATGTCTTCCTACAGTGACTTGAAAGCAAACCTTATCTTAACTAATGTCTTCCTACAGTGACTTGAAAGCAAACCTTATCTTAACTAATGTCTTCCTACAATGACTTGAAAGCAAACCTTATCTTAACTAATGTCTTCCTACAGTGACTTGAAAGCAAACCTTATCTTAACTAATGTCTTCCTACAATGACTTGAAAGCAAACCTTATCTTAACTAATGTCTTCCTACAGTGACTTGAAAGCGAACCTTATCTTAACTAATGTCTTCCTAGCGTGACTTGAAAGCAAACCTTATCTTAACTAATGTCTTCCTACAGTGACTTGAAAGCAAACCTTATCTTAACTAATGTCTTACTACAGTGACTTGAAAGCAAATCTTATCTTAACTAATGTCTTCCTACAATGACTTGAAAGCAAACCTTATCTTAACTAATGTCTTCCTAGCGTGACTTGAAAGCAAACCTTATCTTAACTAATGTCTTCCTACAGTGACTTGAAAGCAAACCTTATCCGACGACTGGAGAATGGAACATTCAGTAACATGCAAGATTTGTACTACGTGTACGTTGTATTTGTTTATTTATGATCATTACCATTATTATGTTGTGTTGTTGTGTACCATTATTGTGTTGTGTTGTGTACCATAAATTGTGTTGTGTTGTTGTGTTCAATTAACTGGCACGATACTATTTTGATTGTATGTGATCTGGATACAATGAGTACATGCTGCTACTGTTTAAATTGTTATATAGACTTTACACATTTCGACATGTCTTTGATGAATGTGGAAGTCCCTGTGACAGATTTCATAATTTCCACAAATTGTACCACCATCTTCACACGGAACTCTAGATACAAGGATATGCTGCGAAGTTTGATATATTATAGCAGCGGTCTGTTGTAAACACAAAATTGATGGGTGTGCCTTTACAGCAGTATAAGATTTTCTTATACTTTTGTTTAGCTATAGTAGGAATCTATAAATACAAGGCTATATCGGGTGGTTTTTAAAAACACGATAACAATTAGTCGTAAATAAAATTTGCTGGAATATACTTTACAATACTCTCGAGTTTTGTATAACGTATTGCTGCGATATTTTGTTGAGAACTTGTCTAAGTGATTATAACGGCATTAATACAATTTGCACCAGTAGAGCTAGAAACGATGTGTACTGTAAGGAAACTTTCGGCCATTTTTATTTACAACCAGCTGTTATTATGATATACCCATAAAGTGCATGAACAGAAACTTGTGAATCGATAGGTTTTTTGAAACTTTAATTTTTGCTAATCTTAAACTGGTGTGACCCTGACATTGCACGAGCCTAAATATTGCTGGAATCTTCAAGTTGTGTTAACCACCTTAAAGCTGTTTGAATCTTAAAGCTGTGGTTATCTTATAAGAATCTTCGTATGGTTTTTATAGTAATGTTCATCTTAAAGTTTTATTAAAATTATTATGCGAATCTTAAATGCATGTGAATATTAAAGTTGTATGAATCTAAAGGTTTTGTGAATCGAAGAAAAAATTGTGAGCTGAACAGTTGTTTCGCCCGTGAGTTGCCGGAGCCCGAAAGGGGAACAAAGAATAGCAACATTGTTTACCTTCCATGCATGTCGTAGGAGGCTACTAAGGAAGTTATGGAATGGAGTTGGCTGTCCAATCCCATATAGGGTCAGTACCCAGAGCCATGCTGAAGTCGGATGTGTCAGGCCGAAAGACGCAGATATCGCAACAATGATGTAAACCATGACACAACGCATTCCGTTCTCCGGACTACATTCTGCTAATCTGCAGGAGTTTGAGAACGAACGCAAAAGAAGAAGAAGAAGAAGAAGACAGTTGTTTGAACCTTAAAACTGTTTTCTTTTTGTTCTTCTGTGATAAAATGATTTATAAACAATCGCAATGAAAAACTGTTCAGTTACCGTCAATGGTTGGAAAATGTCAAAAATCGTGTCGAAAGTCGAAAATGCCGAAAATCGTGGTTCGGATGGCAATGTTGCCCAAAGGTGTAGGAACGTTTGCACAACTCCTGTGGGTTAAAACATGAAGCTTGTGGTTCGCTGAATCACAGCCTCCATTATTTTTATGTGTAAAAACTCTGATGTAACCAAATTTATTATAGACTCCTAAAGAACAAGCTTGAGCACAATTGACACGCAAGTAACGAAAAGGACACTACAAAGTAGCTGTAGATGTGGTTCAATGACTAATTCAATACATATCACAGACATTACAGAACTCACAATCACGTCAGAACTCACAATCACGTCATAACTCACAATCACGTCAGAACTCACAATCACTTCAGAACTCACAATCACGTCATAACTCACAATCACGTCAGAACTCAAAATCACGTCAGAACGCAAAATCACTACATAACTCACAATCACTTCAGAACTCACAATCACTTTAGAACTCACAATCACTTCAGAACTCGCAATCACTTCAGAACTCACAATCATTTCAGAACTCACAATCACTTCAGAACTCACAATCACTTTAGAACTCACAATCACTTCAGAACTCGCAATCACTTCAGAACTCACAATCACTCTAGAACTCACAATCGCTTCAGAACTCACAATCACTTCAGAACTCACAATCACTTCAGAACTCACAATCACTTCAGAACTCACAATCACTTCATAACTCAGAATCACGTCATAACTCACAATCACGTCAGATACACAATCACGTCAGAACTCACAATCACTTCAGAACTCACAATCACGCCAGAACTCACAATCACTTCAGAACTCACAATCACTTCAGAACTCACAATCACTTAAGAACTCACAATCACTTCAAAACTCACAGTCACTTCAAAACTCACAATCACTTCAGATCTCACAATCACGTCAGAACTCACAATCACTTCAGAACTCACAATCACTTCAGATCTCACACAACCTCTGAGAAACAACCTCTGAGATCATGAATTGATATGTCCTGGTATGGATAACTTGATGTTTTTAGAAAACTAAATATTATTTGACAGAGACAAAAACGAAGAAAGCCAGAATTCTGTCTTTCATCTCAAGACAGTCTTCATTCCTATTCACACTACATCACGTTTTTCTTAGTCACGATTGAACTGAAGACTCATAAAAACAAAAACATAATTGACATATTCATTGCTATGCTAAACTTCGATTATGAAGGAAGAACATCATCATCAATAGTGATTCATTCTAGAACGAACTCTACTACTACACCCAGTACCTCTAAACTCTACTGCCACACTAAGCACCTCTAAACTTTAATGCCACACATAGTACCACCAAACTCTATTATCACACAAAGTACTTCTAAACTCTACTGCCACACAAAGTACTTCTTAACTCTACTGCCACATCTAGTGCCTCTAAACTCTAAAGCCAAATAAAATACCTTTAAACTCTACTTTCACACCAGTACCACCAAACTCTATTGCCACACTTAGTGCCTCTAAACTCTACAGCCACATTGCGTACATCTAAATCACTCAGAAACCTGCTTTATAACAATTTAATGGACGAAAAACGTTATACATTAACACCACCTCAATTTAACTCTGTATTCTTAGTCAAACACATTACCATAGAATGACTGAAGTTCGTCCGTGTACTCTACGTTAAACGTATTACAGAATAATGGCTGAAATTTGTCAGTGTGTATTCTGAGTCAAACATGTTACCATAAAATGTCTAGAATTCTTCAACGATTATTCACAAAATTTATTATTTAACATCTTCCTCCACAGATACTTTGACAAGTTTTACATGTGTCTCTATGCCAGTCAAGCTCGGGTTTGCCAACCACAAGGAGATGGTATCAGCAGCAAGCATAACCTCCTAGAAAACATGATTCTTAGAATTTGTGTTTGGGTAGTTGCTATGTTGGCCTGCGTTGGTAACATCATGGTCATCATGGGCAGATTCTTGATGAGGGAGGACAATCAGATTCATTCTTTTTTCATCAAAAACCTCAGTCTTGCTGATCTTCTCATGGGCGTATACCTCTTCATTATCGCAGGTTATGATGTTAAGTTCAGAGGCAGATACATAATGTATGATGAATTCTGGAGAAACAGCTGGGAGTGTGATCTATCAGGTGTGCTGTCAACATTAAGTACAGAGATGTCCGTACTAACTCTATCAGTCATCACACTTGATCGCTACATCAACATAATGTATCCCCTATCGTTTCGTAAACGCAGGCTCAAGTTAGCATACTGCGTAATGATCTTGTCATGGCTAGTTTGTATCATAATGGCCACGTTACCAATTATGGGTATAGACTATTTCGGTTCAGTATTCTACAATGACAACGCAGTTTGCGTACCTCTGTATCTACATGAACCAAGAGCTAAAGGATGGGAGTATTCATCTTTTCTTTTTCTTGGTGTCAATTTTGGTTCATTCGGTTTCATAGCTTACGCCTATATAGCTATGTTTTACGCCATTCATATGAGTGCCCTGCCATTAAGGACGTCTCGTGAATCTAAAGAGCGCAGTTTGGTCAAACGTTTCTTTTTTATTGTTATTACTGACTTATTGTGTTGGATACCTATTATTATCATCAAGATTATGGCCTTGTCAGGTAAGTTCGTGTTTCAATCTGCATTTTGTTGTATATCTTCTTCAATAGAGTTCATAAAGATATATTTGGTAGATTATCTATCTAATTATCATTTGTTTAATGTAACGCCGTAACGCTGCGGCGTATTTATTATACGACCGTGGGATGAATCGTGATGTCTTGTTTACAAATATTTTTATGTGAGATCCCTGGGAATTATCACTTTGAAGTTAAGGTATTTTACGTGTTATGAGATTTGAAGCTAAGGTGTTACGTGTTATGAAATAATCTTGGTGAACGACGTGCAGCTTCTGAGAAGAGCAAAGTGCATATTGGGAAACCTGAGTACAATGAAATTATACTTCTCCATTTGTTGAGCCTTCTTGAGTTTTTGTGTGTCTGAAGATGAAATAGTTTCTTTTGTTTTTTAACGCGCTAATGTTAACAACCGGTCGCATGATGAGTTAGCCACACACAGACGAGTCATATGTATACGGTGAAATACCCAGTCAAGAGTTCAGTTTCATGATGAGTTAGTCATATTCAAGGTTTAAATAATATATTCTGGAGACATAGAAAACATACTATGAACAACTATGAATTATGAGCCGATATTATTACATTACATTGAGATCCATTAGTACTCAATCTCCCATAGACACGGAAGAGTGTACATATTATCGTTGCTTGCTACTGAATACACTTCAGACTGCGGTATCGAGCTCTACTATTTCCATATTTAGTACGGTAAGTACCAAATACCACAAATCACAAACTTAATATATACTGAAGCACATTAAAAACTCACTACCTGTATAATCCAGCAACAAAGTGTGACATATTCTTCTTCTTTCGTTCACTTGAAACATGTCTATATCTGCAATTCTGTCTCCTTAATAAAACTCACTGTCTTTTGTAGTTCATACAGTGTCCCATAGAGTTTTGATTCCAGTGTTGTTTCCTCTGGCCAATATGTCTGCCTCAGCGTTTCATGCTCAGAACACTCTTGAAGTATATGTTTGGCACTCTGTACTGCCTGTCCACATGTACACATGGCCGTGTTGCCAATCTTGAACTTTGTATACATGTGACTGCGGAGTCGGTTGTGTCCTGTTCTGAGACGTAGAATTATAACTTGTTCTGATCTGTTCATAATGTGATAGTCATCTTGTGTTGGTGTTTGTGGCTTTCTTATTGACTTGATCATCTGTTTTTTCTGATGGTAGGTGATTGGTATATCTGGTTGATCTTCGGCAGCACCTTCCTTAGCCAGTTGGTCTGCTTTTTCATTTCCTGGTATTCCACAGTGAGAGGGTATCCACTGCATGGTTACCCTATACTGGTAAGACAATTCGCTAAGTAGTTTTTTCAAGTCTGTTAGTTTTCCAGACTGGAGAGCTTGAAGCACTGACCTTGCATCTGTCAGGAATACCACAGGCTGTAGGTCAGAGTTGGAGTTCAGCAGTTTTTTAGCTGCCACAGTAATTGCCTGGATTTCTGCATCATAATTATTGCAGAATTTTCCTGTCGGTGTTCTGATTGTATCTCTAGGCTTGTGTGGATATTCTATATATACACCTGCACCTCCATTCCTCACAGCATTCTGTGCTGACCCATCTGTGTATACTCTGACCCATATATCTTGTGGATATTCCTCGTCCAGGAAACTGAGGGTGACTGTCCTCCGCTGCACACTGTTCTGTTCGTCCTCGCTTAGTATTCCTTTCACATGGGTCTGAATGTATATTGGCATTTCATGCCTTTCACTCCATGGGGTTTGTTCTGGTACAGACCTTAAGGGGCTGTCAACTTCAGGTAGGTCTGTAAGTTGTCTACGGAGTCGTTTAGCTTGATGGATAAAGCTGCTTCTTTTCAGTCGCCCCATTGCTAGGTTTTGGAATCTTTCCTTCATTGGATGACTTGGCATACACTGAAACTTTTCCGCTTGAATTAGTACTTTTGTGTCTCTGCGTTCGCCAAGTGTTTGCATTCTTCCCATTTTCTGCATCTCTGCTATGGGTGTTGATTTCATTGCTCCCAACATTATTCTAAGTGCCTGGTTTTGCACTTTATCTAGATCTTGTAATGTGGTGTTTGATGCAGGACACCACGCAGCTGAACCATATTCCAGGTGTGGTCTTATGCCTTGCTGGTAAACTTTACTGAGTATATTCCCACTGGCTCCCCATGTGGTTCCACTTAGTTTTCTCAGGATAGCTAACTTCCTCCTGGCTTTTGTTGTTGCTTTGTTTATGTGCTGCTTCCATGTCAGCTTATCATCAAAAGTAACTCCGAGGTATGTTGGTTGTTTGTCTTCCTTCAAGAGCTCTCCGTCTATCTTGATATGACCGGCTTTTTGTTTTGGTGAGAGGGTAAAGAGTGTAGTGCTGCACTTATCTGTGTTAATGCTGACACACCATCTATTTGCCCATAAGGTTAGGGCATCGATAGCTCTTTGTATTTGTTTAGTGGCCACTGTTGCATGTTCTTCCGTGCACCAGATCACCAGGTCGTCAGCATACATTGCCACTTTGATCCCGTGTGGTAGTTCAGCAACTAGGTCATTGATGTAAACCAAGAAAAGTGTGGGTGACAGGACTCCTCCCTGGGGGACTCCATGACGCAGTAGGACTTTCTTGCTTTTGCGACCATCTAATTGTACCCTGGCTCTTCTATTATGCAGGTATGCTTTTACCCATTTGTACATTCTTGAGCTAACCCTGCAATTTCGCAATTTCTTTAGGAGCCCTTCTTTCCAGACCTTATCAAATGCTTTCCTAAGGTCTATCCATGCTGCTAGTACCAGTTTCTTATCTTGGAAGGCATCCTCAATCTCTTGGGAGAGGTAGGTTGCCTGATCTTCAGTAGAGTAGCACTGTCTGAAACCTGCTTGCTGTGATACCAGAAGGTTTTCACTTTCAAGGTACCACTGCATCCTAAGATTGATAATGCGTTCCATTGTTTTGCATAAACAGCTTGTGAGGCTGATGGGCCTGTAGTTGGAGACTGTGTTGCCATCTTTTCCTGATTTGAGGAGTGGTATCATTATTGCTTCTCTCCACGCCTGTGGTACATTACCTGTGGACCAGCTTGTGTTAAAGATTTGCAGCAGCTTTGCTCTTGCTGCAATTCCCAGGTTTCTAATCATTTCATTGGACACTCCATCAGCTCCAGGGGACTTTTTCATTTTCAATTTGGATATTGCATGCTCCAGTTCTCTCATTGTGATTGGTGCCTCCATGACTTCAGGTATAGGTTCGTCTTGTCCAATGTTTTGCTGGTTCGCTCGAACCTCCTGTTGTTTGTCTGGGCTGACTTTGACGTTATTGTCTTCTGCAAAGGAATCTGCAAAGTAATCAGCTGCATGTTTACCTGTTAAAATGTTTTTATCTTTATAAAGTGTGATCCTGGTATTTCTCCCTGTACCTTCATCATTTAGTTGTTTTACAAGTTTCCATAATTTCCTAGTATCTCTTTCTAGGTTCAGCGACTCTGTTTTTTCTTTCCAGCTGTTCCGTCTGGCTTGTAACTTGGCTCTTTGAAATTTAGCCTTTGTTTGCTGATATTTGTTGTGATGTTCTTGGCTAGGTCTGTTCTCAGCCTGCTTTCTAGATGTTTCCATCTCAGTTTGCAGCTTTTCCAGTTCATCATTCCAGTAGGGTTTGTAGTTTTTGCGTGCCCCCCTGGGTATGGTTTTACTAGCAGCATGTAGTATACATCTATTAAATTCACTCACTGCTCTATTGATGTCTTTGTCCAAGTTCATGTCCTTAGCTAGAACACTGGTTAAATGCTGGTACATTTTCCAGTCTGCCCTCTTATAGTTCCACCTAGTGAGCGTGCTGCTGTCCTTGGTATATTCATTGTGAAAGTGTGACATATAAATATAAGTGTTTACAAGTTTATATATTTGGAATCTTTATTCATTTTTATATGAATCCATGCTAGCCATTAATTCATGCATTTGATTGTTATGCGTTGCATTGCATGTTGTGCAGACAAGGGAAAAGCCAAAATGGCAACCAATAATAAAAAATATCTTTCGCACTAACCTCACTATCTGGTATGTCCACCGTGTACTTGCAAACAAGCTAAGCAGCGGTTCCTCATGGAAAGCACAAGATTCTGAAGAAAATTCCGAGGAATCAAGTTCCATTCACGTGTAAGAGCAACTTTGAGCATTTGATAATTTGCTGGAGAACCTTGCATGTAGAGTCTTGCGTCCACACTCGTCTCATAGATGTTCTATAGGGGATATATCTGGTGAAAGGGCAGGCCAATCAATCGTCACAATGTTCTGCTGCTGTAGATATTGCTGTGTAATGCATGAGGTGTGCGCACGTGCGTTATCCTGCTTTAGAAGCTGCAATTCTGGATAATTTTTGAATGCGGAAACAACCAATGCATCCAGAACCTCATCTCTATATCTCATAGCATTAACATTTTCCACCGAAGACGTACAGAAGCAGGCGATGTTGAAAACTGAATCCTCCCCACATCATCTTCAAATCGGTTGTGCTGAGGAATACAACAATCTGTAAGCGCTCTTCACGCCATCGCCAAATCGGAATACCTCCATCATCAAAAGAGAGGCTGAATCTGATCTCCTCTGTGAATAGGATAGCATTCCACTGAGTATAATCCATTTGACATGTGGTTCTGCCCAATATAGGCGCTGCTGGCGATGTCTGTGAGTCAAGTTTGGCCAAACATAATGTCGTCTTACAGTAAGGCCTGTATCTATGAGTCATCACATGACTGCCATTGGAGAGACTTTCCCACATCTGCCAACTATTGCTTTTGCTGTTTGACTTACCGAGAGGGTACATTCCTTGTGTGACTCGGTACAATACGACGACCTTGCGAAGATGTAGTAACTCCTGCTGACCACTCCAAAGTCTATTCCGGGCACTGCCAGTAGTTCCGTAACGTTAACTGAGACGTACATTAGTGCTACGGTGAAAATTCATCCTCTTGCCCATGACCCTGGATCTCATTCCAGTCTCCAACATACCAATAGTTCGTAGACGTTCTTTTTTAGATAGTCGTAGCATTTCAAGCATATGTACTGGGTATTTTATCTCAACGGTCTTTTTGTAACGAGCATACTGCGGCAACGTCTACCCATTTTCAGGGTCATAGCTGCTGCGAATCGTGTTGCACGTGTAATTTTCATTGTTTTCGTGTAGTCTGTACAAAAACCCACTGGTTGACTTATGCATTTTTTCATTCCGATAGCCATTCGCTCTCTACCTCATGACTGACAAACACGGTAAAATTTCATTCTCTCATACATATTTTCGCAGCTTCTCGGCAACAATATATACAATAGTGGGGCGTTCTTTTTTAATGTGCTTCAGTATTGGCCTATTTTAATCACGGTGTTCGCATTAAGCATCTGTGTAACACTTTAGAGTTTGGACACAACTATAGATGACATCCTTTCTTAACGGGACATGCCATTTTGAATATTTTGAGGCATGGACTGGAAGTCGTACAAGATAACCGCCTTAAAAAATAGAGTCCCAGAGAGCCAGATGTTCCTACAGTAACCACACCGATCTCCATCCTCATGCTAGATGTAGTTGTTCTGTATACTCAGCTATGACTCTATATATGTAATAATAGAGAACAAGTAACAATTCAAATAGGATTGTTGTGATGGAGGTGGTGCCAGTCAATGTAATCTGTACACAACCCTATATAATCTATACGAAAGGCGGTGTTGACTTGTATAATCTATACGAAAGGCAGCGCTGGCGTAAAGAGGCAATGTTACGAAGAATTTCAGAAATACTGATTTAAGCAATTGATTATTGTTACTTGCCTCCTTCTTTTCTTAGATTTCAAGTACTTGTTTTTTCCTTGCGAAATATATCATTGTTTTTGTGTGAGTGCACGTGTGCGTAAATTTCTGTGTCCTTAAATGTCTGTATATGTACATATTGTTCGAATGTTCATAAATTCACTTTCAGGTACAAGTATTTCAGAAGAATTGTATGCCTGGATGGTCGTGTTTGCTTTGCCAGTCAACTCTGCCCTCAACCCTCTTCTATACACACTCACCACCAACATGTTTAAAAAGAAGTTGTTATCAAAGTTTACTGTTGTGTTCAGGTACAGGTATATTCTCAGTGATGTCACACATTTATTCTGCTGCAGGTGTCTGATATATGTTTGTTTGTTGTTATTTTAGTGCTGGTTGTGTGTAGTTTGCTATGTTTATGTGCTATGTATGTTTGTTATTTGTATGTTTTTTGTATGATTGTTATGCGTATGTTTATTATGTGTATTTTGTATGTGTATCTAAGTGACATATTTTGATTATTTAGGAACTAGTATATCAATGTGGGTGGTATCTTCTTCTTCTTCGTCGTACGCCTTGCGGCGGACCCTCTGAAAGCATTCCGCTACCCGTCCTGAGAAGGACGTATGAGGGTGATCTGCGTTGTGTCATGTTTTACAGCAAGCTGCGTTATCTGCGCCTTTCGACCTGACACATCCGTCTTCAGCCAGCATTTTTTTGGGCCGGGTTGGCATTCCCGTATCTTCGATCCCTAGTACTTGGCCAGGCTACAGCAGGATTGCTGCACTCCTGTTTCCAGGCCCACTGCGTGGAAGTGTACTGAGGGTCTTGGCCAGCTGTGGTTCGCTGACCCTGATGCTCGACCAGCTATGTAGCGCCGGCCTGTGCACTCTGGTGTGCATGACATCTCTGGGCCCAATGTGGGTGGTATATCAGTTGAGATTAAGAGAAGAACAGCAATGGCACTTTAAAATTAAAATAGCTAAAGTAACTATGGCAGAGTACCAACATAAGAACCAAGTTGTGTCTACTACAAACATGTGTGTTTCCTGTGACGACATATGGTTGTGAAGCATGGACACTAAATAAAACAGTGGCCAAGAGAATAACATAATTTGAAATAAAGTGTTATGGAGGAGTTCTGAGAGTAGCAAGGACAGCAAGTAAAACAAATCAGGAGATGTTAAGAACAATTAATGCCCAAGAAGGCTGGCTTCTGAACACCATATTAAAGAAAAAGCTAGTTTTTTTGGTCACATTAAGAGACACAACGAAGTGGAGTGTTACAGGAAGGGATGATAGAATGCAACAAGGGCAAAAACCGTCCAAGACGCCGTTGAACAAAAGACATTCAAAAATGTATTCGCATGTCACTAGAAGAGGCAGGACAACTTCCTCAAGACCGCGCAGAATTCAAGAGATTCATACTGATGAAAACGTTCTGGAAAGAATATGTCACCTGATGATGAACTGTGTTATGTGTATGTTATATGTATATTATGTGTATGTTTATCTGTGTATATTTGTTATGTGTATCTTTGTTTTGTGTATGTTATGTGTATGCTGTTATGTATGTGTTTCTACTGTGTATGTTTGTTATATGTTTGTTGTTTTATGTATGTTGTGTGTATATTTGTTATGTGTGTGTTTGTTATGTTTATATTTGCTATATGTATGATGTGTGTATATATGTTATGTGTATGTTGTGTGAATGCTGTGTGTATATTTGTTATGTGTATGTTGTGTGTATGCTGTGTGTATATTTGTTATGTGTATGTTGTGTGTATATTTGTTATGTGTATGTTGTGTGTATGCTGTGTGTATATTTGTTATGTGTATGTTGTGTGTATGCTGTGTGTATATTTTCTATGTGTATGTTGTGTGCATATTTCATATGTGTAGGTTTCGAATGGTCATGTTTGTTTATGTGTGTTTTCTATATGTTATATGTGTGTTATCAATAAGTATAATACGCTGTGTGAATTTTATACTTATACTAAAGGGAAACAAACTTCTGAATTTAAGTACCTGGAAAGTATATTCACAGACAATGGAAAATTAGACAGAGATTGAGACAAGATGCCAGAAAGCAAACATAATGACATACCAGCTATCATCATTACTGCTCAACCCAATGATCACGATGGAATAATGAGACAGATAATAAACAGTATTTTTATGCCAACACTCTGATATCAATGCCAGACATGGGCGATGACAACAACCCGGCAGAGAAAAAGTTCTACATGTGAAATGAAATGCCTGAGAAAAGCCGCAAGAGTGACCAAATTAGACAGAGTGAAAAATGAAAATAATCATGAGAAAAATCGGTATTAGATCATGCACATAATACACCGAGGAAACAACAAATAAAATTGTTTATACACCTTATGAAAATGAATCATAACCAACTATCTCTATGGGACACTGAATGAACTACAAAAGACAGTGAGTTTTATTAAGGAGACAGAATTACAGATATAGACATGTTTCAAGTGAACGAAAGAAGAAGAAGAAGAAATAACCAACTATCATCAAGAACATAAACCATAAGAAGGCCCGGATATAAGGCCAGAAGAAGATCTACAAAACGATGGATAGATAACATCAAGACAATCCTAAATTCAACACAGCCAAGGCGACACATCTGACCTTGGATAGACAACTAAAGCTGCCAGTCACCACACCTACGCTTAACAGCAGGTGTGGATATTTTGACCATCATCTACCTGGGGATAGACAATAGACATTAGTGTATTTTATATGTATGATATCATATGTATATGTGTATATTACAGGTATGTGTTATCTGTATTTTATATATGTATGTTATGTGAAGTGAATGAGTGGATGTTATGGGTATGCTATGCGTATGTTTGTTTTATGTATTCTGAGTGTATGTTTGTTATACGCATGTTTTCTATTTGTATATTTTCTGTGTGTTAGTTAGTTAGTTAGTTAGTTAGTTAGTTAGTTAGTTAGTTAGTTAGTTAGTTAGTTAGTTAGGTAGTTAGTTAGTTAGTTACTTAGTTAGCTGGCTGGCTGGCTAGTTGGTTGGTTGGTTGGTTGGTTTGTTGGTTAGTTAGCTAGAATGTTACTTTTTTAGCCAAAGTTTTCATTCTACTATTCTGATCATTATTGAATTAATGTCCGTTTATCACCAACCAATTATGTTTCCAGTTATTAGAGGAGATTACAAATTAATATTTAGATGATTTGCATTCGTGTTTATTAAGTAACCTTGGTCTGCCATTCCTTCTTGTACTCTGTCAGAATTCACCAAACAGTTTTTACGGAAATGGAACGTTATATGTGTATACCCCCTGGATGTGGATATGCAATAATTTCTTCTGTGACTGGGCTATAGTTTTGTAGGACTTTTGTTGTTATTGGTTATGACATCATTGCACTCAGAACCGACCCATAGGTGTTCAGTCTTCACCAGCAGATTATGAAGCGTATGCATGCTGATAGTTCCCGTGGATCTCTGGTTGATCACGCTTTTCATCATTGTGTCTCGTAGGTGTACGCTTCTACTAGTACCACATTTAATACAGAATTCCCAAAATCTCAGTCTAGATGTTTTATCAGTTATTACTGGTGACCACATCCAGCAGGAGCTCTTGACACAATTTCAACACAATCTCCTTATCCGTTGTCAGCTCTCTGTCTTATCGGTGACTTTGAAGCAGTCGTTTCTGCTTTCTTTTTACCGCATACACCAGGGTTTATGTGGCAGTATATTTATAAAAGTCGAATAAAAAGTCAATATTTAGACAGTTCATAACACGAAAGATGACTAAATGGTGCTTACAGATGCTTCCAATTTCTTGATTCTTGATTAGAAACTGGCCTCATAGCACGTGTGACATTCTCATAAGTGCTCCGCTCTCTGTTCGAGTAGCCGTCCGACTACGTGTTTAGAGTTTATTGCCGCCTAAACAGACGTCGACATCAGGGCGCAACTCTGGCTCTTGCGATAGGTTTCTTTGTTGTTCCGCCCACCCACGCCGTGTCCGGAACTAGTTCAAGCACAACGTCGGCCTGTCGGAACAACATGGTAACTGTTATCGAAGGTTACGATTACGGGATTGTATAGATGACATGCCATGAAGCTTTTATATTTCTATTATATTGCAGTATGATCTGCTTGTATGATCCTTATGTTTGTCATACAAACATTTCCTTCAGTGAGAGAGACAGAGACAGAGAGAGAGAGAATGCTTAATCAACAGAGCATACAGTTGAAATATTGAATATGAATACGATGGACACTATGAGATGTTTAGTGGCGGCACGTTGAATACGGAGAAGATTACGAATTTAACTTCTGCACCACCATTTGGATACATCAAAAGTTGTTCACATACACTTGACACATACTGATAAGTATAATCATCTTTTTAAGTGTTGTCTCCGCAACGAAGGTTGGCTGCAACAGATCTCCAACATGTCTCTTGCCTTGGTGGTGCATGCTGCTATACTGTAACCTGCCCATCTAGCGATGTATCTCTCCCTCTTTTATCTTGTCTAACTCTGGCTCTCCTCACCTCGAGTTCACCCTCAAGTACCGTCTTCAACAAGTTGTCATGTCTTTTAATATGTTCAAAATATTGTATGTGCTTGATCTTTATTTCCTCAATGTTTATTTCTTCATACACAGTGTTGTTAGAACCTCTTTGTTTGTTTTCTTCTATTTCCATAATGTTCTCCTTATATTTTATATATATCCACATCTGAAAGGCATAAATTATGTTATCTAGTTATTAGTTCTTTGTTCATGTTTCTGAGCCATACATTAATATAAGAATATATGTAGGATTTTTTATTTTTAACTTATTTGTAATTTGTTTAGATGTTAATATTTTCCTTATGTTATTGAAAGTACTTTATTGCTATACTTCTGTATAACTTCTGTTTCTCCTAAGAATAAGAAGAATGTGTGAAGTGAATGAGTCACTCAGCGCCGCCGTCTTATGCTAACGGACACGTCATATAGTAATATTTATGTATTATTTTTGTAAAGGATAATACTTCTTGTTCTTTGTTTAGTTAACCATTTAGGGTCGATTCCTCTTTTATTTGTACAGTTGTGTAACATTCTACCAAAAACAATAAATAGATTGAAAAATTATTCGAATTATGTACCAATATAACAAGTATCATTTGTGTACCAATATAACAAGTATCATTTTTTGTACCAATATAACACGTATCATTTGTGTACCAATATAACAAGTATCATTTGTGTACCAATATAACAAGTATCATTTGTGTACCAATATAACAAGTATCATTTGTGTACCAATATAACAAGTATCATTTGTGTACCAATATAACAAGTATCATTTGTGTACCAATAAAACAAGTATCATTTGTGTACCAATATAACAAGTATCATCTGTGTACCAATATAACAAGTATCATTTGTGTACCAATATAACAAGTATCATTTTGTTCCAGAACGGACTCTTCTCAATCACGCTCAAGTACCAAGAACACAACAACTCGTAATGTTCAAGATTGTGAGGTAAAGGACTGACTTAATTATCTGTTTTAGTGGTAATCTTTAGTATATGTCTATCTTGTGCTATTCTCATAGCGCTCTTGTCTCAAGCATGTCTAACATATAGCGCTCTTGTCTCAAGCATGTCTAACATATAGCGCTCTTGTCTCAAGCATGTCTAACATATAGCGCTCTTGTCTCAAGCTTGTCTAACACACAGCGCTCTTGTCTCAAGCCTGTCTAACACACAGCGCTCTTGTCTCAAGCATGTCTAACACACAGCGCTCTTGTCTCAAGCATGTCTAACACACAGCGCTCTAACACACAGCGCTCTTGTCTCAAGCATGTCTAACATATAGCGCTCTTGTCTCAAGCATGTCTAACATATAGCGCTCTTGTCTCAAGCATGTCTAACACACAGCGCTCTTGTCTCAAGCATGTCTAACACACAGCGCTCTTGTCTCAAGCATGTCTAACATATAGCGCTCTTGTCTCAAGCATGTCTAACATATAGCGCTCTTGTCTCAAGCATGTCTAACACACAGCGCTCTTGTCTCAAGCATGTCTAACATATAGCGCTCTTGTCTCAAGCATGTCTAACACACAGCGCTCTTGTCTCAAGCATGTCTAACACACAGCGCTCTTGTCTCAAGCATGTCTAACATATAGCGCTCTTGTCTCAAGCATGTCTAACATATAGCGCTCTTGTCTCAAGCATGTCTAACACACAGCACTCTTGTCTCAAGCATGTCTAACACACAGCGCTCTTGTCTCAAGCATGTCTAACACACAGCGCTCTAACACACAGCGCTCTTGTCTCAAGCATGTCTAACACACAGCGCTCTTGTCTCAAGCATGTCTAACACACAGCGCTCTTGTCTCAAGCATGTCTAACACACAGCGCTCTTGTCTCAAGCATGTCTAACACACAGCACTCTTGTCTCAAGCATGTCTAACACACAGCGCTCTTGTCTCAAGCATGTCTAACACACAGCGCTCTTGTCTCAAGCATGTCTAACACACAGCGCTCTTGTCTCAAGCATGTCTAACATATAGCGCTCTTATCATCATCATCATCATTATGTGTTGTACTGTACTAGGTGACTTAGAGGAACATGAAATTGGCCAGACATGCATTCTGAGTATTGACCAACACTTTGAATCTGAATGTGTTCAGCTCAAAGAAGTTTGTACATTTGTATGTTTAGAGCCTCAAAGATTATAAGCGATGAATCTCTTGTTTCCTATTTGCGATTTTTGGGAGTGATTCTCTAGTTTTATTTCAAAACCAGGTAACTGAAACTCTCAGCATTAAGCAATGCTTTGATTAGAAACTTGTTTTTCAGAGAGGTCTTATTACATAACAAGGCATACTGTATGCAAACATCCAATCACATGAGAGTCTGTAGGCATAATTTTGTGGTTTTAATGTTGGTCACTTTCGAGCACACAGATTATATTACTGCTAAGACTTCAATGCTTCCAGGATATGCTAATCTGTTTAGTACAGATGTTTCTCTGCACTGTTTATTCTGTCAAAATCTGCCTCATCCCTTCGCTGATTTTGACTTGAACGATTTTTAAATTAACTACCGTCCGTGTCTTGACTGGACCCGAAAGGGGAGCAAAGAATAGCAACACTGTTTACCTTCAACCCATGTCGTAAAAGGCGACTAAGAAGGTTATGGGATGAAGTTGGCTGTACCATCCCATATAGGGTTAGTGACCCAAAGCCATGCTGAAGTCGGATGTGTCAGGCCGAAAGGTGCAGATATTGCAGCAATGCTGTAAACCATGACACAACGCATTCCGTTCTCCGGACTACATCCTTCTAATCTGCAGGAGTTTGAGAACGAACGAAGAAGAAGGAGAAGAAAGATAACTACACAAATATACCGGCTTACCGGCAGAAAGGGACTACTTCACTGGCTGTTTTAGCGTAGCGACTTCCGTAGACTCCATATCTACGAAAGCCGCTAAAACAGCCAGTTAAGTAGTCCCTTTCTGTCGGTAAGTCGGCATATTTGTGTAGTTACTTTTAAATACATTGCGGTAGGGCAAGAAAACGCTTACGAAGATTAAAGAGTTGAATGTACTGCAAATGTACCTCTTTTTCGTGGGACACAGATTAAATAAATATTTCCGATGATAATACTGCGTGAAACGTAACAACAATAGTACTTACGTGGAACACAGGTTTAAGAAAGTTCCACTTACACACGACGGACTATCACTACAACTAAGGGGTTATGATGTGTAAACAGGAAAACATACAAATGACAATACACAAGACATTTTCAACGTTTCGAACCGTCAGGTCTTTCTCAAGAATATATAAGACAAACAGTGAAAAAAACAATAAAAACAGTAAAAACAATGTTATAACCCCTTAGTTTTAGTGATAGTCCGTTGTGTCTAAGTGTAAATTTCTTAAACATGTGTCATAACCTTTTTATTTTTAATGATAGTCACAAAACGTGTCATTTTTACCCACCTCCATGCCAATAATTATAGGCAACCTTTATATCTACACTGTTCTCAAGCAGGATAGTAATTCTTTTAAGCAGATACATTTTTATGCCCACAGATCTCTAATTATCTGTCACCACTAACTAGAATTGTATGTGTACACGTATTAAGGATCTGTATCAATTTATTATCTGAGACTTGTTATAAAAAACATTGGTACAGTACAAGTAGACGCCACCACATGTTTAATTATTTCCCTTGTCTATGTTTGTAAATTTCATGTTCATCGTTTAAAAATTGAAATATTTGTTTATTTAGGGTTGGGGGTTATGGTTAGTTTGTTTGTTTCTTTTGCGTTCGCTCCATTGTAACCACCACGGATATCGGTGCGATTTCCGCCGGGAGCGTGATTACGTTGTGCCACCGTTATGCGCCTTGTAGCCCTAGCACATCCGACTTCGGCATGCCTTGACAATTCGGGTTGGCTACCCTAGCCTGTGACAACCTCCATATCTGTTGCCAGGCACACGTGTGTATGGTCACTCTTCGCCCAGACGATTTTGTTATGGTTAGTAATGTATAAGACAATTATCCTAACCCAAACCCTAAAGTAAATTAATATTGCAATTATGAAATAATGAACGTGATATTTACAAACATAGACAATATAAATAACTGGACTGTGTGGTGGCGTCTACTTGTACTGTACCCAAACATTAACAAAAGTCTAGAACGAATATCCTATAAAAAAACATTAACAAAAGCTTTTTATCGATAATATAGTAGAGAAGTGTTTTACTAAATTGAATGTATTTAAACATTGCTCTGTATGTTTCATGCTGTTTCTAGATGGATTTGCTCAAACGTCGTAAACAGTCACCAACAACTACAGTCACAACATACTTATCACTTCAAGCAAATACCAAGTTCCATACACAGCAACTGGCACAAGACATGAATGGTTCATCCTCTCCAAGTTCGTAAGAATACATTATCACAAACAGATATCAGTGAAAAGTATACAGAACTTCGAACACATTTTTTTTTTTAATCCGGAGATTATCACTAATAGACATCAGTGTAAACTCTAGAAATTATCGCTATGTGAGAAATTCAGTTATCACCAACATATGTGAAAACTCTAACTTCACTATGTGTGAAATCAAGACACCATCATCATATGTGAAATCGCGACCAACATATGTGTACAATTCAGACATCATTGATTGAAATTGCTGAAATCCATGCATCAAAATGAGAAATTCAACAATTATCACCATATGTGAAATCCAGATACTATACTACATGTGATAAAAGTTCATTATTATAGAATGGAACCTAAATATTATCATTATATAATTGAAAAATTCAGAAATTATCACTATAGATTTAAAATCCAGAAATGTCATTAGAGAATAAAAATCCAGATATTATCGTAATATAAATCTTCTTTTGTTCGCTAATAATGTAAATATTTGCAGTGTTTTTCCTTGTATAAATTTGACAGTGTTTTCCATTTCCTGTTTTGTACCAGAGAGTTGAACAGTCATGTATATCATCTAGACTAGACAAATGTATCAGAGAGTTGAACAGTCATGTATATCATCTAGACTAGACAAATGTATCAGAGAGTTGAACAGTCATGTATATCATCTAGACTAGACAAATGTATCAGAGAGTTGAACAGTCATGTATATCATCTAGACTAGACAAATGTATCAGAGAGTTGAACAGTCATGTATATCATCTAGACTAGACAAATGTATCAGAGAGTTGAACAGTCATGTATATCATCTAGACTAGACAAATGTATCAGAGAGTTGAACAGTCATGTATATCATCTAGACTAGACAAATGTATCAGAGAGTTGAACAGTCATGTATATCATCTAGACTAGACAAATGTATCAGAGAGTTGAACAGTCATGTATATCATCTAGACTAGACAAATGTATCAGAGAGTTGAACAGTCATGTATATCATCTAGACTAGACAAATGTATCAGAGAGTTGAACAGTCATGTATATCATCTAGACTAGACAAATGTATCAGAGAGTTGAACAGTCATGTATATCATCTAGACTAGACAAATGTATCAGAGAGTTGAACAGTCATGTATATCATCTAGACTAGACAAATGTACCAGAGAGTTGAACAGTCATGTATATCATCTAGACTAGACAAATGTATCAGAGAGTTGAACAGTCATGTATATCATCTAGACTAGACAAATGTATCAGAAGGCCAGTATTTGCACTTTAATATGTTTGCAAATTGCTGGAGGATATGCTCTGCAGTTTGGTTGGTTGCCCATATATAGGCCTACATTTTGCTGATGTTTCAATTTTAAATTGTGTATACATATGGCTGTATAATCTAATATATGACTGATAAGTCTCTTGTGTTCAATGCTGAGTCTAAATATGATGACTTGTTCTTATCTCTTAAGTAGATAGTAATCATCCTGTGAAAGTACGTTAGATTTTCATTGTGCCTTTACCATAGATTTCTTAAGGTGATAGCTGTTTGGCACTTCAATTTGTTGCATGTTAGAACCTTTCTCTGCCAGTTGGTCAGATCTCTCACTTCCTGCTATTCAACAGTGAGATTTAACACATTGAAGTATGATTCTACACTGATGCTGCAATATTTAAAATACCTCTTTTAACTCTTGTAGTGTATTGAATTGTAGTGCTTCTAGTACTGATTTTCTATCTATGTATTACAATAGGTTGTGAGGTTCTGTCTGTCCGATGTTAAAAGTTTCTCTGCAGCTGCACAAATAGCTTTGACTTCAGAGGTATAGTTGTTGCAGTAATTACCCGTCGATATACATATGGCATCAGTAGTGCCATCTGAGTATTTCAGGTATACATCACTTCCTCCATTTCTTGCTGCATTTTTTGCTGATCCATCCGTATACACTCACTCTGATCTACAGGTAAATATCGTCATCGAAAAGGTTGAAAGCTGTTAACGTTTTCTATAGATTACCCTGCCGTTCATCTCCATACACACTTGTGATTTTTCTTTGGATGGTCACTGGTGGGTATATCTTTTTTTTTCCCGTGGAGTGTGTACTGGTTGAGATATTAGTCGCACTTTCTGGAAGATCCGATAACTGTCTACGTGTACGCTTCGCCTGGTGTATAAAGCTACTTTTTTTTAAATCGACCTTCTGACAAATTATGGAATCTTTCTTTCATTGGAAAAGATCTTCTATATGGACCATAAGTTTAGTATTCCTGCGCTCTTTCATTGGAAAGGATCTTCTATATGGACCATAAGTTTAGTATTCCTCCGCTCTTTCATTGGAAAGGATCTTCTATATGGACCATAAGTTTAGTATTCCTCCGCTCTTTCATTGACTGCATTCATTCTATATTCTGTAGTTCTATGATTGGTGTGGATCGTATTGCTCCAGCGATGATTCAAAGTTCTTGGTTCTGTCCTCTATCCAGTTCTGTAGGGTGGTGTTTGATGATGAACTCCGTATTTTAAAGCCATATTCTATGTGTGGCTGAATAGCTTGCTGATATATATTTTTAAGATTTCTTTAATTAGCTCCCCAAACTGCCCCACTCAGTTTCCTTAGTATAGTTATTTTACTTCTAGCCTTTTTTCTGCTTTTGTGATATGAAGGTTCCATGTCATTCATGAAATGAATGACAAACCTTTGTCCGCTCACTCGGTCAAAATGTCGATGGCTCTATGAAACATTTTTGTGGCATCGCTTTTTGGTCTTTTAGCTGAGGGGCCTTTTTATTGTGCTTCTTTCATGTCTAGTTTAATTTTACATGCGCTGTATCATTTTTGACTAGCGTAAGTATATCTCCTTTTGTTCTGTCTGTTTGATCAGCTCTAAAACACTGAAAATATGTAACGTTAAAGTATACTTCCTTGCTGCTGATGTGTGTCTCGTGTATGCAGCAAATGCTGATCATTTCCATGAAGAGAGTGCTCTCTAATTTTAATTTCTTGCTAAAGCCATCTTTTTGTTATTTATACCCTCAGGATTTCAGTGCATTATTGTAAGTGGCGTCACATTGGTTAGTAATATTTGTTGGTCAGTGATATTACTCATTTTCCTCCTGGCACCACAAGGTAATATTGAAGAGGAAATTCAGCTCAAGGGGTTGGCCGTTTCGATGTATAGGGCCCGATGTTATTCCTGCGAGGTGAGTTGTCATAGTATTAGCACCATTATGGGGTAGTGCAGATATAGACAATTCATGCGCAATAATGCATGCCATTCTGTTTGTTGCGGTATGCCTTCTGACCAAATGTCGCGTTACTTGCCAAGGGAGAACTATGGTCCTTTCCGCTGGTAGGTAGACTCCTCCAGTTTTCTTGGTTTCCAGCTTATGTTGGCTGGACTGCGGCCCATCTCCTCGCCAAGGGGCTGTCATTGATGAGATTCCTAATAAAATACAATCCAAACATCTTACAAAACAAAAATTTCTATTTTAGAATAAAACTCTTGAAATTATCGTTGTAAAATAAAACTTCAGACATTAACCTACAATACAAAACAATTCCATGCACTATATTAATAACATCAAACTCCAAACATTGTAATTATAGAATATAAATCCAGATGTCATTATAAAAGCAGCTCTAGAGATGATCAATTTAGAATACAAGAAACCAGACATTGTCTTTATAGAGTACAAATACAGACTTTGCCAGTAACTGACATGAAACGATATTCAGAGATCATCATTAGCAGGCATATGTTATATTCATATTCAAATGGATTAAGTGAGATATTGTTTCACATTTCAAAGTAAATTTACAAGAACCAAATGTTAATAGATTGTTGTTATATCCAACTGTATCATTTCATGTAAAATATGTATTTTTTATTAAACGATAATGTTCTGTACAGCTGTATCAATTCATGTAAATATGTATTTTTGTATAGAACGATGATGTTCTGTCTAGCTGTATGACTTCCATGTAAATATGTATTTTTCTTGAACTATGATGTTCTGTAATTGTATCATTTCATGTAAATATGTTCTTACTTTGAATAATGATGTACTTTATATATTTCCACAAGTATGTATTAAATATGTGTCATTTTCATTCCATATCGGATAAAGTTGCCAATAATCTAGCATTGTGTCAAAAGTTACACTATGCCCTTAATCAGTACTATATAGTTCAAAATGAAGCTCTTGAAGATGGTTAGAATGAAACGCTAGGAAAACGTTTTTCTTTTATCATTAGTCCATCACAGTTGGTCTTCATAATTTGTTACATCGGCTTTTTGAAATTCAGTTAGTGGTATGTCTTTGTCTATGGATTCCTATGTGGCTGATAAGTTATATGCTTGTCCAAAAGGTCCTTGGATAGGCTGTTAATAGTATGAACACTTTGGATAGTGTTTGGTTTGACTGAATCTTTTAGCTAGTTCCGTATGTCACATCTTATGCGATCTCTGCTGCCTGTTCACATGGAGACACATGTAATGGAACCAGTCTTAGTCTGTTTAAATGAATATTTTTTTCTGTTGTATCCTGTCCTGATGTGGAAGATGATAACTTGCTCTGCACTGTCGAGATAGAGATATTATATTTCTTTCATATCTGTCCTTTAATTCCCTGGAATGCCACAGTGGGGTGATATCAATTGTAGTACTACACTTCTTTGGATTCTCACTTTTCGTATAGCTTCCTTCTGGCTTTTTATCGCTGACATTGGCTTGTAGGACATAAACTGCTTCAGTAAGAAACTTTACATGTTGATAATGACTTGTATTTTTAATTATTTCTGCAGTAATAATTATTTCTGCTGCATTTCCGCATAGTAGTTGGAGCAGAATGTTCCAGTTGGTAAACATTTGGATTTGTTTTCTTTTTTCACTCCAGAACTTCTACCCTTCACAGCTTTGGTTGCGATCTATCAGTATATACTTGTATCATCGCTTCTCTAGAGGGCATATCTTCAGTCATGTTGCATACTATTGTTGTTTTGGAGAGTATTTATTTCTCTCATAATATACTGCTGTTTATAGTGGATCTGCTAGTGGGATTTTAATATTACTCCTACATAACTGAGAAAAGTGTTGGTGTTATTTCTTTTGTTATGTCTAGTAGTTTATCTTCATATTCTCTGTTTAGTTTAGTTTTGTTTTGTTTTTTATTGAATAAAACTGCTTCTCTTAAGCCTTCCACTGACTAGTACACCGAATCTTGTCTTCATATGGTGTTCTGGCATGTTCGTTACTGTGTGAATCATGGCCTTAGTGCCCCGCCTGTATGATTAAAGGGGGGAGAGAAACTTCCTGTAATTTCGTCTATTTTATTTATGAAAGAGATTTTCATGACGCCAGTAATAAAACGAAATGATAGGTTTTAACACCTTGTTCAGATCTTGTCGATGGTATTTCACTACTGAAGTCAATTTTGCTGATCCGTATTCTAGTATTGTAGTATTGTTCTAATTGTCTTGTAAAGTTATCTAATTTCCACACCCCACCCACCCATTCTTGTCCATTTACTCAGAATTATAAGTTATTTTCTTGCCTTCGCCTCTATTTTGTTAATATAAGGCTTTCATGTCAATCTCTCATCCAGTGTGGTGCCTAGGCACATAGGTTCCTGTTCTGTTTGCATATGTATATTTCCAAGGTTCAATTCTCCTGCGTTGCCCTTATTTGAGAGCTTGAAGAAAAGTGTTGAGAATATTTCAGCATTGATCTTTACCATCCATTTCTCTGCCAATGCTGCTATGTTGTCTGCTATATTTTGTTTTTCTTGTTGGCGATATGTGAATGTTCTTTACACACTACACCACTAATCATCAGCATAAATGGCAGCTCTTATACCTTGTGGAAGTTCGCAGATTAGATCACTGATAAATTGATTCCCTGAGAATGCAAACATGAGTTACACTCTCAGTGACCATCCAGATCAAGGTCCTAGACGCTGTCATAATTTTCATTGTCATAGTCACAGTGAAAGCCTCTCATCTCAAATAGTTGTCCGTACACATAATGTCCAAAAACTACTCTCACATCTAACAGAACCATATTTATATATAACCATATCACAATCCCTAGAATTCTCACTGATCAATGCCTGCTATCAGTTTCAACGGCAGTATGACACCTCCTCCCTATATTATCTATCCAGTGCTATTAGTAATCCGAAAAGAAGTATGGCTGTCTCTGGATACACGTATTCATTCCGCACCATGCTCCACATCCTGCACAGAGTACACACTTTGTATGATTTTCTCAGCAAGCCCCATCCACGACTTTCCATAAATGACGTTATATTTTTGCAAATTTTTACCAACCCCCACCCCCCCCCCCCCCACCACACACGGTGTTGTCAACAATGGACAATAATTCAGGTGTTTCTCTCTGCTTAATTATGTCAAAAGACATCCCACACCATTCCCTAAAATGGTAAGCAGAAAAATTACGAAAAAGCAACATTTATTCGGCATTTTAGCCAAAACTGTTTCATATTCAAACAAGTATATAAAAACAGTATTGCTGACATAAATTTGATACACCCTCTCTCCCTTGTCTACACTAACTATCAAAAATTCTCAGACCCCCCCCCCCACCCCCTAAATTATCGATGTAAATTATGGACATCACAAAAAATAACATGCATTACAACTTGCCTGAAACACTGTCTGTATTACAACTTGCCTGAAACACTGTCTGTATTACAACTTGCCTGAAACACTGTCTGTATTACAACTTGCCTGAAACACTGTCTGTATTACAACTTGCCTGAAACACTTTCTGCATTACAACTTGCCTGAAACACTGTCTGCATTACAACTTGCTTGAAACACTGTCTGCATTACAACTTGCCTTAAACACTGTCTGTATTACAACTTGCCTGAAACACTGTCTGTATTACAACTTGCCTGAAACACTGTCTGTATTACAACTTGCCTGAAACACTGCCTGCATTACAACTTGCCTGAAACACTGTCTGCATTACAACTTGCCTGAAACACTGCCTGCATTACAACTTGCCTGAAACACTGCCTGCAATACAACTTGCCTGAAACAACTCCATCTACAGTTTTCCCTTTTCAATCTATGTTCGTTTATTATAGTGTGTGGCATGTTTTTTTTTTCAGTTTGAAGTTGCCACACAAAAATATTTGTATCGTAGATTGTTTATACTCAGATATTATAAACACATTGAAGATTCCAGCGTGTTCGTTACTAAATACAATAACGAAAAGAAAACTACACCTTTATGGTCATATAAAGAGACAAAACTGCTTAGAAAGACAAATAATGGAGGGTAGAGTACCTGGGAAGAGGAGACACGGCATACCAAGAAGGTGATCGACTGACGACATTAAAGATAACATGAATACATCGTTGGAAAATGCAAGCCACATCGCCCAAGACAGAGAGGGATTCAGAGAGTTCATTGGGAAGACAACGTTCTGGAAAGAATACGTCACATGACAAACAGATTGTATTGTTTCTTATGTGCTGATAATCTACTTGAGATTCTTTCCATCTTTTTATTTTAAAATTGTCACCATTAGTCTCCTTATAATTAGTTTTGAGAAATTCTGTATTGTTAACTAAACAACGTTAGGAAAAAAGAACTTGTTACTTAGGACATGAGAAATGTAAGACAAGAATTAAAGGCATCAGGAAAAGTATTACAATAGTAATATCAGAACATGAAAAATATGTAGCAAGGTACTAAAGCTAAATTACATCGGATCAGAGCAAGTATATTTCCAGTAGCACTGTATGGCTGTGAAATATGGGCACTTATTAAAGTAGTAGAATGTCTGCTTTCGAAATGAGATACTACAAAAAGATATCGAGAATACCATAGACTGCTGAAAATAATGAATCAAAAATCGTTAAAAACATTAAATGTGGAAAAAGGTTGCTACTTTACAACACGGAAGCTGCGAATTTATTTTATCACAGAAAGAGATATAACAGCATGCATAGACAAACCTATAATGAACGGCATAGTTGCTGATCACATGGGTATGCCTGTCCTAGACGAGAATGTGCACACACAAAATATTTCAATGTTTAAATTTCTTTGTCTTCAGCAATCAAACTTTCCCAGAATTTTGATTTTTTTCAGAGCGATTAACAAGAAGATTACTTTCTGAAACGAATATGTTACGTGAATACAGAAAAGCTGTAAATATAAAAAAAAACATTGTATTTCATAAGGAATGAAGATACCAGACATTACTTGCGGACACCATTGTAAACTGTATAGACTAACAAGAACATGAAATGGTTTGACTATCTCATTTTTCTGAATTCAAAACTCCAATCTTTAAGTCCTTAAATTGAGAAAATGGAAATAGTAAAAGTAGAGAATGACAATGAGAAGTCTTCTTCTCGTTCGGAGCTACACAGCAAGTCCTGTTTTCTTAATAAATGTTGATGTATTTGAAAGCTCCTCAGTGCTCCCATACATCTTTCTGTGGATATCCATCTCTGTGGGCCAGTGTTCTTCCCTTAACTGATTTAGTGTATTGCAGTCTTGCAGGATATGTTCAGTGGAATAGTTGACAATAAGAAGTTATAATAATGGAGGTAATGGTGCTGTAATAATTCATGCAGAACAACGTTGTATATCAAGCAAATAACTCATCCCTTTTAAATTCTGGCGCTGATCATCAGTCTTGTCTACAACACTACAGAAACACATGCGGCATTGGAGAGAAGCATATTTCTGTTGTTATATATTGTGCTAGGAAATTCATAATCTGTGACATTTTCTATACTTTTCAGTGGATGTAATATTTTCTCAGTGAACATTATCTGTTTAATTAGTGAATATTACCTGTTTTATCGGTGAATATTACCTGTTTTATCAGTGAATATTACCTGTTTTATCAGTGAATTTTACGTGTTTTATCAGCGAATATTACCTGTTTTATCGGTGAATATTATGTTTTATCAGTCAATATTATGTTTTATCAGTGAATATTATGTTTTATCAGTAAATATTATGTTTTATCAGTGAATATTATCTGTTTTATTAACGAAAAGAACTGTTTATAAGTGAACATTATCTGTTTTATGAGTGAACATTATTTGGTTTATGAGTGAACATTATCTGTTTTCCCGAAACTCATGTGTATGTTCCTTTTTCTCTCCAGTGTGTGTGTTTATATTGTCAGCACTTTAAATACTTTTGTTTCGATCCTGAGGAATTACAAGCAAGACAGCTTTTACAAAAATATGGGAGATATATATATACAGAGCTTGATTTTATACACACTAGTCCCAACTCCCTGATCTATACAATGTGTAGGTATCATACACACTAGTCCCAACTCCCTGATGTATACAATGTGTAGGTATCACACACTAGTCCCAACTCCCTGATGTATACAATGTGTAGGTATCACACACTAGTCCCAACTCCCTGATGTATGCAATGTGTAGGTATCATACACACTAGTCCCAACTCCCTGATGTATACAATGTGTAGGTATCACACACTAGTCCCAACTCCCTGATGTATGCAATGTGCAGGTATCATACACACTAGTCCCAACTCCCTGATGTATACAATGCTTTAAGATTTAGTCTCATACTCAAAGGGAGGTAGATATAATGATATCTGAGAGATGATTTGTGCTAATTCCATACTAGAGTTCTATGTTTCTTTTTTAACAAAACTAGAATACAATTAAATATAGTTTCATTTTTTTGTTCGTTTCTCAAACCCTCGCCGGATCACTGTTTAGTAGGAAAATCGACCTACTAGATTTTCTTTGGGATATAGTCCAGATAGCGGATGTGCGTTGCAGCGCTTTTTTATTTGCTTAAATTGCTTGACACATCCGAGATCCGACATGTCATTAACCATTTTATCATCGATTTAAATGTTTCATACTCAACATCTATTACTCTTGGAAGAAGTGTCAGACAAGAAGTACTATCTAACACATCGTGCACTATTTCTTTCCAGAAATTAACATTTCCTTTTTCTAATAATAAATCTGATTGGTTAACCAATGATGTATAGTTTCTTTTCATTTACTTCTATGTTGTTATTGGGTTTTTTATATTTTGTTAATATCCGTTTATTATTATTATTATTATTATTATTATTTATTAATATTATTTATCATTATTTCTTTTTTTTTAAAGATGTATCCATAGAGCCTAACAATTAGAAAGAGTTAACCGATGATTTCACTGCCAGGAAACAAATTCCAAGCACAGGGACAGAGTTGCTTAGGAAAAACATGATAATAATGTGGAGCACAAAATATAAAGCTACACACACAAATGTTCTGTGGCTGTAGCTTGATCGCATATAATGTTTCTTCTTCTTTTTCTTCAGCGTTCATCCTCAAACTCCCGCTGGGTTTCTTTTGTAGCATGACTACTATATTTCCTGCAGGATGTAGTCCACAGAATGAAATGCGTTGTGTCGCCGTTTCATTTGCGCCAATGGCCCAACACATGCGTCTTCGACGAAGAATGTTTATTCAGAAGCCACTAGGCTCAGCTAGATAATTTCTTAATGTATAAACACAAATATTATGGCATAAGTTAATTATTATTTCTCCTATGGAAGGTCTCAATGTCTAACCAAAGGCACATCATCTCGATCCTCACGCACTAGCACATCCTTAGTAGACATGTCTATAAATTAAGTTGTTCTTCTTGTGGAAGCCACACAACAATATCAATACAGTTATGTTTTGACCCACCTTAATTAGGTCTCAAATCATTGCAAATCGCTGAGACTTGGAATATTCTGATCATGAAATAAAGTTCTCGAAAATCTTAGTGCCAATTCCCTGATGTATACAATGTGCAGGTATCATACACACTATTCCCAACTCCCTGATGTGTACAATGTGGAGATATCGTACATACTAGTCCCAAGTAGTCCCAAACAGATTTACCAATATGGCACTTTTAAACCCGAAGGCATTAATGAACGCCTGCCTCATGTCGATCAATAATTTCTGTTTGTTTCGTGTCACATGTTTGTGGTTATTTTTGTATTTTCCTTGTCCCTTGTCGTTTCGCATCTTCCGGTCAATCTATACTACACATGCCAATGTGACCGTCGATGTCATTACTGTTCGTTTTTCTGTTATATGTTTTAATTGTTTCAATTGTTGTCTTGATGAAGGCCTTTTGGTCGAAACGTCGATTTGTGTGTGTTATTATGTTTGTCTCTAACTAGCAAAACTTTATTACCCTATTCTTGGATCTACCTCTCGAAAAACTTTCCCATTGCACAAGAGGATGCAAGAGTTTTATTTCTCGTATCTCCTGTGGATTTAAACATACAAATATCATTTTTATACTATTCATGTAATTAGTACTGCCACTTTTATTATCATCATTATTACTATATTATTATACGCCAATGAGACATAGAAAGTGTAAAGCCGACATGCAGTCACGGCCAGGCTTTCATTCCAGATTGTACAGCAAGTTAAAAGTGTAGGATATTTCTATAAGTCTCCACACGATTAATACTACTTAAAAGAAACGAAATGCAACTTTCTTGGAGTTACTTTTATAAAAGGTATTCCTTGATTTGACATCATTCAACTTATCGAATGTGTCCACCTGGACATTTTCTTCATGTGGTTACCTACATTGTGCTCATCTCATGATTCCTGAAGTCATGAAAGAGGTCAAGGTCAAAACAAAACTTTTGGCAATAACTCGTTACAGGTTCAGGAGAATCCCGTGACTAAAATATTGACAGTCCTTGAATAAATTCAGTTGAAAATTCAATGCTCAAGTATGGTTCATCTCACTACAGAACAACGATCATTGGACGATTACAAACTGGACAATCACAAAGTGTAGTGGTCAGACACTTTAATATGGTTATAAGTACCAGTAATAATCTTTGGGGGCAATTTCAACAAACTGGCTTAGTGGCAGACCGGCCGCGCAGAGGCAGTTCCAGCTTCACAAATTCTACCGAAGACCACTTCAAACGGCTGCGTCACCTCAGAAACTGATTTGCATCTGCGTCCTCCATAGTCCAGTCATTGCCAACAACTCGTGGAATTTCAGATCAAACGGCCAGTAACAGGCCACACGACGCTCGTCTTTTGGCTAGAAGACCCTACAGTTAGTCCTATTCTTACGGACCGGTATCGCCAGAACCGACTACAGTGGACAAACCAGCAGCGTGAATTGACCGTTGGGAATGATTGGAGACGGGTTTGGTTTAGTTTAAGTCTGAGAGTCTCTTCATGCCGAGGTTGAAACATTAATTCCGTAAACAGAATGCTTCTCATATATCAGTTATAATAATATTTATTATTACAGGCAGCATTTTTTGTTAAATATAACGCGAGGTGTGAGTGTTGTTAGAACATTCACTTCATACGAGATAATTGAGTAGTGTAGCACATTCACTTCATACAGGATAAGTGAGTGTTGTTAGAACATTCACTTCATACAGGATAAGTGAGTGTTGTTAGCACATTCACTTCATACAGGATAAGTGAGTGTTGCTAGCACATTCACTTCATACAGGATAAGTGAGTGTTGTTAGCACATTCACTTCATACAAGATAAGTGAGTGTTGTTAGTACATTCACTTCATACAGGATAAGTGAGTGTTGTTAGTACATTCACTTCATACAGGATAAGTGAGTGTTGTTAGCACATTCACTTCATACAGGATAAGTGAGTGTTGCTAGCACATTCACTTCATACAGAATAAGTGAGTGTTGTTAGCACCTTCACTTGATACAGGATAAGTGAGTGTTGTTAGCACATTCACTTCATACAAGATAAGTGAGTGTTGTTAGCACATTCACTTCATACTGGATAAGTGAGTGTTGTTAGCACATTCACTTCATACAGGATAAGTGAGTGTTGTTAGCACATTCACTACATACAATAATAAGTGAGTGTTGTTAGCACATTCACTTCATACAGGATAAGTGAGTGTTGTTAGCACATTCACTTCATACAGGATAAGTGAGTGTTGTTAGCACATTCACTTCATACAGGATAAGTGAGTGTTGTTAGCACATTCACTTCATACAGGATAAGTGAGTGTTGTTAGCACATTCACTTCATACAGGATAAGTGAGTGTTGTTAGCACATTCACTTCATACAGGATAAGTGAGTGTTGTTAGCACATTCACTTCATACAGGATAAGTGAGTGTTGTTAGCACATTCACTTCATACAATAATAAGTGAGTGTTGTTAGCACATTCACTTCATACAGGATAAGTGACTGTTGTTAGCACATTCACTTCATACAAGATAAGTGAGTGTTGTTAGCACATTCACTTCATACAGGATAAGTGAGTGTTGTTAGCACATTCACTTCATACAAGATAAGTGAGTGTTGTTATCACATTCACTTCATACAGGATAAGTGAGTGTTGTTAGCACATTCACTTCATAAGGATAAGTGAGTGTTGTTAGCACATTCACTTCATACAATAATAAGTGAGTGTTGTTAGCACATTCACTTCATACAAGATAAGTGAGTGTTGTTAGCACATTCACTTCATACAAGATAAGTGAGTGTTGTTAGCACATTCACTTCATACAAGATAAGTGAGTGTTGTTAGCACATTCACTTCATACAGGATAAGTGAGTGTTGTTAGCACATTCACTTCATACAGGATAAGTGAGTGTTGTTAGCACATTCACTTCATACTGGATAAGTGAGTGTTGTTAGCACATTCACTTCATACAGGATAAGTGAGTGTTGTTAGCACATTCACTTCATACAGGATAAGTGAGTGTTGTTAGCACATTCACTTCATACAGGATAAGTGAGTGTTGTTAGCACATTCACTTCATACAGGATAAGTGAGTGTTGTTAGCACATTCACTTCATACAGGATAAGTGAGTGTTGCTAGCACATTCACTTCATACAGGATAAGTGAGTGTTGCTAGCACATTCACTTCATACAGGATAAGTGAGTGTTGTTAGTACATTCACTTCATACAGGATAAGTGAGTGTTGCTAGCACATTCACTTCATACAGGATAAGTGAGTGCGGTTTATGCTCGGAAGTCAGTGTGACACAATTACGTTTTTGTTATCAAATTTATTAGTCAATCTGCAAGAAAGTTTGTTTTTTTTAAATTAAAAACAAGTTTCGTGCAAAGTTAGCATAACACGAAATAAAATATCACTAGACTAGGTCGGGCATGTGAATGGATGTGTCGCGCATGCTACACTTCCTATTGGTTCACAAATTCCTGAAAAAAGAAAATTAGAATATTTGTTACATTTGGTTCAATCGAAGAGAAAATAAACCTGAGCTAAATACCGAAATCTTCTAACTAAAACATTTATCAGTATATGCGCTAACATTGATGGTGTTGCTGCTTACCACCGAGGGAGTGTGAGTTTGTTTCTTCGTATGTTAAAGACAATCTTAACTGCACTTTCGTCAATAGTCACTTGTACCCATCATCTCCTTCTTACAATGAAAAAAAAAAACCCGTCCAATTATTTTTCTTAAAACTCCTGCCTTTAGTAGGACATAATTCAGAAAACTGAGTGCAGTGCTACATGAGTGTCTGTGTTAGCTTCGCCATTCGATCTTATACCTCCGATTTAAACGGTACTATGATGTTAATTTATGGGACGGGGCATCCAACTCCACTACCCAAACTCCTTAGTTGTCTCTATCATTTTTGGCAGATCACAGTGCTCATATTACGTGTTTCCATTTCTTGCCGATGCAACACAAATACTAGGGCGATAACGTCAATATTACCGAGTTGGCGTCTTAATTCAAGGTATTCTAATCAGTTATTCTCTGACATTAAATCCAAACATTGATTTATGAACTGTTAATGATATTCTAATCAGTTATTCTCTGACATTAAATCCAAACATTGATTTATGAACTGATAATGATATTCTAATCAGTTATTCTCTGACATTAACTCCAAACATTGATTTATGAACTGTTAATGATATTGTACTTAGTATACACAGTTTAGAAATATATTTTTACGAGCTCGCATGACAGAAACAGCGAAAATGATCCAGTATGCGGATAGTAGAAATCTTGCAACATCCGAGCCTGCCTAATAGGCGTGTGTACATATATCAGTTAACATACGTAAAGTGATATAGTATTTTTCGAAGTTTATCAGTAACTCATAGAGATTACGTTTAGTATAAATCCTTTATAATCAGGTTAGTTATTTCATGCACGATAGAATTCTTTGTAATCATTAAATAATGATCGTTCTTCTGCGGTAGTTCTCAAACTCTGTCAGCTAAGTAAGATTATTCTTACAAAGCTTATAATAATCTTATTATCAAGATAATTCCAGAGAATATAATGTGTCGTGTCATAGTTTACAGCGTGACTGCCATATCTCGACTCACGATATTCGAAACGACATCTACTCTTATCGTGACATTTGAATTGGCAGCCCCTCCAATGCATTATTGTTTCTACCACTGGAGCCAGATTGTTTTGCATCACTGTGTTTCGGCAGTGTGTTGACACAGTAGTGTCCGAGATATTTCTTGTCTTTTGCAGTCAATTTTCGATCCATCTGCAGCCTCCACATTTACGGACACGATCCCCAAAAGTGTTGGCCAGAAACAGCACGAGCCGCTGTATTTCTGTTTCCAGGGTGCACCACGAGAAGGTACTGTTAGGATCTTGGTTTTTTGCTAACCCTGGGTCCACACGAGAGCAATGCCCTAATCTTAACACTCCTAATGTCGGTTCAGAAAACCAAACTTAAAAAAAGACATTTCATCCTAAACTCTGGCTTGTGTATTACAGTAATTGGGTGCTACTGTCAAGATATGTCTGTGCTACGAAGGTGATCAGAACCATGACCGTATATACCATAATGTAGAGGGTACATGATGATTCCCAGTTTTAAAAAAATCACTTTGTCTTGGATAACCCTTTTTGGGAAAAATAACAATAGGTTAAAACTTCAGCAAAACTTTAAGCAAAAACATCGATCTTTCTCATTATATTTTCCTTAGTTTTAACATAAAAGGGTATATAGGGTGGATTTACCTTATTTGTAGGTATTTTGTAGTGTTATATAGCACGTAATATTTTCTTACGGAGAGGGACAAATATAACCCCTCGTACTCTGCATCTATTCAATCCCCTCCCTGCAACGCCTGAACTGCTAAAATGCAGTATTGACAGTTTTTTTTTTTACAGTACTCTGCATCTACGAGCTTGATTGAAACAAACTATATAGCTATTGGCAGTCTTGTGATAATTGTACAAATATCGTACAAGCAAACTGTAGTAGCAGAAGTTGTGTTATTATTTGTCATATTAAAAATAGTAACAAATACATATGAAAGATCAATCGTGCGTATAAAACAACGCGACACATACCTGGGTGTCCTGTAGGGGCGCTAATAGGAGCACCTGTGTCAGGTACGAAGACGCAGTTTGGATCACCAAGTTCTTGACCATTAGTCTTACCATCACCATCTGAGTCTTTTTGGCACAATGTTTTATTCCACACATGGCCAGCAGCTTCGAAATCCTAAACAATAGAATTAAAGTATTCGTGCTTAACGTTATCCGTGCTTCTTTGTGCGTTTTATAGTTTTCTCATAATAAACAATGCATATACATATTTATATCAGGACAGTAGATTTATTGAGTGGTTAAAAACGATCTCCTCCTCCCCAAATAAATATACCACTAAATTTAACCAACGATTTAACATACTCGTATATATATATATATATATATATATATATATATATATATATATATATATATATATATATATATATATATATATATATATATATATATATATAAGCAACGATTTAATACATATATAAACAGCGATTTAACATACATAAACAACGATTTCTTCTTCTTCTTCTGCGTTCATTCTCAAACTCCCACTGGATCTAACAGGACAATGGTCCTACTATATTTCCAGCAGGATGTAGTCCAGAGAATGGAAATGCGTTGTGTCGCCGTTTTATTTGCGCCAATTGCCCGACACATCAGTCTTCGGCGGGAAACAACGATTTAATACATGTTTAAAGAACGATAAGCAAAAACGTTAGCAGCAATTCCCCCACCACAAACCCTTTTCAGGTCAGTATTTTTACAAAGTCATAACTTTTGTAGGAAAGCAAATAATGATTCTCAAAACGATGAGAGATCACTTTTAAGTTAACTTCTCTCTTTTTACTAAGAGATATCTGCTTCATTAATACATAAGGAATATCTTCTGCCCTAATATATCAGTAATATATTTTCTGCTCTAATATTTAAGCAATATCCGCTGCCCTAATATATCAGCAAAAACTTGTATAACATAAATTGTAGAGAGGAGTTGTCTAGGGAAGAAGGATGATGGGGAGAAGTTGGAGATAAGGGGATCAATCAATCAAGTACCATGCCGAGTGGCGTATGCAAACATGGTTCTCTACAACTCTTGTGTTGTTATTAATAAGTTCAGTTAGTGACTTATTTTTGTGCCACATTGGCAACCCATCCCAAAATTTCTCTCTTTGTCTTCCTTTGTCTTTTTCCCCTCGATCATTCCGGTGGTTACTAAATATTCAAGTTTTACATTTTTTTTTTTTATCGCAAGCCCTAAAAATCTTGTTTGTCTGTTTCTAAGTTTCGCTATAAATTGTCGTTTTACTCCAGCAACTCTGATAAGGAAACCACTAGGAAACTAAATAAATCTCTAAGTATAGCCACCTATACACAGGTCGCAATAGATGACAACATCCTTCCAAGTACAACAGTTTTCACAAGTCTTGATAATATCTTCTGTGTTCGAAGTAAAATTTTGCAGGACGGAAACCGCTGTGTCAGAATTTACAGCTTGTCATGTGACGTATTCCTTCCAGAACGTTGTCTTCCCAATCAACTCTCTGAACCTCTCTCTGTCTTGGGCGATGTGGCTTGCATTTTCTAGCGATGTATTCATGTTATCTTTAATGTCGTTAGTCCATCGTCTTCTTGGTCTGCCCCTTCTCCTCTTCCCAGGTAAACTTCCCTCCATTATTTGTCTTTCTAAACAGTTATGTCTTTTTATATGACCAAACAGGCGTAGTTTTCTTTTTGTTATTGTGTTTAGTAACCAACACTCTGGAATATTCAATGTGTTTATAATATCTGAGTTTCTGATTTTATCCTTCCATGATATTCTAAGTATCTTTCTGTAGCATTTCAGCTCGAAGGCGTTGATCCTCTTTGCCGCTGTTTTACTTAGAGTCCATGTTTCACAGCCGTATGTTGCAACCGGAAAAATAAAAAGTTCGTAACATTAGCACTTTCGTTTCTATTTTGTTGTTTTTCAATATGTTTTTCAGCCGTGTTATTTTGCAATATGCCATTGCCAATCTCTTCCTTATTTCTGCCATGCAGTCTCCTGCACTGTTGATGTTTGCTCCTAAGTATTCAAATTTATCCACACATTCTATCTCGGTATTGTCTATTCTGATTTTTGGTTTTTGTGTTGTTATTTACAGCTTGTCAGCAAAAAATGCACATTTCGGCTTGGCACACCTAACGTCAGCATAATCACGAGGTATTTTTGGCCTTCTATGAGATGGAAATATAATCCTACACTATTAAACCGCCTTAATTGTCTTTGACTACATTATGATAAATCACAATGTCACTATATTTTGTTCCTATTTCATGCCCCTACAACACGTGAGATATATTAATATCAAGTATAACAGAATAACTATTGTGCGTTCATGAATAGATGAACACCGATATTGTCTCCATAATTATGTGTTCATTATCACAAATGATGACGACCATTTTTTACATCCACGTTTGAAAATTCAATTAGAATTATGACTATGCATAATAGTTCGTAGATGACTAATGAGCCCTATTCGAGCTGTAAATGTCGTTGGAAGTTAGGAAATGGAATGACCACTGTAGGCGGATTTTGGTATATCCGTGACATTCTAGCTACTCTTCGCTGTTGGGATGCAACATTTCTCTTCTTTTCACAAGATGATGCGCTCATTTACACTGTAGAGCGTCATGTAGATCTATTTTGTGCAAATTCTTCCCATGTGTCTTAGTCTATTTCAAATTCTTTAAGTGAGGTCTTTAACTATTCCTTGTAGCGCTTCTTTTGGCCACCTTAAGATCGTTTACCATTTTCCAACTCAACCATAGAGAAGTATCTCTCGGTGGTTTGGCATACGTACTAAATGACCTGCCCTACGAATCTGCGTCTGCATCAGGATAGTGGCAATGCTGGGGATACAATATCTAGCATGGACAGTGGTATCTGGAATCTTGTCTTGCCATCTGATGTTCATAACTTAACTGAGACAGGTTATGTGAAAGTGATTGAGTTTCCTCATGTGACGTCATTACACAGTATTTACTAAGCGTATGGGCTTCATAATTTTTATAAGTGGATTATTTGGAAACCAATTAAATATTTGTGATTAATTATTATCTAGTATGAACGGATTTATCGCACCAGTCGCTACGAATGTCGTGTTTAAGATAGCAATGATTTTATTTTATGTGGAAAAAGAATCTATATAGATCTGACATTCTAACAAATTCAATATAACGTGTCATAGGGGAATTACACATATTATGTCAACATAGTTTGTCAATTTTTGACCCCCCTCGACCCCGTGTCAACAACTGTCAAGAAATTCAGAAATCATCTTTCCTTAATTATGTACACAAATGTTACCTCTCCCCCCCCCCCCCCCAAATCCCTAAAAGAAGAATTATTATGAGAGGAAAAAAACAACATATTTTTTCTCTAATTCACACAAGTTATGTATAAACAAAAAATTGTTGGTGACATCAAATTTTTCAAACCGACCACCTTTCCCCTTGTCAACAATTGTCAAACATTCTCATACCCCTTCCTCCCAAATTGTTGGCGTAATTTATGGACAGTTCCATACCTTCATCACTCTTCATAAACATTCGTTACTACATGTTTTCCTGTAGGGTTTTCTATGGGCTGTGGAAATAAAGGCCGATGTGCCATAGCAGATGCCGTGACATGTACAAGAAGGATTTTGATTGTACTTCCGAAAGAAAAAAAATCCTGTCCCAACCGTGGATTGAACCAGGACCTCAAGGGTCTAAGAAAGGCATTCTAACCACACGGCCATCACTCTTCAGGTTGACTGTAAATCATATCAATCTAGAACTTGAACAAATGAAGTTTATTGAAATCTTGTTCGGAAAGAACGAAGAATTAATAGCTATAGCAACTATTGACTGTCAACATAACAATACACACACAAAATACAGAAGGTTGGTGAATGGCATAAGAATAAAGTTTAAAAACTGTTAGTCTTCAACCGAAAATGTTCGGTGTAGATCACACGTAAATTATGAGATCCAACTCTAAACAAGAACTTTTGACACTGTACCAACGAAGTGACATAAAATCCATCATCAGAAAAAGGTGCTTGTATTGGATCAATTATGTGTTGCGAATGGGAAACTCGCTGTATAATTAAAGAGATAAATCGCACGCCATTAAAATACCAAACTCGCTGGAGATGTGGAAGCTGCGACAACATGACGCAATTGAATGTATAAATGAAAATAGGTTAAAGTGTTACCAATTGTGAGCACAACATACTACCAACAAAACACAAGGCTTCTATTAACGGCTTTTTAGTCGACAAGTCGTTTGACCTTTTAATACTTTTGTGTTCAATTTTGTATTTTATCTGTGTGCACTACTGTACTTTTTCGTCATGCAAAGACATTTCCATGCTTCTCTCCTCTCTTAGTCTATATTTGTTGTTTTCTGAATCTGTATATTGTATATTATAGCTTTGCTTTAATATTGTTTGTAGTCACCGTTCGATTTTTTGGTTCAATTCTGTGTTTATTCGTCATTTTCTTGCTAAAGATATTTTGGTATAAAAGTCGATCTTGTGTTCAACGTAAAACCGCTATTTATCTTTTTATATATTTATATAAATTTTTTAAAATATTTGCTTATCAAGTGGTGCACACTTTTACTGCAGTCTCATAATCATCTAATCATTGCTATGGAGTGTAGCAGTCAATGTGTTGCAATGAAGTGTAGCAGTCAATGTGTTGCAATGAAGTGTAGCAGTCAATGTGTTGCAATGAAGTGTAGCAGTCAATGTGTTGCAATGAAGTGTAGCAGTCAATGTGTTGCAATGAAGTTTAGCAGTCAATGTGTTGCAATGAAGTGTAGCAGTCAATGTGTTGCAATGAACTATAGTAGTCACTGTTAGTTGCGTTACACTGTAGCAGTCATTGTTGTTGCGCTGCACTGTAGCAGCCACATTAATCGCTGGTAATCGCTGTGCGTATCACTTGTTCAACTTCAACGACAATATTTTTCATGTGGAAACATTACACGACTTACCAAACCAAACGGGTTGCGAGGACCACCCCCAGTTTTTATATTGTGACCCACTCCAGGGTAGATTCCTCCTGTAGTTGAGCATGGGTCAGGAACCTTGTTTCCATTAGGGATGAGATGTTGAAATGAAAAGTACCCTTGCACAACAGCAAGTGTTGATATCAAACACAACACAGTCAGCATGGCTGAGAAGTAAAACCAGCAAGATTATTCTTCTTGTATTATTTCGCATGGACTCAATTTAATGTAATATCATCCGCGGATCTCTAAATACAAGGATATGCTAGAGGAAGTGTTCGGTCATGTTAACTGTAGGTAGTAAACAAATATTTATGGGACTTCCTTTACGATATCAATTCGTTTTTTTGTTATAATTGTGGAAACAGTTGTTAAATTGATTTAACCATGTATTTATACCATGTATTTATACCATGTGGTTATACCATGCGGTTATACCATGTAGTTATACCATGTGGTTATACCATGCGGATATACCATGCGGTTATACCATGTGCTTATACCATGTGGTTATACCATGTGGTTATACCATGTGGTTAAACCATGTGGTTATACCATGTGATTATACCATGCGGTTATACCATGGGGTTATACCATGATTGAGACATTCCTCAACAGTATAGCTGAAAAATGTACTAGTAAAGAAGCATCCAGCAATGTTTGTATTTACAACCATTACCAGAGTTGCCATAAATAAATAATTTCTAAATAGTCAAATGCCAAAAATTTTGCCACTTGAAAATTTATCTGGGCATGAAGTTTATGTTTTCGAAATTTTTGTACTTTTGTCCATTTAAAAATATTTATTAAAACTTACGAGTTACGCAGTTGTGTGCAATATTTTACCTGAAATTTTATTACAATCAATTTCTATTATATGGCAACCATGTTGTTACCGCACGTGCATCGCAAATGTAGGAAACTGCATTACATTCTTGAAAGATTATGACGTCTTAGAAACATGATGTCAGTACTAGGAGATACACCGAATATGCAGTTAAAAGATATGCTTTCATTCTTAACCCAAATAAAAGAGTACTTTATCAGCTAGTTGGCATAAAGTTCAAATTTCATCATCATCACATGTCGTCTCCGCAGCGAAAGTTGGCTGATACGGACCTCCAACATCATTTGCCTCTTGCTTTGGTAGTGCACTCTGTTAGACTGTAATCTGCCCATTTGGTGATGATTCTCTCCCACATATATCTGCCTACTTCTTGTTCGCCTCCTCTCAACTCTACCCTAATGTAAGGCCTTCAACAAGGTCTTTGATATGTCCAAAATACAGCCGAAGACGGATGTGTCGAGCTATTAACTCAAAAAGGGCGACACACCACAATTCCATTTTCTGGACTACATCCTGCTGGAAATCTAGTAGGAAAATTGTACTCTACAAGAGATATCCAGTGGGAGTTTGAGAATGAATGCTGAAGATTAGGAAAAATATTTCCAAAAAAAATTGATTAATTTGATTGTTATTAACTTTAAAAGTTCTATTTTTTCATACTTAAGTGTTGTCAGAACGTCTTTGTTCGTTTTCGTCTCTTTCCGTGAAATTCTTCTTGTCCACACATCTCAAAAAGCATCAATTATGTCTTCTAGTTGCTTTAAGAATCAAATTTACTGAGATGTAAATCACTGTATTTTTGGAAGGAATCCCTCAATAAAGTCCATTATGAGCTATTATTCTACCAATTCTAGCAAGTTTTCACTTTTAGTCTCATAGCATCAACTAAAATCAGGTTTTATGTCGTTGCTACAGACTTCAATACAAAATGACAGGGCGTGAAATTTGGATGAGTTGTGACATTTTCATCCGATAATTTCAATTCTAGTTTTGAAGTTACATTATAAAATATCATTGTAAGTTACTTAATGTTTTCCTACGAACAGAACAAGAAAAATACAATCTTACTTGACCTGCTTTATCTTAGATCGGTTTCTCTGTTATAATGGTAGCTCGTTTTTGTTCAGCTTATATTTATAGAATTTATATAGTGGATTTTTTTTTAATTGTTGCATGTTTTCACAACAGACCAATATACTGCTTGAACGGTTCTTAATATTTGCGTTATTGCGGACCCATCTAATTATGTCTTGCTGCGAACTGTCAAAGGAATTCATACATACAAATGTTCATTAATAATGTTACTGGTGACAATATTATTAGGAGTATTCTCATTTTTATTATAATTGTTATTATTATTAGTATCTTCTTCGTTCGCTTTCAAACTCCTAACATCGATAACTGACCAAGATAGTAATCAGACTCCTCACATCGATGACTGACCAAGATAGTAACCGACCCAGGCTCTGAGCAGTGCATTAATTTTTTTAATGAAAGAAGACATAGCTAAGTGTTCCGTTCTTCATCACACATCGCGATAGTTCATAAAAGTGACAGGAGCTGGGCATCGTGAAAAAAAATAGAGTGTCACGAGCTGGGCAGTGTGATTGTAGATAGCTAGGAGTGGGAATTTAGAGTGCCAGGAGTTGAACAGCGTGACAATAGAGTGGCAGGACCTGGACATTTTGACTGTATAGTGCCAGGGGCTGGGTAGTGTGACTGTAGAGTGTCAGGAGCTGGGCAGCGTGACTGGATACTGCCAAGAGCTGGGCAGTGTGACTGTAATGCGTCAGGAGCTGGGCAGCGTGACTGTAGAGTGTCAGGAGCATGACAGTGTGACTGTAATGTGTCAGAAACGGCATCGTGACTGTAGACTGCCAGGAGTGGGAATTTAGAGTGCTACGAGCTGGACAGTGTGACTATAGAGTGTCAGGAGCTGGACAGTGTGAATTTAGAGTGCCAGGAGCTGGGCAGAGTGGCTGGATATTGTCAGGTTCTGGGCCGTGTGACTGTAGACTGCCAGGAGTGTGAATGTAGAGTGTCAGGAGTGTGAATGTAGAGTGCCAGGAGTGTGAATGTAGAGTGCCAGGAGTGTGAATGTAGAGTGTCAGGAGTGTGAATGTAGAGTGCCAGGAGTGTGAATGTAGAGTGTCAGGAGTGTGAATGTAGAGTGCCAGGAGTGTGAATGTAGAGTGCCAGGAGTGTGAATGTAGAGTGCCAGGAGTGTGAATGTAGAGTGCCAGGAGCTGGGCAGCATGACTGTATGAGGCTTTGTCGTGGTATCTTGTACAATCTTGAGGCATGTTTCACTTTTTAATGAATAATTTCCCTTTTCAGCAGTCTATGTATGAGTCTTCAGCAGACTATCGCAGTGAAGTATAATTGAATGGGGTAGTCAACCAAACCTTCTTGGTCCGAGTCTTACGATTTGCATGGCAGGTACCCGTGTCATATATTTTGTTCACTTTTCGAGCTCCAGCTACACAATAACGATTTACCGAAATAAACAGTATATGATATTGCATATAATCATTTAAGCTGTTATGCTGCAACCGTTGTAGATTGCACCAATAAGAAAGTTAAAAGATATTCTTAGAATAAATTTATTGGTTCTTATTGCTAAAGTGACTCAATGAATATGATTCAGAAAGTCAAAGCAGATGATGTACGTAGGGGATTGGTGGAGACTAAAGATAACTAAAATGCGGGCCTCACTGTGAAAACTTCCGCTTATCTGTGTCCCCCGACACGCGGGTGTGGGGGGAAACGAAAGGCCGACCAATTAACTAGCATCGCCCCATAACAGATATCAGCCTATGGACCGAGCAGACATAATCATTGCTATTCGTGAGTCCGCAAGATCTTGTGATTTTGAGATGAGCATGAGTCAATATTCAGAATGTGCGAAATGGTAGTGAAAGTAGGATTGAACCGATGAGAACACCTAACAAAGATTTCGAAAAGAGCAGTGAGCCAACATATTACCCGAACCATCAGTCGTTGTGCCCTGAGAGATTTACTGAAGCGGAGATCTGAGCACCTAAAGACATGTCCCGTATGCGTAGAGGATAATCAACATAGCTAATACCTACTGAAGTCATACTGAAGCTCCACTGAAATGAAATGTGTGAGACGTATGATTGGAGTTAGCTTGAGAGACAAAATCAGAAATGAAACACTAAGGAAACAATTAGGGATCAAGTCAACAATAGAATACATCCAGAAACAACAAGTTAAATGGTACGGCCACATAACCAGACAGATAGAGCAAAGTATTATCCACACAAAAAAACACTTAACAAACGATACGAAAACAGTCGACCTATTAGACGCCATCGTAAAAGGTCGATAGATGTTGTATTAGAGACGCTCGGAAATATAACAGTAGAAGAGGCAAATAGAAGAGCAAAAGACCGTACACTCACTCTCCCCTCAACACCGAAAGGTACATGAGGGCAGAAAGAAGAAGAAGTAGAAGAATGAAGTCATCTAGATTTTTTATTTCTATATCTGTACTTTTTTTTCCTCTGCAAAGTAAAGGGGTTCCTTGCTGTATACTCATTTACAACTGTGATGACAATACGTCATATAGATTGTATTCAGTACGGGTCATGTGACGTCAGTGAACAACCTATATTTATAAAGAATTTATTTTCTTGTCAGCTTTTATTTTATAACTTAAAGTCATAATTATTTTTATCTGGTAATATAGGTTCATCCGCTCCGATTCACGATTTATTTGAACAATATGTCATGATATATAATACTCTAAGCTGATTTTCTTCTGAGATTACATACGAAGCTAAGCAACAGATACTCCTTCTATAAAGAAAGTGCTTTCTGAAATGACTTGAGGAAGCCTAATTTTCATTTTAACAAGATTCGAACCCATTGACACGTCGCTTAAGTTTCAAATTCAGGCAGAGATATATCATGAAGAAGGTTAATCAAAATATATTGTATATATTGTGACAAAATTCAATGCGATGTTGTTAAACATTTTTTAAAATCAAAATCGCATCTGCCAACAGCCCAACGGTGGTGTATACTGCTAGCGGTCAAAGTTATAACGCTTTTATCAGATTTCACTATGATCAGATTTGCCATGCAGCTTCTAAGCGTGAAAAACATGCATTAATACACAAATCGCAGGCTATCTTTGCCAAGTTGTAAACCTTTAACAGGGGATTGAATAGGTGTAAGGTTTTAACTTCATTGTACTCAAGTTTCCCCATGCGTATAACTTCTCTCTCAACGAAACAACGTTCTCTCATAAAGAGAGAGAGAGAGAGAGAGAGAGAGAGAGAGAGAGAGAAATCCATCTCGAAAACAAGAATTCATTAACCGGAGTCGAAATTGTTTGCATTTTTGATGACGAGAATAGAAAGCAATGAAAAGCTATGTCTATAATCGGAGCAAATCTCGAACACAAGAACACTGTAATCGAAGGTAATCTCGAACACAAGAACAATATAATCGTAGCAAATCTCGAACACAAGAACAATGTAATCGGAGCAAATCTCGAACACAATAACAACTTTTCAGTTCTCCCACAAGCAGATATGGATACGGCTCGAAGCCATCGGGTATCCCAGATTTTGGTCATCGAGCCAAAGAATATCGCCGATCTCTGCTAATAAACTGGAAGAGCAACTGCTTTCTGTAAGTGAACTTTTTCTTGATACTAGTAAGGTTGGAATGCAAATCTGTAGCTGGAGTATATCCTTACCATATTATCTGACAATTTCATTTAACAAAATTGAAACATTAATGTTGGATATGTTTCTAAAAGTAATACATTAAGGTTACAAAGGCAGGACTACCTGAGCAACGATCTCCAATATATGTTATTATCAGAGCTCTGTTACTAAGGAGGTCTTCATAAATTACGTCAACAATTTTACCTTCCCCCCTCTCCTTCCCCTCATCTACAATCAATATCTGTCAAGACCGCCAAATTGTTTTAGTAAAATAAGCACACACACAAAAGTGCATATTGTTCACACTTTTTGAAACAAATTTCTAATTCAATTTACTTTGTCTATACAAAATAATACTGATGATATTAACTTTTTTTTAAATCCCCATCTCCCCCCCCCCGCCTCCCGTCATCAAATGTCATACTTTTTTAGATCCCTTTCCCCCATCCAATTGTTGCTGTATTTTTAGACAGCCCTAAATCAGAAGTAAAGTCCGCGGTTGAAGATAGCGTACCTGATCATAGAAAGTGCTATTTATTTGTTTAAATAATGAACAGTGTCCAGAAATCAGTTTTACTGTTTATAGATAAACCATTTGTTAGTTAGTGACGCAGCAGAATTATTTGCGCTTCAATTTTCACGACAAACTGGCCATTTCATTTGCACTGGATGGTACATATTTTAAACATATTTACCGAAAATTCAAAGATCATACTAGTGACCGAAGTTTTCAATGTTGTACAAGTAACAAAACTACAGATGTTTCTTCCCACAAACAAAACGCACAGTCATCGTTATTATACATTATTGTGTTGTTTTTTAAAAATTCATAATAGTACAAATAATATATCTAGTAGGACGTAAATATAAAATGTGCCTGTGTGTCTCGGGGCCAGAAATGGTAACTACTTCTTCTCCTCCTCCACCGATCAGTTTCTTATAAGTCTATACGGAAGTAGTGTTGCCTCCATGAATTCTGTTGTCAGCAGGAGGTCCTTGCGGTTGCTCCACAGCTACACCTTCAGAGATCTGTCTCTTTTAGTTCTCGTCATTAAAGGGTGGACATGTCTCCAGTATGTACTCTTGAGTCTTCGACCCTGTTGACATGGGCATATGTAAATTTGGACGAAAGGGGGACAAAGAATAGCAACACTGATTGTCTTCCATGGCATGTCGTTAGATGCTACTAGGTTATAGGGATTGAGTTGGCTGTCTAATGCCATATAGGGTCAAAGTTGATCATTCCAGAACCAGTACTGGAGTCGGATGTGTCAGACTGAAAGACGCAGATATCGTAGGAAATGTGTAAACCATGTCACAATGCATTCGGTTCTCAGGACTACATCTCGCTAATCTGCAAGAGTTTGAGAACGAACGAAGACGAATATAAAAGAATGTTTGATTTGAAAATAACATTTAAAAAATAGTTAAAATATGCGTTAGCTGTTGGACACAAATACAACAGACGATTCGATATTTCACATCGGTAGTAATAGCAATAGCAGTAGCAGTAGTGATAGCGGTAGTAGTAGTAGTAGTAGTAGTAGTAGTAGTAGTAGTAGTAGTAATAGTAGTAGTAGTAGTAGTAGTAGTAGTAGTAGTAGTAGTAGTAGTAGTAGTAGTGGTAGCAGTAGTAGTAGTAGTAGTAGTAGTGGTAGCAGTAGTAGTAGTAGTAACAGTAATGGTAGTAGCATCAGCAGCAGTAGTAGTAGTAGTAGTAGTAGCAGTAATGGTAGTATTAGTAATAGTAGTAGTAGTAGCAGTAATTTTAGAAGTAGTAGTAGTAGTAGTATTAGTAGTAGTATTAGTAGTAGTAGTAGTAGCAGCAGTAATTTTAGAAGTAGTAGTAGTAGTAGTAGTATTAGTAGTAGTAGTAGTAGCAGCAGTAATTTTAGAAATAGTAGTAGTAGTAGTAGTAGTAGTAGTAGTAGTAGTAGTAGTAGTAGCACTAACATTAGCAGTAGTAGTAGAAGTCTTAAAAGAAACATATTTTGTGTAGGACAATCATCATCATTTGGTGCCTTTATCTCAATGAATATTGGCTTTTCAGACCTGCTGGGAAATACTGAATAACGTATAATGAAGAACCTGAAACTTGCTATTATAATTTCATTGAACATTTGGGCAGTATCTATCTATGCGCTTCGGTAACCTTGCCAGAATACGAGAAACTGAAAGATATACGATGTGTGCCAAAACCACAGCCAAGTTTACACAAGTTGTGGCTATCTGACTGTCTCACTAGTTTCTCCTCCTGGGATCAGCTCAATATTTTCAGAAGTTGTAAACTTTTTCCTATTGAAGGCCTAGAGAACATTACTTTTTGTTATTTTCTTACTTGAAAGCATTCACGCCTGTCAAGTAGACGTAATCATAACATGGCTATGAGGAAATGTTATATGTACAGATTTAAAAAAATTATTTGTCTGTATTTCTGTATGTATGTTTGAACACATAATGTGTGCATGTGTATATATGGGAGTGTCTGAGTGTGTTTCATTGTGTATTTTAAATGCATGCTTGTATGTCTATGTGTGTATATGTATGCGAGCATTTATGACTGATGCTTTGTTAAATGATCAAAAAACAATTAGTGCCATATGTTGGATCTTTCTCTTACAACGTGATCGATTTTGTCTACCAAGATACGTAATGTCTGTATTTTTGTGAATTACGTGAAAGAGATCTGATAGTTTATTGGTGAAATGGGTATGAAGGTGATTTTCAGATTCACAGGTGGACCGCTGTCAACAGTGGTTCTCAGCATAAACCATATGGTTCCTCTGAGCACCAGGAGGAAAAAAATTAAATTAGGCGCCACACCCGTCGACTTGCACCACACGAAGGTCACTATTTAAACGATGAAGAACATGAAATATATCGAAAAACGTTAAAAAAATATTAGCTATCTATAAAGAAAATCAACTGCATTTTTATGCAGGTGGGAAAGGTGGCATACAAGAAAATATGTCTTAAATGGGGCCAAGGTTATAAATGCTGAGAACATGTGGTTTACATCATAGCGGGACAGCTAAAAATATACCATGACATCCACAGATTTTAATTTCATCTCCTATCGTGTCGAAAAGCCTTGCATTCGTGCACGATTAAATATGGCGGAAGAAAGAGTTCGGCGCACACCTCATTCATAGTTAAACGTAAATCTTTGATACAAATCATTGTTCCATCCACTGAAACCAATTAGAAGGGAAACAGTCTTTTCCCCCACTTTATCCACCCACCCCCCTTCCCCACTCTTTAGATAGAAAGAAAATTATTAAATATGGTAAATATGGTGAATATGCCAGAACACAGTCTACCAAATGTGTCTAAATTCTGAGATGCAGCAGTATTCGCTCTCACGATACTAAAACCAAGTGTCAGAGATCTCACTGAAAGCTTTTAGAAAAAGCTGTATGCATGGGAACAGGAAGCATAATCAATTTATGTTCTGCAATCATCAATAAAACCGTATCTTGTGACAAAGAGAGAAATACATACAACGGAGACTGACTAGAAACACACGAGCAGATCACACATTTCTAAAGTGATCATCACATGCCCCCACCAATCTAAGGTCCTTAGGGGTCAGCATACAGTTTATCATACAACCTCATAAACAAGTACATAACTAAAGTATATGTCAATAAAGTATATTTTCACAAAGTATATGTAACAAAGGTTAACATCACTTGCGGTGGACTAGCAATACGCGTACTGTACACGCATATACGAGGGTTTATATATATATATATATGCATGTATATAGGGTTATATGTATATGCTGCTATATGTGTGCATATCTTTATATCCATACTCGATATTTAAAAAGTAACAATTTTCAATCACATACACTCCAAAATAAGAAAAAATATTTAAAATTTTGATTTTAAACCAGAGACTGGTACCCTTTTTTGAGTGGACGGGCCGGATTTAACCTCTTTCTTGTATGATTTGGATTCAAGCGTGTTTATTGTCCAATACAGACATAAATAGTTTTCTAATCTCACGATTCAGTAATCATATATTTTTTAGTAATAAATGACTTGACTGGCCGAATGTGGCCATCTTGTATTTCCCCACCTTTGATTTCGTGACGTGCTCATAATATTAAGACTAAACATACAGGAAATATGGTCTGTGACTGAGTTCCAGCTACGTCAAATAACTAGTTTCTCTATAAAGTATTCTTTGAAGTTTGGCTAACAGTTTGTGTTATGACAGTGAAGTACTTTGGGAAATGTTTTGGGGTGTTTCTTTTTCAATCCATAGGAAACGCGAGAGAGGAAACTATTCTTGTATATGTACAATGGGATATGGTCTCCAAGCTTTATTTCATACGCCGAAGACTTTAACTTTCTATCTTTAAGAAAACTTTAACTTTAAGAAAACGTCTTCCACACAGAGGGGCTCAATATATGTATGTAGAAAGCATCTTCCACAGTTTTCTATACAAATATCTAGTAACATAAAATCATACAACCAGTTGGTGGTATCAATGTTGGCCTCCTTCCGACCAAACAATCAATATAACAGCATGACTTAACCACGACCAAACTAAAGATAGTGGTAGATGACTTTTTCACTTGGTATTCACAAATATATTTTTAGGAAGTAATTTTTTATTTTTGTTTACTACAGCCATCTGCATTATAACTCTTCATTTTTTTTTTCAATATTATTACCAAAGGGGCATAACCATTTAGGAGTCACAGAGAACAATAAATAAGACGTCAGAAAACAAGGTTGAAAACTTGGGCTATCCCGGGAAAACAGTCGTCTGGGGCCCTAGATATGAAACACGTTTGAACTACAGTCTTCTTTCGGTAAATGATTAGAAGATTAGAGGTGACCTACTTGTTCATTATCTTTGAGGTCACTATTGATAAATTAGTATTGATAAATTGATATACATTTTGGACGGTTCCTTACAGGATAATGTGTCCACACACACACATTCCAACTTTTTAATATTATGCTTGATTTCACACAGCTTCCGTGAGGCGGAGATAAATGAAAACACGCAGCGTCTGCTACGGACCATTCGAAATTCGCGCAACGCGCTGAGAGCCTTCCTCCTACCAAAGGGTCTTCCAGGGGTGGGACCTGTCATGGAGTTCCGCGCAGATTGATGGATGCTGCGTTGCATGCGCCTTTAAGGGAAATTCGTTTTGTTAAATAATGTATGGTCTGTTTTGTTAAAAGCGAGGACACATTACCTGTAAAGTTTCTTTTGGACTCTGTCTAGGTAATAATAATAATAATACCGGTCATAACTAATAGGGTTCATAGAGGTACCACAGTGGAGGCATAAGAACTAAAAGTTATCCAAACACCTATGTCCTCAGCCATTCGGACTAGTGTAGAAAAATCTGGTGTTTACCAAGATTTCGCTCTTTTCGGTGTTTCCATACTTCAAAGTAACTTTCTCAAATGAAGCATTAATTCTACAAGCACACATAGATCCCTTTTGGTATGCGTCTTTTTTCTCAAAACACTGCTTGTGCCGAGAGTTTAAGTCAAGTTAGTAAAACACTAGCGGTCCGGGGATACCTGAGTTTATTAGGTGTGTAACCTACATTTTATGGTCTCTGTCGTTTGAGAGAATTGTCTTGGAAGGTAGGTCAGAGTTGAGAGAAATCAACATCTGGTCACGATATAATGATAAAACAATGATTTTATACATTTTAAATGTGCTTTCTACAACTTTAGTTGCACCCTTTTTTACACGTGTCGAGTTTTACCAGCAACAAATGTGCTTTATTAGCGTCTTCTTTACAAATCCTCATCCTGTTGTTTTTTAATTGAGCTTACTGCACTTTTAACACACCTAGACAATGTTACTATGTGTAAACTTTTTAACGGGTTATCATGGGAGTTTCTTAGGCTAAAGGAGTAAATCCTACAGAAAATTCTGAGAGGAGACCATAAGGTAGTCTATCTATCTATCTTTTCGCTAACCCCTTTGTTGCCTTTCAGCTTCAGGGGTAAAAGAGTTTTCTGGAGACGGCCATATTGTGTGCTGAGTATGTTGTGAAGTTTATCGCCCCTTTTATTTCGGTGGTCCATCGTTTTCGTGGTCGGCCTCTAGGTCTGCCTTCACTATCTGTGAAGCATAGCTTGATGTGGTATGATGTCTGATGGTAGTCTGCTGATGTGTACAAACCTAAGATAGTCAATGATGTATTCAACCTACTTCTGTCATCTCCTGTAGTTCTGTTCTGTTGACGTAAACTTTTATCAGTGCCTCCCCCCCCCCTCTTCGTCCTCTCCGTCAACAATTGTTAAACTGTTTAGACACCCCTCCCTCCCAAACTGTTGATGTAAGATATAAATTATGGACATCTCCTTAGTTATTATGAAAGTAATTAATGGAGATGAATAAATATGTGTTATGCTCCCTTTGTCACGCCATGGAGATAAATTTTAAATATGTGTTATGCTCCCTTTGTCACGCCATGGAGATAAATTTTAAAAATGTATTATGCTCCTATTTTTACAGCATGGAAATAAATTTAAAAATGTGTTATGCTCCTTTTTCACAGCATGGAGATAATAAAAAAAATGTGTTATAATCCCTTTTTTCGTTGACCAACAACATAGTTAAAAATGGTATCACGACCGCTGCGACCGCTGTGTTCCATTTTTTGAAAGATCTAACACACTTTATCTTAGACTTGGCCGACTGTGTTTTTTTAAACAGTTTCCAACTGTAGAACTTTGAACCTGAACCACACGATTAGCAAGTCATTCTACTAGAACCTGGACCACAAGATTAGCAAGTCAGTCTATTAGACACTGGACCCCAAGATTAGCAAGTCATTCTACTAGAACCTGGACCCCAAGATTAGCAAGTCAGTCTACTAGAACCTGGACCCCAAGATTAGCAAGTCAGTCTACTAGAACCTGGACCCCAAGATTAGCAAGTCAGTCTACTAGAACCTAGACCACAAGATTAGCACGTCAGTCTACTAGAACCTGGACCACAAGATTAGCAAGTCAGTCTACTAGAACCTGGACCACAAGATTAGCAAGTCAGTCTACTAGAACCTGGACCACAAGATTAGCACGTCAGTCTACTAGAACCTGGACCAGAAGATTAGCAAGTCAGTCTACTAGAACCTGGACCACAAGATTAGCAAGTCAGTCTACTAGAACCTAGACCACAAGATTAGCAAGTCAGTCTACTAGAACCTGGACCACAAGATTAGCACGTCAGTCTACTAGAACCTGGACCCCAAGATTAGCAAGTCAGTCTACTAGAACCTAGACCACAAGATTAGCAAGTCAGTCTACTAGAACCTAGACCACAAGATTAGCAAGTCAGTCTACTAGAACCTAGACCACAAGATTAGCAAGTTAGTCTACTAGAACCTAGACCACAAGATTAGCAAGTCAGTCTACTAGAACCTGGACCACAAGATTTGCAAGTCAGTCTACTAGAACCTGGAGCACACGAAAAATGTGTCTTCATTGTTATCAAACCTTCGTGAATGTTACTAATAGATTTCCAGCATGATATAGTCTGTTTGTGCCAATGACCCAACACATGCAACTTTAGTGGTATTAAAATAGTTTTAATAAGTCTCTACATTTTCCCTCCCAATTTTGTCATCTCTCTCTCTAGCCAGCTTGATTAGAACCTTTTTCATCATAGTTTATTCTTCTTCTTCAGCGTTCATTCTCAAACTCCCGCTGGATCTCCCTTGTAGCATGACCATGGTCCTACTAGATTTCCAGTAGAATGTATGTAAATGGAAATGCGAGAATGCGTTGTGTCGCCATTTATTTGCTCCAATGGCCCGACACATCCGTCTTCGGTGGGATCATAGTTTATTAATTCTTTATGTTTTTACAATACTTGAATTTTTGTTTTACTCTTTAAAACAATTTGTATTGAACTCAATTTATTCAAGTTAATAGTATTTGAGACAAGGCGACCAACACGGCATTTTCTGATGTATTCATTTTCTAAGCAATAGTTGTATTTTGTAGGTTGTTATTGTTTTTAGAAGTCCTGTGTTGCCCAAATGTCGGTGGTTGAAATTGAACCAGACACCTGGACCGTACCAGGTTCGGGAGTGGTTTATATGTTTGAAATATTGTCTAATTCTTCTATAAATTAAAATCTCACAATTCTGTACTCTGTCTGATCATCTCCTGTCGTTCGCCTGCTACATGCTTATATCTGAAGTTTTGTCTCTTCTATAAACTTGACTGTGTTGTTTTGTAACTCGTACAGATTGTCGTAAACTTGTCTTCCAGTGTTGTTTATCTGTGTCGATGTATCTGTGCTTTAATCAATGTACATGTTCTTAAAGAATTGAGGAAGAGATTTCCCTGGCGCAGTTGTTAAGCCATTTATCTTATGTTCCAGAGCTCGCAGGATTAATCTGAGGTTGTGACCTCGTGTTTACAAGTACATTTTTTAGAAGATTCCTAGGAATTTCTACTTGAAGACAAGGAGTTAAGGGTTATGAGTGGTAATCATGAGAGGCAACGTGATATGGACAGGGCATATATGAGAAATCTTGCATACTCTCAACTCTATTTTCATGCCAATGTTTTCTCTTATTATCTTTGTCCATTGTCATCTTAACATTATTTTCTGCGCTAATTTCTTGCAGCATATATAAGTAGTTTTGTCACTGCTTTTCTGTAGTAGAAAAATAAAGCTAGACCATCTACTACCTTTGATTGCAATTGTCATCTCTTTTTTCCAAATCCAGTAATATGAACTACTGAAGAGTGTGTTCTCCTTTATTGAATAGGGTCTATGCTTATCGTAGTTTATACAGTCATATAATGCCATCGCAAAGAGTTTGCAATATCATAGAACAGGGGTCGGCAACCTATGGCACGCGTGCCACACTTGACACTCCAAGCAATTTCAAATGGCACGCAGACTCTTCAGGTTTCCTGCCAAGACCATGCAAGAGGAAGGCTCACATTAATAATAAAAAAGTTTTTTTTTAATCTTTCAAGAAACTATTTCTTTTAATGTTGTTTACAACTTTACATATTATTGAATATCACTATATATTAATTAATTAAGATATAAAAATAAAATATATGTTAAAATAAGAATATTGGACTCGACTTGTATAAAATGATATGTGATGTTGGCACTCTGAATAATTTGAAACCTTAAGTTGGCACACAGTTAGCAAAAGGTTGCCGACCACTGGCCTAGGTCATCAACACATTCTAGAAACTCGTGTGAGCTGCGTGAGGGCACCAAATAAAAGTTCTGGTTAATCACAATGTATATATCATTATGGCTCTCGGAACATGTATAAAGTAAATATACAGTAGGGATGGACTGTGTCATCTGTTTATGTGTAACAATTCTAGTGAATTTTCATGGTCAGTGATATTTAAATCGCTTTTATATTGGAATAACACGCGCTCTAGTCATTATACCGTATCCAGATTTGCCAAGGGCCTTGCCTTCTAGACACTCGAGCTCACTGGCTCTTTTTTTTTTTTTTTTTGTTCAGTTGCCCCTTATAGGACAAATCTCTTTGTGATCCTACGGTGCCCATTAAAAAAAATATGCTACACGGGAAGAATATACCGACCTGTAAAATGCACCAAATTCTGGCATGCATGGGTTTCCGTAGAATGCGCTGCCATTTCATGTTGGAAGAAAAAATGTGTACTCTTAATAATATGATTATCGTATTATTCTCTATGACTTTTCTGCCTGAAATTATAAAGACATCTACTCATTCTAATGTTGCCCCTCTATTGTGAACTATTCAAACTGCTAGTATTAACGACAAAGGAATGCGCAATTGTTCTTTTTTTTTAAAATCATTATTTAACACATTCATCCCCATTAATAAACTCATTCTGTGCCCTACACACAGCAAAAACACCACAGGAAAATTATTACGTCATCTGCGCTTTCCGTCTAATGCATTCTACGTAAACTTGTGCACATCAGATTCCAACGTATTTTACAGGCAGTTACAGACAAATTCATTTATAACAACTTGATCCGGGCGAACGAAATATGTACGGTATAACAGAAATTCTCTATGTACAGTATAAACAATAAATAATAAATATAATTGGAGATTTTGAATAAGTGTTGTTCCGCCGAAGACAGATGTGCCGGGCCATTGACGCAAATAAGATGTCGACACAACGCATTTCCATTATCAGGACTACGTCCTGCGGGACAACTAGTAAGATCATTATACAAATAAATTCAAGCAGGAAGCATGAGGATAAATGAAAATAATTCTTACAGCTGACGGGAATTGAACCAGGTCTGTTCTAGCAGCATCGAATCGCTTTGCAACACAAGTAAACAGGTTTTCCGTACTTGACCAACCACATCCCAAAAAAGATGTGGCGCGGTCAAGACTTTCAGCCCGTGTACTCAAGTCACTGAGAACACGGCCAATCGAAACAAGGACTATTACAACATTAACGAACATCCCGTACAAGTATTAAAGTATCCTCAGGAACCCAAACACAGTAAGATCATTGTCTGGTTCTAAGAAAGTACCCCCTAACATCATTCAAATGATTACAACTCTATTCAACAAGATATGGGAGGAGGGTAAAATACCCACGTCGTGGAAAAGAGCCACCATAATACCACTCCTCAAACAGGATAAAGACCCAAAAGTAACTGATTCTTACCGACCCATATCCTTAACGTCGCACCTAGGGAAAATATTAGAAACAGTAGTAAACACGAGGTTAACATTCCACCTCGGAAAATATAACCTATACAGTCCCACACAAGCAGGATTCAGAAAGGGCAGAAGCACTGTCGACCAATGATTCTATTAGATGTCCAGCAGGATGTCGTCAAGAGAATGGACACAGTGAGATCCATCGGTGGTCTGAGAATTAATGTTGAATAAGAAGAAAGATGTTATTAAATAGGGAAATATGTTATAAAAGGATGCGTTATAGAGGGATTACACTGTATCATTTTGTTCCACATGAGCACACTTTTTTTTAAAAATTCATTGACTTTCTTTGCAAGTCACAAGGGGCTTTTAATCGTTGGTGATATAAATTGTCTACCGTTCAAATAGTTATCTCCCTCCACTAATAATAGTTTGCTGTGGCATAGCTTCCCTTTTTACGCGATGCAGACGGTCATTTAGCAATATGAAGAAGCAATCAGTTTAATATTTTCTCAGGAATGACGACTTTTAAGCGATCATATCACAGCAATGGAAAATTTTTATTTGCGTCTTTCTCTTTTTTTCTTCCATATCTTTATACATATCAGAACAATGCTGCTCCATCACGCAGATTCTGCCTCCAGACATCCAGAGTTTCGGCCGTGTTTTCCAAGTTTTTAGATTCTATATGGAAGCATTTCATTGAAGATTTACAGATGTCTTTATACTTATACAGTGGTTTACCAATGGTTATTTATTTGAATTTTATAATTTATTTGATATTTATTTATTTCACAAAATAACATTCTAAAGGCAAATGGTGTACAGTATACTAATAAACTTTGGGATGCAATGGATTGTACTCAGGTCTTGTGCAATTCCCGGACTATAAGATAGCCAAGACCCTAAAAGAACTTCCTTGTGATGAATCCCAAAAACAGGTAGTTTGAATCTCATAAGAAACACCTAGCTAATTCTTTGTGGATCGACTGGGTTGTGTAGACATATTAAATTTATGAGAATATCTTCAATATCCTGTAAGAATTTATTGCACACAAGCTAAACGAAATCTCCGATACTTAAGTCTTGGTCTCCAAAGTCTTTTAAAAAAAACTGTCACAGCACAGTGAATGAAAACTGCTGATCTGAACAGCCAGGTCCCAAAGCTCACAGTAGTGAGCAAGATACTCATCATCATCATCATCAGGTGCCATGCCGGGTGGCGTAGGTGGTCATGGCTCTCCACAGCTCTCTGTCCACAGTATTATGTATCAAAGTCGTTGTTGTTTCTTTGCCGTGCCAGGTTGTCAAACTGTCTAATATTTTCTCACGTTGTCGCCCTCTGTCTCTGGTGCCTTCAATCTTGCCTGTTGTGGTTATGTTCTCTAAACCTGCCTGTCTCATGAAGTGGCCAAAAAAAGAAGATTGCCTTTTTCTTATATTGTTGATTAAGGTCCGTTTCGCATTTAACTCTTTTAACACCTCTACATTAGTTTTTCTGGCAGTCCATGGTATTCTCAGCATTCTTCTGTAGAACCACATCTCTGTTGCCTCCAATCTCCCACTTTCCAGTTTGTTTATTATCCAAGACTAGCACCCATATGTTAGTATAGGGGTTATATAGCACTGTAGAACTCTCTTTCTCACCTCTAATGACAAGGTCATATTACACAGTATATTTTTAGCAAGATACTATGAAGTAAGGACTAGCAATTGAGTACAATATCTATGACGAAGACAGCACTGCACTTAGTGCAAATGGCAGTACACTTATGAACATGAAATACTGAAGCGAGAATAAAGGCAGTGTACATGATCGAGAACAAGCTTTTAGTTTATCTTCGAGTAGAAGATACACATTCCCTGATTATCAACAGGTTGGAAGGTTGTCACAGGCTAAAGAAGCCCACTAAAGAAGCCCACTAAAATCAAAGGCATACCAAAACAATGCTCTAGACCAGTGGTTCTCAACCTTTTTTTACCTGGCCTATTTTTGGGTCATATTTTCACCCGTGGTCCCTTGAGACCAAACAAACCTAATATGTGTCAACTTTCTTTGAGACTTACTACCTATATCTCATTATATATCATCCAAATAGCTGCCTTCTGTGAACTTTTGGTCTACAGACCTCCCTCCGCAATCAGCTGCCTTTCTCTGACCCTGATTGGAGGTTCCACAGCACCGCCCCCAAACCCAAAAGGGTACCTTTATGTGAACTTGAAGGGTCCACGACCCCCCAAATATCTGCCGTTCTGTGAACTCTCTTGAAGGGTCCAAGGCCCCCAAATAGCAACCTTTCTATGAACTCTCGTGAAGGGTCCACAGCCACCCTCTTCCCCTCCAATTAGCTACTGTTCTGTGAAATCTCTTAAAGGGTCCATGGCTATCCTTCCAAAATTTCAAATGTTTTCCAATGTTGCCCCCCCCCCCACGAATATCATATTGGCTCTCAGCGGAAGGTGCACCATATTTCCCATGTTACGCAACCTAAACTGTAATAACAGATTTATTCCCACTCTCCAGCTTAAATCACACATAAATTATGCTAATTAATTGAATGAATACAAACTAATCCTACTCCATTATTAATCTTTAGTAAACCAAAGTGTATAATAACATAACATAATAATTAATAACACAATTAGCACAAGTTGAAAAAGTGAAATATCTTGGCACCCTATTAACGTCAGAAGGTAGATGCTCAAGTGAGATAAAGAGCAAACAGCACAAGGCAAATCAGCATTCCAAAAAATGAAAAGCATTTTTTGCAATGGAAGTCTATCAATGCAGACCCGAATTTGAGTGCTGAGATGTTATATAGAACCAATTCTTTTTTATGGATGTGAAGCATGGACTGTAAACAAGAAAATTCAAAGCGAATTAGAGGCTACAGAAATGTGGTTTCTGAGAAGAATGATGAAAATACCATGGACAGCTAAGAAAACTAATGCAGAGGTTCTCATTGATGCTGGTGTCTAAAGATTAATCATATCAAACATTAGGGGCAGACAGTCAAAGTTTCTAGGGCATGTGCTGAGAAGAACACAGCTTAAACACTTAATAACTACTGGAAAGATCAAAGGGAGAAGAGATATAGGACGACAAAGAGAAAAGTTACTAGATGGACTAGTATTGTGGCACGGTAGAAGCTCACCAACCAAGCTTATTGACAACACAAGAGACAGAGAGTCGTGGAGAAACACTATTGCCTACGCCAGTCAGCATGGCACTTGATTGAAACCAAGTGTTGGTTTCTAACAAGAAAAAATAACTAAAATAACAAGCATGAGACAACAAATAAAAACTTCATAACAATAAGAAGATACATTTAGAATCTAACATTTTACAAATAACCACAAGAGAACACCACAAATGTTGCAAATTTTATTTCAAATTGAATTGTTTCAATAACTTTCACCAGGTTGGAAAGACATATGGATAAACCTATTTCTTCCTTGACACCTCCCATATTTGTTAATTACAGCTAATGAGTGTGTGATTACATTTGCAGTGGTAACTAAAATTTATAAAGTGATGTATGGCAAAAATTTGTTTCATATTTAAGCATTATTCTATCATGTGACATTTTTCTCCTTGTTGACAAAATTTGTATCAATAACTGTTACTGACAACTGAAATGATCTGAAAATTACAAATGATGAAGGCTTTTATTGCTGATAACCAGTGGTGGACAGTCTTCAAGCTGAGGAAAAGCTAGTATATGTACTGGCCTATAAGGTTTTAAAAAAATTGTTGCTTCCTTCCCACAATGAAAATTCTCATTCAGCCCGCCAACCTAAAAATGTTGCCCACCACTGCTGTCAACACAATTGTTCTCCGCCCATCTCTTCCTTGTTTCTATTTTACAATTACTGATCCATAGTTCCTGTAAGATTTTATCTGTTGTCCATCACCTCCTTGATCTACCTCTTGGTTGATCTATTTTCAATTTTATAACTAATCTTACCATTCCTGTGTCTTCTATTCTTTCTACTGGTTCAAACCATCTGAAATCTATTCTCTTTCAACTGAGAAATATTTCACAATAAATTTAATGCATTGTTACTTGTGCAACTAAGAAATTAAAATACTGGAAATAAATGCACTGAAAGAAAATTATAGCAACTAAATTAATTATTAAGCAAACAAGAAATTTAAAGACAATAAACTCAATTTAGGGTAGGTTGTAAGATACAACATTATTTTCTACCACTAGTGAAAATCATGAGATACAACACGGATACTAGTGTGCTGACACACATCTAAATAGCAACACACCAGAGGTAAAAAATGATAACTGAAGAACAAATGGAGTGCATGATAGTAATGTGATTTACCTCAGACACAACATTGTAATAAAGAAAACACAGCATCATGGACAGTTCTTTAGGAAACTTATGTACAACTAATGTAAAAACATAAAGTTACATAACAAATTCCCTATTTAATACTTTCAAAATCCCCTTCCAGTTAGTTGATTCTTTATTGTATATAGTAAATTGTAGTTATTATTTCATGTTATATAGGGATTCTACTGTACACAGATGATGTTTCAATAGCAAGAATCTGTTGTCTAAATAGAAAGAAAAAACTTTTCTATATAAACAAAAATGGATCTTCTGACCGAAGCATCAACGTAAATTTTAGAATATTACAAACTCTTCAATATATATATATATACCGGAGAACGTACAGAACTACATATGACACTGGCACCATTTCCTCTTTCCAGATGATAGTATTACTGTTGTGCTATAAGAAATCTAATTTACAATCCGTGGCGATTATGGATGTCGCTCGTAACACAAATCTGAGGCATATAGTCTTCCACAGTATATACAAAGGAACCCCAGGACCTCTTGCCATACTGTGTTGTTGTGTCTCCTCAAACATGCAGCATGTGAGTTATCTGCTGTCTTAATACCATTCCTGACCTCGTAAAAAAATTTAACCTTCCATATTCTGTCATTGCAATGTGTCCCAACCATTACAGTCTTTGAAAACTGAGCCTGGAAAACTCTATCTTTCATAATATGAAAAAAAAATACTATACAAGTGATAATAAAATTGTTCAGTGAACTGATAGATCTTAACACTAATGTATACAAATGAAATTCTGAACAAGATCATTCAATAGAAACTCCAGATGTACTTCTACAAAGTGTTTTCTTATTTGCTCTAAAAAGTAATCACATAATGCCACAGTTTACAATGAGACATCATTTTTTATTTTTAGCCAGGCACTTTTTCACTAAATAGAAATTGTGTGGCTGGCTCTGTCTACTTTCTTAACCAGACTGTAATACTGTTTGTTTTACAAACTTCAGAAATTATGATAAATCAGAATTGATCTATTGTTTTTTTGTGTACAATTTTGTGTGAGGTTCCTTCGGAACTTTATTTCATACTGCAATAATGCTACCAGAGATCATACACTTGGAATATGGTCATGGTCAACTTTGTATCTGACTTTAAAGCTGACTTCTCACTCTGTGCATCTTAGCCCATCAAATATATTATGAATCACACAAGGAACACTTCAAATATAAACATGTTCAATGGGAATGAAAGAAGAATACACAGAGCTTACAGCTACTAGGATCAATTACGTGATAAATGAAGCTCACATTCAAAAGAAAAATATTTCGTGCTTTGTCACGTAAAAAGTTAAGGCATCTGAACATTCTGGGAAGGGAGATCGCAACAAGACAAATGATCGGAACATTATTATGCAATTTGACATATGTTAATGTGATTCAATAGTGTATTTCAATGGGTTTTTTAAAATCTTTGATCAGTGATAAATAAAGTAATGAATAGTCATTATACCTGGTTATATCATGTAGGACAACAAGAAATAATTCCATACTTATTTTATCTGCACACATTCTTAGAAAGCTTTATATGATCACCGAGTGGCAAAAGAAAGAGGGGAAGACCAAAAACAACTGAAAAAGAAATCACAACAGCTGGTATGAAAATGAACGATCTGGAACAATTGGCTGTTGATCGACAAGCATGGAGAGCTATGACATCTGCCCCATGTGCCAAGCTTGGCACAAGAGGAAAATGATGATTCTTAGGAAGATCACAATTCAGTTTTTATATATTTCTTAATTATTTTTTTTTCCTCTCCACCGAGATGTTTTTGATTTAACTCATGGAGTCAATGGCATTGTACTTCTAGTCACATGTGATGCATTCATATAAATTCAATAGCATGTACATCTTCTTGTTGCTTAGAGGTAACAATTCTTGATTGATTTTTTTCAGAAATTTTATATGCAATGTACTTAAGCATTTTGTGTTCGAGTCAACTTGGTGTGGTATTGTAAGTGCATGCATCTCACAAACACAACTTGGTCAAACTTGTTCATAGTCCAGATTTTCAGAAATCCACATTGTATTAGTGATGTGACTGCATGTATTAGCATTGTGACTGCATGTATTAGTGATGTGATTGCATGTATTAGTGATGTGACTGCATGTATTAGCATTGTGGTTGCATGAATTAGTGATGTGATTGCATGTATTAGTGATGTGATTGCATGTATTAGTGATGTGATTGCATGTATTAGTGATGTGACTGCATGTATTAGTGATGTGATTGCATGTATTAGTGATGTGACTGCATGTATTAGCATTGTGGTTGCATGAATTAGTGATGTGATTGCATGTATTAGTGATGTGATTGCATGTATTAGTGATGTGATTGCATGAATTAGTGATGTGATTGCATGTATTAGTGATGTGATTGCATGTATTAGTGATGTGACTGCATGTATTAGCATTGTGGTTGCATGTATTAGCATTGTGGTTGCATGAATTAGTGATGTGATTGCATGAATTAGTGATGTGACTGCATGAATTAGTGATACACAGGTCTTGTACAGGTTGTTATTTTAAGTGTTCTTTCTCTCACGCTGGATCTCTTTTTTTTTATAGCAGGACAATGGTTCTACTAGATTTCGAGAAACATGTAGTCCAGAGAATGGAAATGGTATCACAGTTTTACGTGCACCCATGGTCAGCACATCTGACTTCAGAAAAGGGTATACTTCAATTATTATCTGTTATTTGAGTAAAATATCTGAAGAAATTGTACAGAAGACTTCAGTATCATGGAATATGTTTAATGTTATACAGATTGCAATATAAGGTTAACAGTCAATACATAATATATAATACATACAATACACAAGTGTGTAACCAATAAAGTGTGAATAAAAGCTGGAGGGGGACAATAAACACAAGCTATAAATGAAAATACATGAGAAATTGAGATTTTCTGCTCCTTCTGACAATCAAGATGGATAATTGATTAGCCAAGTGACTGTTTAACAATCATTTTATGACAAGGATAGGCAAAATCTGACTCACCAAGTCATTTTTACTGGATGACTTAAAATTATTTCATGTACTAACCCCTCAGGTACAGAAAATACTACTTCAAAGAGATAAAAAAATTTGTTGCAAAAAATTCTCAATCCTGCTTGCTGAACCAAGAAAAGGTTACTCATATCTGGTTTACGATCAAAGTGAAGAGTTGATGTGGTCAGATGATTGCTTTTCAATTAAGATGTAGAGCTATTTTAGGTTAGTAAATGTTTTACAATAACAGTGGAGAATTTGTGCAAGCAAGTGATTGCTTAACAATCGAGGTTGTGCACCAGTGTCTAGCAATTGATTTACAGTCATAGTGGAGAGTTGGTGTAATATACAGTTACAGCTTTACCACAAAAATGATGAGATTAATTTCCCACTTTAGCACTCAATTAATAAGAGTACCTAGCTAGCTCTAAAAAATTAGGCATGGAGAAAGTTAGCAAGGAAGAGATCTATCCACTTCACCCCAAAAGTTACAGATTAATATTGAGATGCCCAATGTCCTCACAGTATCATATACGAGATTACATTTAACTTTCTTCTTCCTAGCTAGATATTGAATGACATTTATTGTATTACTAACATACATCAGTGAGAGCTCTTTATATGAATTTTTTTGGTCTTTCAAGTAACATGATTATTAGTCTCAAATATGTATGGCACATTGAAAAATCATGTACCTTTAAAAGAAATTACCTACTGTATGTTTTTAAACATACATCCATATTCCATAGAAAAATGTAAAATTAAATTATGCTTTCATAAAGATCATGTAATGAGTAAATTGGCACATCAATATTTAAAGATCTCATTGTAATAATACTTCCATACAGTACTATATATTCATTATGAATACAAATGTACAGTTGATATTTTTTGGGTTCTCAGTCTGCAGTTTTTGCATGAAATAGTATATGTCTGTATCATAGCTCTGTTTCTTACAATCAATCACTTCGCTGCATTATCCACAGTTATAGCTATGTTGCATACCATTAGGTATCAGGTTCCTTATGATTTCCAAAAATATCATTCGTTGTTCATCAGAATTCAACGGTCAGTAACACATTTTTTTACTGGTCTCCGGTGTTCAGGAAACTCATTCCTATTTTAAGCACCATTAACAATTCATTGTTCAATTTTCTTGCATGACTGTGTAAACAATTCAATAAACATTTGTTTCAGTAAATTTCATTATATTATGGTCAATACAATGAAGTTATTATTTATAGTCCTCTATGTTCTGAAACATAAACATCTGAAACATACTGACATACACATAATATCATCAATACTAACTTTCCCCTGCAAAACTTTGGAGGAAAAAACAAATCTCAACACATTTTTTTATTGAGTCATTTGTGATTGGTGTTCCATCTCAGGTAGCAATGAGTTTGAAGTATAATTGTCAATGCTCTATCTAGGATCAATTAACAGGAGAATCCATTTCCAGAAGCATCTCAACCAAATAGAAGTATCCTAAAAGTTGTATTTATTACTCTTAAATAAAAATGATTTTACATTCTGTATTACAATAATCCTGTGTCTTCTACAATACAAAAACCTGACTGAGATTTATCATACTGTATTATTGATTAGTCTGAAGGGATTCTGTAAACTGGCACTGTCTCAGAACCGGTCACTTTGATGCTATGTTATTAAGCATGCTTCCTTATTTAAGTGATATATCTGTTTACAGCCCGCAATGCATACAACAATTCAGCTTGCTGTCTGGCTTCCATCAGCATTAGATTTATGTGCACCTGCAAAGGAAAAGGTCTCACAGTAATAAATGAATGCTATATTTCATAACACAGCAAAGGCATAAAGAAAATAAGCAAATATACAAATATTTCTTGTAATTTCAAGGCTACACACAATGGTTGTTCATTTGAGATGTAAAGATAAACCCTGAATGATGTAACAGATTTAATTAGTAATATTTATTTTCAATAGTATAGCACTGCCTTCTGAAGCCTAGCTGCTCAACTGCCTGCAGTTGAATTGGAACCCGGTAGCATCTAAGATTTGTTTACTAATTATGTCAAGAACCAGACAATAAAATTTAATCAAACGTGGGGAAAATACATAAATTGGTGGCTTATCCTATTCAGGATGTATTTATCAAACCCAGCATTTTTTGGCTCTAGTAATTGTATAGGCAATATTTACCTTCTGCATGTTGCCGTTGCTTTTTTAACAGCCTGAATGCATAACTGCCTGTGGCACAGATTGAACCTGATACTTTGGTCATCCACAGAGCCATACATATCAATTGTACAGAAGATAAATAAACTACTCACTTTCTCTGAGTGTCTGAATTCCCTCATTACACTGTTATAATCTTTCTTCTGTAATCTCTCAGGGTAGCAAGTTACAGTCTTGATGTAAGCTTTCAAACTTCTCTCCAAAAGTTGATTGACCTGAAAATCACAATAAAAATTAAATATTATTCACCAGAATTTACATATTATATTGCACATAATAATTGATATGGTCAATGTTGTATGATCTCTGAATGTGATTCCCCAAAGCCTGACAGTGAAGCAAAGTGACTTGCCATATTATAAGTGGTGACAAAAGTGTTTTGGGCAAGAGGTCTGCTATCTGATCATTTAAAAAGACGAAACATTCTGAAGTTGGATGTGTTTGGCTAAAATAACTCCAATCACGCTGAGTTATGAATCAGCATCAAAGCACACACTTTTCTCATACGTGCACATCTGTCAAGCTGGTAGTTGACCACAGGAATTTCTATTTGCAAATCAAAAGTGATAAGTGAACGGTCGCCTAGTTGGCACACAAGTGACATAGCACTTCTGTGACCACTTAAACTGTAAACTATGATACAGCTGCATTCTGTTTCTCCAGATTACGTCACAAGATTTTCTACAACGTAATAAACCTACAACATTGGGTTGAAATAAGAGTAACTAAGAAAGTATATATTTCAATATTTTACACAGCTACTGTTGAGCTAGAAAGTAAAAACATTCTGTCTACTCTAAATTCTCTCTATATGAGCCTTGTTTAACTGACGACAGTTGAGTTGGGCTAGGTATGCAGTGTCATTAGTGACTTGCTCTCTTCTCTATTTTGTCCAACTGTCCAGAGTTTGAGTCTCAACACTGCTTCGAAAGCTTTTTTCCATACCCAGGAGTGCATGTTCAAGTTGGCGTATCCAATACTTGAGTCATGACTCCTACTATAAATGGGGTCAACTGTGGTGGGACATGTGGGCTTCTGTGTGTTCTCGAGCATGTGCAACACTTCCGCCAGTCGGTCTCGTGCTGGACTACTGTAGCTTCGTTGCCATGTAATTGAGTCATGTACACTATGCTGCACTCTATTGTGTTGCTGTTTCCAGATTCAGTGTGTACTCAGAAGATCACCATATATTAGCGGGATCTACTCGTATCAGGACACTGATATTGACCACCACCCTTCAATGTTTCTGCTTTTTAGGCTGGACGAGATGGAATGCACAGATGCCTTACATCACTGTGTGCTGAAAGTGCTGTTGAATGTGATAGCGTAGAGGTCTCAGAGACATGTCCTGTCTATTTGCAGGTAATTCTCATTTAACTACAGCATCCACATCCACGAGCCTAAAAGTGTTGGCCAGGAATACAGTATCAGGGGATGTATTTCTGTTTCCAGGGTGCACCACGTGGAGGTACTTTTATGATCTTGGTTATCTGCTAGCCCTAGGTCTGCATGAGAGCAATGTGAGACCCTTTGTACCCAACTGATGTAAATATAAGGCACTGAATTATAGCATCATACAAATTAAACTAAATACAACAACATATAAATATAATCCACGCAACATGTATGACTTTAACATGAAGGTAAACACAGGAAAAAAACAGAGGTAATGTCAATAGCAAAAACAGAAGGAAACACTACTATTTTCATCGATGACCAACAACTGACACAGGTGAAAGCATTCACTCAACTTGGAATCATCATATCATCAAATGGGGAAAAACACCAAAACAATTCAACATAAATGCAACATAGCATACTATATCTTAGGACAGATGTTTCCTATTTTCAAAAACAAATGTGAACATGCACACCAAAACTGCACTATATAAAACGATCATCATACCATTACTATGCTACTAATGTCCAACTTTGGACTCTTACAACAAAAGAAAACTTGTTACAACAGAAATGACTTTTCTATGTAGAATTCTCAGAGTAACAATAAGAGATAATCAGAAATGAAAAAATCAGAAGACTAACAAACACAACGACAGTTCTGGATTACTTTAGAAGACAACAGATTAAGTGGTTCTCACATGCTTCCAGACTACCATTAGATAGTGCCCCTCAAAAAGCATTGCTATACAGACGGATATAGGGCCAGAGGCAGACCATACAAAAGATGGACCACAGAAATAAAAGAATCAACAAAAACAAACATATATGAAGCACACAAAAATGTCATCTCTAAAAAATTCTTCTAACTCTGACACTGCATAGTATAAAGGGGTATAAAGTGAATAGAAAAAAAAGAAGTATTAAGAATAATCATCATATATATTTGGTACATGGCAATGTATGAAGCTGGTACAAATTTTACAAATATCTGATCTGTCAATACAGTCTAGCTGGAAATAAACAATCATTTGAACAAATGCTAAAAAATAAAGATAAATAGGTTTGATTGGTTTGATCACAATATGAGACATCAAGGTCTACTGTTAAGAAAATTGAAAGTCAAAATAATAAGATCTACAGGAAACAAGAACATCACACAGATGTATGAGAAAATCATGATTCAGACTTGTGCAGAGTTAAGAAGGGAGTTGAAGTGAACAAGAGACAGTAACTAGCATGATTAGACAATTTCAACATCTGTGACCGACTGATAATGATAAACTGGAAGTAATTGTAAACTTAACATTTAACATGAAATCTCAAGGCTAACCTCTGAGTAGTTGTAGTCATCATGCCTAATACCATACATGCAGTGGACATAGTTCCAGATGGCACGGCGGAAGGAAGATGTGTCAACTCCACAATTGTCTCCCATACTATATAAAATATAAAAATAGGAACATGTCAGTAAAATAATAAATCCTACATAGTGATACATCTGTGAAAAATGTCAATGAATATTTCTAGCATAACATGCCATAGGTTTACAAGATATATATCACACAGTACTTCAGCTCAGCTTTCTTGTGATCTGTGGTAGCCAGTGCTCTTTCTCCCTGTTTACTATCTCCAACTATTAATAGTCAGGTATTTATTTGACCAATTTGATAGATTTGAGTGTGGTTAAGCTGTCTTAAACCTTCAAATACAATCCAATGTTGTCATTTTATTAAGTGTTCCACTTTGAGATCTAGATCTCTAGTTCTTAGTTACCAATGCTTGTAACCTCTTCTCTTTAGCAGATTTGACTTAGCCTTGTAAATGGGACTTCTATTTTGGCTAGTGATCAATAAGACTAAAATAATATCTGGTTGCTGACCCTTCCTTCTTGAGCAGGTGTTTGGGAAAAATTATCATAACATTGTAGCTAGCTTGTCTATTTAATGTATGTGCTGCCATAGGCTTGATACAGAATTAAGAAAATGAGAATGGAGGCAATAATCTATATGTGCAAAGAATTATAAAAATGGCAGTGGCCAGGGGTGAGGGAAGAAATGATGTTCTCTCTGGAAAGATCTGATGATAATGTAATCAACACCTGTGAGTCTGAATGCAACTGGATAGCTGACGGATGGTATGTATGGGAATATCATATGTGTTATGATGCTGATTTCTGATTGGATGTTGTTGAGTTCATACATACATATATATATTTGAGCTTAAAGACATATATTCTATTTCACTTTTCTCACATATGTATCTATATCTGTGGGTATGTATGTTCGTTCGTATTGTACGTAAGTTTCTTCATATTTTATTATAAACTGCCTAATGCTAATGAACATTATTTGGTGCTGACTTTGCCAAAATTTCCGTTGGTCTTGAAAAGTGATTTATCTCTGTTAATTGACCACCTATGCAACAACTACCACAATCAAACTCACGTGTAATAAGTCATATTTGCAGCTGTACTGTAGCTATCATCCAACAGGTTTCCAACATCTGTGTACAAACGGTTGGCCAGAGAGAAGCCATGATCTTCCCAGGAATAGTCGCAGGCACGGAATGTGGACACTTCACTTATAGTTTCACGTGTAGCAAAATCAGTATAAGCAAAGTCTCCACGTACCACGTAGCGTTGTATCTCGGACTTAGATGACCTCTTCACTGTTGGTATAGTGACTGAAAATAGAAAGGGGGGGGGGGGGAATTCCATAAATTTCTGTCACTGAGCAATAAAAAAAGGAGATCACTTAATATATATATATAAAGTTACACTGATCAATTCGAAACAACAGGAGTAAAACAGGGAAGTGTACTATCACCACTGCTATTTATTACACACAATGACTGGATAGCAAAAGAGGCAGAAGCAAGAGGTGAAAACATCACAGAAACAACAAGACCTAGGTAACTCTCTGCACTATTTACTCTTTACAGATGATCAAGTTTAATATACGAAACTAAACAAGAACTACAAAGACACACAAATTCATTACAGGCAATCTGTGAACAATAAAAACTATGAAGAAACTATGAAAATATGCTGAGCAACAGAACAGCTAAATGTGTATGTTAGCAGCACAAAACTAAACCAACATCAGAATTTAAATAAATAGGAAGCATTTTTTACAGAAGATGGCAAAATTTAGAGAAATTGAGATGAGCTGTCAAAAAGCAAACACTGTAACATACCAACTGTCACCGCTGCTTAAAAACCCAGTGATCAATATGGCGCGCAAACAACATATAATAAACACCACCTTTATTCCAAGATCATGTTACCAGTGCCAGGCAACTACACTCATGAGAAAGATTACAACATGTAAGTTTAAATGCCTGAGAAAGGCTGTTACCATCACCTGAAGAGACTGAATGGATGTATGCATGGTGAAAGTCGCATGACTCATTGGTTAACACTTGTCCCGTTGCCTAGTCATACTCATATCAAATATATTACCGAACTCCTTCAATCACAGCATATATGATAAATATTGCAGTGTCACATGCAGTAGGCATTCACTAAACAACTTCAGTCCATCCCCTATCAATTATAGATGCTTTACATTCATATCACATCTAGAAATGCCAGTATAACAAGGGCAATAAATCATGTGATGCCCAGGTGGCTGAAAGTAGCTATAAATTCCAGCCAATTATGTCAACATATGCCATTTGAATCTTTCCTACCAGCCAATAAAATATTTGATTTAAATAACACTACCCACTGAAAACGGATTTGTTGGGCTATTGTCGCAAATAAATCTGCGACACAACGCATTTCCATTCTCTGGACTACATCCTGCTGGAAATCTAGATCTAGTAGAACAATGGTCCTGCTACAAGGGAGATCCAGCGGGAGTTTGAGAATGAATGCTGAAGAAGAAGAAATAACACTAAATAATATATATATTTGGTAATACTTACTTTCGGCACTTTGATGTTCAACAGAGTGGAAACATTCTAAAAGCTCCTCTGGGCTCATCTCATCCTCCTCAACATACTCCTCTGTGAGTTTTCTCATCTTCTCCAACAGCATTTTGAGGTGAACACATACCTCATTTCTTGACTCCTGTAGTCCAAATATTTATATAAAGTATAAATTAACATAATCATTATAACTTACAGTATCTCAAGATCTATAAATTCAATCTATACAGACTAGAGTAGAACAGCCTGAATTAAGATGCAGAATATAACTGAATTGCCAATGCAAGCATGCGAGACTAAGAGTCAAGAATGTAGTCTGTTAGGACAACCCAAAGCGAGATGATAACATAACACCAGATGACACCTGAAGAGCAGATGCTTGTGCTGGATCAATGTCAGAATAGATAGTCATCAGGATTAGATGAGATTTTCTTTTGACAACCTACAACATTGGGTTGAAATAAGAGTAACTAAGGAAGTATGTATTTCAATATTTTACACAGCTTCTGTTGAGTTAGAAAGTAAAAACATTTTGTCTGTTCTCAATTCTCTCTGTATGAGCCTTGTTTAACTGCCGACAGTCGAGTTGGGCTAGGTATGCAGTGTCATTAGTGACCTGTTCTCCTCTCTATTTTGCCCAACTGTCCAGAGTTTGAGTCTCAACACTGCTTCGAAAGCTTTTTTCCATACCCAGGAGTGCATGTTCAAGTTGGCGTATCCAATACTTGAGTCATGACTCCTACTATGAATGGGGTCAATTGTGATGGGACATGTGGGCTTCTGTATGTTCTCGAGTATGAACAGCACATCCGCCAGTTGGTCTCATGCTGGACTACTGTAGCTTCGTTGCCATGTAATTGAGTCATGTACACTATGCTGCACTCTATTGTGTTGTTGTTTCCAGATTCAGTGTGTACTCAGAAGATCACCATATATTAGCGGGATCTACCCGTATCAGGACACTGATATTGACCACCACCCTTCAATGTTTCTGCTTTTTGGGCTGGACGAGACGGAATGCACAGATGTCTTACATCACTGTGTTCTGACAGTGCTGTTGAAAGTGATAGAGTAGAAGTCTCATAGATATGTCCTGCCTGTTTGCAGGTAATTCTTATTCTATCTACAGCATCCACATCCATGAGCCTAAAAGTGTTGGCCAGGAATACAGTATCAGTGGATGTATTTCTGTTTCCAGGGTGCACCACGAGGTGGTACCTTTTAGGATCTTGGTTATCTGCTAGCCCTGGGTCTGCACGAGAGCAATGTGAGACCCTTTGCACCCAACTGATGTAAATATAAGGCACTGGATTATAGCATCATACAAATTAAACTATCACAATTATTTAAACACTTATCTGATCTATTATCATCACTAAGACTTCTCATTTTATTTGAGCATATATACTTTATGCTGCCATGCAGAATCGGATGGGCTGGGCGTAAAGCGCTAATAACGCAGCAGTGCTGTAAAACTAGCACACAAGATATTCATGTTCACAAAACCTCACTTGTACTGATTATTTGTGAACAGATATAGAACATTATGCTGCTAGTCTAAGGCAATTAAAGGAAGCAATTTTTGACAAATCTTACTTAGTCACCTCATAAAGTTCATGGCAGACCACATATAATATTCTATTTTCCATTTTTTGGTCCACTAAAACAGAGACAATTGAAAAAAACTAGAAGGCAAGCTTTCAATTACTGCAACAATCTTATATTCTAATGAAATTAAATAAATATTGATGAATTGTACAAATAAACCCTTTCTAATGATAAAATAAGTCTTGACTGATAAACTTCAAACTTTCACACCATGAACTACTTCATTCTTTCAGGGAATTCATCTTAATAGTCTAGTTTGTAAATAACAAATTTACCTCTGAATAACAAACATCAATAGTGTCCTCAGTGTCAGTATCAAACTCATTGTCAGAGTGTCCAGCTTTGTTATCTGAGAACACATCCAAATCCAGTTTTGCATCAATGTCACACCCATACACAAAGGTACACAATGAGTGAAAGTGTGCTAGCAAGCTGATGGCATGCATCAGCTCAGACAAAGACCATGGCTCTGCACTCTTCAGTAGTTTCTGTTCCAATAAAAAAAACATTTGTTGCATTGATTTTTCAACTAGTGTCATTAGTAAGCATGACTGTAAACATATGTAGACTCAATGATCTCCTATGGTACAAGCCCTTTACAGAATGCTGTCTGCCACTGCATCAAGATAGCAATTTTCTCAACATAATCACAGAAGATAAGACCTTATGTTTTTTGTACAATCCTCAGACATAACAGTCCTCTGAATGGAAATCTGTATCTCCCTGGACACAACTTTCATTTGGACAAGAGAAAAGGAAAAGTTATGTTGGAAGTTTTTTTTTATTATTCCCAGGGTATTGTCTGCCATGATTTTATTCCTGAAGGCCGAACAGTTAGCAAAGACATGAACGTTAACCTCAATCGTCTAAGAGATGAATCAGAAGAAAACAACCAGAAAAATGGAGAATACTTGGATTATGCTGCATGACAATGTGCAGGTACATCAGTCCCTACAGGTAAAGTAGTACCTCACAAAGCACAATGTGATTACCGGTACCTTGAAACAGCCTCCATATTCTCCTAAACTTGCACCTGCTGATTTTGTTCTTGCTCCCTCGACTGAAAATGGCACTGATAGAACAGCGATTCAAAGATGCAGATGACGCCCTAACCAATGCGACAAGATAGCTGAGAGAGGTGACAAAGAATGTGTTTAACGAAAGTTTCCAGCAGCAGTATGTATGTTGGCAAAAGTGTGGTAGTTGCCAAATGGAACTACTTTGAAGGAAATGTACCGTAGTGTAGATAACTCTATTGTTACTTATTTCTATATAATCCACTAATTCCTGGAACTTTTTGAAGCTACATCATAGATATCTAGCATAAAATAATAATTCCACCAACCCTATTAATTAATAACTTGCCAACCTGATGTTATAGATATACATAAATATATATACCGGGTATGTGAAATTTTTATATGGTGCACAAACATATACAGGATTATACACAAGTAGCAATTGATTAGCAAAAGAATTGAAAATGTCATGAATGTACACAATAATTGTGTGTTATTTCATGGACACAGAAACAACAGAAAAGTTATGGCAAATTATAGAAAAGATATAGATAAAAAATAAATCAAATATGTGAAGCATATTAAAAGGATGTGCTACTACTGAGAAATAGTGGGCATATCCCACAATGTCAATAAAGAGTATGAAACCAACAGTATGTAGTTTGGCAGATGGATCATTCAAAGCAATGTCACTCTATTGAATGTAAATATTGCTTTAAAAAACCGACAGCCAAAAATAAATTTTGGGTTGATCACAAAATCCATAATAAAATATTCAATAAACAATGACACCGCTGAAAAACTAAATTCTAGATTGTGACCATTAGAGAAGGAGATGGGTGAAACAGACAAAAAATGGAAATGGACAAAGCTAAGTTTAGCACAACCTATGACTGAAATGAGACAGGAAAGATTAGTTACAAATAGCCATCAAGATAGAAGCATAAACATGGAGATGATAGCTAAGCTACCTGTCATATGACTCACCGCTATATGATCTTTAGTTATAAGCCATGGTTGATGAGCAAGGATTCTGTTTATGTCATACAGGTCCTGAATCTTTCTTGGGGCATATGCTATACCTTTTAACCAGTCAGGATTACCATTGTGCAGTAAAAATTCCTGTTCATGCTTTTTCACAAGGAATGCACATTGATGTCGAGCAGAAGCCTATAACAAAATTATTTTCAAGAATGAAAATTTACAACACAAATATAGTTTCCAAGTTTAAATTATCAATATGAGTTAATGTATCATACTTTTTGCTTCTTTTCCATTCATCTCTGGGAATGTCTTCACCACGAGTTAGGTAGCTTCTATGCATATTTTTTTAAATATAAGGTTACACAATGCTCAAAATGGATGTGTCTACAAGACACCCACCAACAAATACTGGGAGCTGCCGTAGCATGATTCTCCTGCTGACCAGAAAACCCAGATTTCTAGTTCACTCGTTACTCACGATTTGAAATAAAAAAGTACTTCCATGGTTCACTCAGCCTAAAGGAAATATGATGTTAGTGCTTAAGCTCTAGGAAGGTTGAGGAATGGCACCATTACTTTTCACTTTTGAGCAAGTGCGGTCGGTGACCCTAGTCAGACGGTTTCTGGTCAACCACTGATTAGGCATCTGAGTACTCATTGGAAACCATGCGCTTGTTTTTAGCAACATCAAAGCCTATTACTTGGTCTAGTCTTGTCATTTCTTGAGGAATCTACATAATCTGTGTAATGTGTCTGTATTTTGCTCTCAATTACTGCCCCAAGGTGATGTTAGACAAATTTTTTAGAAGACTGCACAACTGACATAAAAGGATGTGACATTGACTAAATCAGTAAAGATAAATTGTGTCACACTGCAGGTGGATAGTATCTCATGGAGGAATCCGGCTTGAGTCATGTTTATCCAGATTTGTATTATTTTTTGAAGTTTCCTACTTATTACTCATATCTATGTACTTTTTTGTAATAATTTGTTGTACACAATGAGGTTGCTAGCATCACTCTTAACTCTCCAATCACCATAATTATGTGCTGTATATAATCCAGTGATGTTATTCTTTGCTCCTCAATATAGGTTATACTGCACCAATATGATAGCTGACCATTACACTGGATCAATATGATGATAGCTAACTATTTATATTTATCTACAACTTGTACAAGACATTGATTCCAAGCCTCACCTGTGGGTCTCACTAATGGCTCACTAGACCAACCATGCAACAGAAAACCTTAGTAGATGTGTCATGTGACGTATTCCTTCCAGAACGTTGTCTTCCCAATGAACTCTCTGAACCTCTCTCTGTCTTGGGCGATGTGGCTTGCATTTTCTAGCGATGTATTCATATTATCTTTAATGTCATCAGTCCATCGTCTTCTTGGTCTGCCCCTTCTCCTCTTCCCAGGTACTCTTCCCTCCATTATTTGTCTTTCTAAACAGTTATGTCTCTTTATATGACCAAACAGGCGTAGTTTTCTTTTTGTTATTGTGTTTAGTAACCAACACTCTGGAATATTCAGTGTGTTTATAATATCTGAGTTTCTGATTTTATCCTTCCATGATATTCTAAGTATCTTTCTGTAGCATTTCAGCTCGAAGGCGTTGATCTTCTTTGCCGCTGTTTTACTTAGAGTCTATGTTTCACAGCCGTATGTTGCAACCGGAAAAATAAAAGTTCGTAACATTAGCACTTTCGTTTATTAGATGACATGCCTTTATATTGATGTTATCTTCTTATAGAAGCTTAATGGCACGTCATCTTTACAATCCTGTAGTCGTAACCTTCGATAACAGTTACCATGTTGTTTCGACAGGCCGACGTTGTGCTTGAACTAGTTACTGGCACGGCATGGGTGGGTGGAACAACAAAGAAACCTGTTGTAAGGGCCAGAGTTGTGCCCTGATGTCGATGTCTGTTTCGGCGGCATTGGACTTGAAACACCATCGAGTCGAATGGCTACTTGAACAGAGGGTGGAGCACTTATGGGAATGCCCCACATGCTGTGAGGCTAGTTTCTAATCAAGAATCAAGAGAATTGATTCCAAGCCCCGCATACCCATGTCATCTACATCCACTGATGCTCAAGTCCCTTATATAAAAAGTTGCACATGTGAAATATTTGCATATAAATTAAGTTTTTAACCAATATATTACACTATATTACTATAACACATGTTTTGGAATACATCATCTGACAAGAACAAAACAGTTCCCCTATCTACCTGAAATGCCTACAGTTATTCAGATTTATGACCAGCTTTCTTTTCATAATTCATTCTCAAACTCTCATTGAATCTCTCTTGTAGCAGGACACTGGTCCTAGATTTGCAGCAGGATGTAGTCCAAAGAATGGAAATGTGTTGTTGCCATTTTATCTGTGCCAATGGCCCTACACATCTGACTTAGGCGGAGACTTCAGCATTGGTAATTCGTATGTAGCACATGTTAAATATTCAACATTTTTCTATGATATATATAACTGTATGTCAAGTACAAGACACACTTGTGGGGCCGGTCTTAAAGCAGTGAAAGGGATGTAAGACAATTTACATATATTGTACTCATACATATTACATGGACCCAAATACAAATTTATCAGAGACTATTTAACCACAACCTTTACCTGATATAGAAATAAAAATGGTTAACAAATGGAAACATAGGACTTTGCAGGTACTTTAAAAAAAGCCTAGGCAATGACATCACAAGACAAAATAAAACTAGTACCAGCAGAAATGACATGCCTACAAAGAATAGTTGGAGTGTCATTAAGAGATAGAATTAGAAACGATAGCTTCAGGCAGATAACCAAAACAATACCAGTATTGGAACACATTAAAAGACAACAGATTAAGTGGTTTTCACACACTTTCTGACTACCAACAGATAGTATGCCACAAATAGCCATGACACATTGACATCACGGCTATAAAGCCAGAAGAGGAAGACCATGTAAAAGATGGACCACATAAGTCAAAAACGCTAGGGGAACAAGCCTACAACAGCACACAGGAAGGCCATCCCTAGAGAACTATTCTACCCCTTACGCCTCAAGGCACAAAAGGGTCACAGTGTATAGATAGATAGACTTTTTAAAAAGAGACAAGAATTCCTCAAGTATTAATATGGAACGGTTGAGAAACATGCAAATCTATGACTGAAGCACTCACAATGATTGCAATGTAGTGTCTGTATTCGTAAGGCAATGGACCATCCTCTCTTAATAAGAAATTTTGAGTAGTTACGAAGTTCAACAAATATTCTGGATGGTCCCTCATCATTTGGCTCACAGGATCAACATTTCTGTTTGCTATAACAGTATCCATTAATATTCTGTCCGTCTGAAATGAACAAAAAAATATTAAAATTAGACTTTCAATTTAAATTATTTTTATTTTAATTTCAATGATACAGATAATAATAATTCTCCTAAACCTCAGAGTCTATGTTAATATGTCTTGTCAGTGACTTCTATGCTATAAAAGTTAATTCTGAATGCAAAGTGATGAACATTTCTCTTGAAAGATTCCCTGGGTTAAGCAAATCGCCAAGATCTTAAAAGTACCATAAATTAAAAAATTGATTCCTGGTAACCGGTACACTCGATGCTTGTGGAAATTACCTGTCAAATGCTTTAAGGATTGATCTTAGACTGCTAACAAATGGAATGATAACTGGTTGCACCCACACAGCCAATACCTCCTATTGCTACCTTGTCTCATGTCTGAACAGATTATGAAAAGGCTGCTGCAGTGTACAACAGCTGCTGGCCTGGACATTCAGGTTCCACAAACTCATGACATTGAGATCAATACCGAAATCCTAGAAAAAGTGAAGCATGACCCAATCACTGTGACTGGGTGCAATTAATATAATACAGACAGCACAGCACTAGAGAGTGGCAATTAGTGAAGGTGGTAGTAACTCATGTCCGGAACAACAAAATATGGAAACCAAGAACAATGCTCAATGATCGAGAACATTAAATTTAATAATTTTCCAATGAGCTCATTGTGACATGGAACAATCATGGCAGAATGTCAGATTATCCAATTCTGCAGAAAAATAAGTGTAGAAATTTCAACCTGAACTAGTGTGTTAATAATGTGGATGAGTCTTTTCTTATTCAGCACTCATTCTCAAACTCATGCTGAATCTCTCTGTAACACTGGTCCTACTAGATTTCTTACAGGATGTAGTCCAAGAGTAATGTGTGTAGTAATGCTTTTTTATTTGTGATAATGGCCCAGCACATCCATCTTTGGCTGGATGTTGGTTAATAAAACATTATTTCAGAAGACAATGTGAAAGAATCAATCCTGACAGTCCATTTCTGTTAAGCTTATCTGAAATTGAGACCAAGCTCTCATATGATAATGGGCTTTGTATTTATAGGTACAGTTGGCAACACAATGTGAATGGACCATCTAATTACACAAAACCAATTCTCTGGCAGTGGAACTACACTGATTAAAATTTCCATATCAAAACTGATACTCTGGGACGGGACGTAATGGACTTCTAAAGCACAAATGCATATATTAGTGGGTGATAAACTATCATGACAATTAGAGTTTGATACTCTCCTTGCTTGTCAACATGAAAAGGGCTGTCACAACAAGGAAGTCTACCAAAATCCAAGATATTCCAATAACTGATGTGCTAGGTCTATAGCTGTGGATAGTGCAACTGAAACTCATAATGAATGATGTATTCCCCACTTTCAGATTCAAATCACATGAAAACTTGTAGGCCATAAAAGTTAAATAAGAGCAAACTAAAAAACAGTATTTTTTTCAGCAGCTTCACCAATTGTCCACCTGTCACTGTCTCTGTCAGTCTTCTCCACTTGATCTTTGTAGTGGTCACTTCACTGTTAAATGTTCAAGCTTCTCTTCTGACTTTGTTTTCTTTTGATTTTGACTCTGTTATTCAATTGTTATAAATAAAGCTCGGATTTTCATGAAATGTCATATTTTTTTCCTGAAGCATATTTTCAGTTTTAAGTTAATTTCTACATGTTTCAAGCATTTCTGAACAATTTTAAGCTGTTTTTATTTGTCATATAAATGCATATTTTGACCATAATTTTAATGAGGTCATATTTTGCCTGAAATTGGAGATTTAGGTCATATTTTGGTCATATTTTGCATAGTTTCTGGTGTACTCAACGTTCTGGTGTACTCCGTTTGCTTATCAATGTTAGCACATCTTAAACTATGTTTAGAGACAAATTGTGAGGATTGGCTATATTTCTGAATGTGTGTATTAGTGAATATGCATGTGTGTCTTTCATGCGACTGTAGGGAAGGGAAGACATCAGTCAACTCTTTGATGTCAGTCGGCATCTGAGAATCAAAAAGGGAGTGACATCCTCTCAATACTTCAAAAGAATTTTCTGGGTTTTGTTTCGAAAGTAAATTGTAGGAAACAATTTCAAATGTTTCAACGTCAAGAGCGAATATTCCTGGATTTGTTAAAACTTCCAGTTTCAATTTAAACCGTTTGGCGCCCATTTGTATGTTACAATTATTAATTTGCTATTTGCAACAGTGACTACATGATCTCGTGCTCTAGCTCACGAAGAAGCTCCTCAACTACCACTTCCTCCACAACTTATCCTTACACGTTGGGGTACATGGCTGGACGCTGTAAAGTATTACTGTGACAACTATTCAACACTAATTAAAATATTTAATGCCCTAGACAAATACGATGCAACATCAATACAAGCAGTGCAAAGCTTATTTTCTACCAGACTATCACAAAATCTGACTTATATAAAGTCAAACTTTTCGGCAATTTCAAAAGCAATAAAACGTCTGGAAAGCGAAGGGACTGCACTTTATGATGCATTAGATATTGTGAAACAAATTCAAACAGAAATAAATGGAATACGTGGTGAAGTAAGCAACAGGATTAAAGTAAAATTAGAAAGTATTTTTCATAGAAATTCTGGTTATTTCTCATTGTGCATAATTGCAGACTTACTTAGTGGTAAACATGCAACATTTCAAGAGGATGAACCTGAACTTTCAGCAAATGATCTGACATTATTTAGATTTGCCCCTGTGACATCATGTGATGTAGAACGAAGTTTTTCAAAATATAAAACAATTCTCAGTGACAATCGACGATCGTTCAAATTTGAAACTCTAAAAATGCATGTTGTTGTCGGTTGCAATTGTACAAACAATGAAAACTGAGGAATAAATGTGGTAAGTGTTTTTATACATGCTTTGTTAAGTATTACTACTATGTAGGTACTATGACTACTATGTAATGCGTAAAACATGCAAACAATAATAATTTGTGTTTTTTTTGTTCATAAATGAGAAAAACATTATGGTCATATTTCGGCATATTTTGCCTTTTTAGGTCATATTTGCATGTCATATTTCAGGATTTTTAGGTCATAAAAATCCGAGCCCTAGTTATAAATATGGTCATACATAGTTAATATAGGCCTATCTCTTTACCGCAGCATCTCAAATATTATATATACCGACTAGTTCTAATAAATTAAGACTCTTACAGACTCATTAATTAAGCCTAGTTACTAAGTTAGTTTAATGTAATGAAAGTAATGACAATGACAGTAATTAGTAATCAATGCCTACCTACTACGAATTCCAATTTCCATACTTTGGTATCTTAGTGACCATTAGAAAACATGAAACATTCTTCATTAAATAGTATAGAAAGATTGCTTACCCCATGCAAAGAACTTGACCAGAAATCGCCGGTCGTCTTATGAAAGCCCATCATATTGTTTTTTAACACCGCAGTGATTGTTGTTAATAACTAAACGAATGTAGTCCCAGCTGATTGTGTTGTGCCGGTAGCCGGCAGTGATTCACGGAATAGTAGTCGTAAAGATTGGTAATTCTGTTAAATGTTCGTCACTTTATCACTTGGTCAACAGAAATATTTCAATATAATAAATTTAACTTATGAGTAGATTAATATTCAAGTTCAGTAAAAGTTTCCTTGGTTTTATTAGCTTACTTGAATTCACAGAAATAAACTAAAAAATTTCACTTCTACCAAACGTCCGACGTTTTCCTTTATCCCCAGCAAAAGTTAGAATGTCGGCAGACCGCAGTCTATCGATAGTAAATTTAACAAATGTCAATCAATGAATACACAAAAAGATAATTCAACTAAATTATAATTACTTAATAAAAAAAAATGCAGATCTGTTGTACAGCGATTTTCTAAATAATTAATTAAATCGCCTACTATATCTGCATGCAGGAACCGGTTTTTGTTCTACCCAGTTAGCAGCGGTCGAGGCGACGGCGGCCGTAGCGATTTATCAACAATTTGAGAATTTGATTTGCTTCTTGCGTTATCAGTGAAGCTTATGATTGCTTTTATCATCATAGTTGTTGGCGGCTGTTAACAACTAGGAAACAGAATCGTATTGCAGGTGGCACTGTGCAAATGCAGTGAAGCACTGGCAGGAATGTCCTCGCCACTATTTATAATGGTATATGTTTTCATCGTCTTGCGTCAGCCACAGCTGATGTGACCTAGTTTAAGTTACATCCTCCCGACCCCCCTGTACTCTTTTTGTGACGTTCATGTTGTTTGTAATGGGAGGTTGCATCAGCATTGAGTTCTTATGTCAGCACATTCACAACTTATGTTAATCTCAACTAGTGATTCGAAGACAGACAAGGGAGATAGGTTACATGTTGACACTACTTTGTGATCCTTCACCTGTCGTTAGAAGTCATATAGAAATGTTTTCAAAACAGATCCAATGTACGGGATCTTACATCGCCCGTTAGTATGCCGGTGTTCCTGAAAAATGCACGGGCCTAACACCATATTCCTTAATACGCCACCGTGGCTTTAAAAAGAGGAAAACTACTATTCTCCAATATCTAGCCAATGTCTCATGTTTTGACATTACATTAATCAGAAAACGATCTAGTTAGTACAGAGTGCACTTGCAGTTTCACAATGAAGGCCTACCTCTAAATTTGCTAAGTCATGGGAAGGGCTATTAGGTAGCTTGGGGACATGAAGGAGTCCGGGGTAATGCGAGAGCAGATAGGTTGGCAGAACACGTTGCTACTACGGCTGTTGGTAAAGCGATGGAACGGGCAGACATTTTGAACGCTCTACGGGAAAACGAACGAACAAATGACTGTATAAGTGACGATGACTCTTGTTACATGACTAGAATAAGGGATCTTAGTTTGAAATGTGGTTTCCCTAGAAAGGAGCGGTTTCGTGGGGCGAGAAAGAATGATGGTCAATCAACTGCGTACTGGAAACGTTACTCAACATGCAATGGCTGATACACTCAAGGAGAGATCTGAGCACCTATGGACTTGTTCGGAGTGCAGTGACGATGATCCAACGTCTAACGCACTCAGGCAACGAAGCTAATTATAAACTGGCGTCCCTTGAACACAGGTCAAACGAATATGTGCTCAGTCTCCGATAGGAAATGCTAAAGAGCTATTCATGCTGATGGTTCCCGTGACTCGCTGATCAGTTACGCTCTGTCATATTCGTGCTTAATGTCTATCTTCTTCAGAACTCACGTACATGGCCAACTGTCTACTAACAACAACAAAGCGTTACTGCACTGGATCCCTGTGCACTGCGAAATTGCAGGAAATAGGCAGCTGACCGACTGGCACAAACAATTGCAAAATAGGAACTAAACATCCCTGTACTCGAGAACACATCCATAACACATGTCAATTCTTTGACGACCTGAGGACTAAAACATGGTCACAAGAGACAAAACTGGATGTGAAGATGTAGGATAGCTGCAAGGACATCCTGCTGACAAGAGTCTGTCCAGAAAGTACGTCAATAATTAGTTGGGGCGGGGAATCATTAACAAGTTTTACATGTGTTCAGAAAAATGGGGGGAGGGGATGTTTGACTGAAGGTGGCATTAACAATATTGCTTTAATAAACCAATTAAATAGTTTGAATTTGAAAAAAAAAATTGCAGTTTTTTTTAGTATTTTTCAACAGCAAAATGTATGTAAAGAGGTTGGGGAGTTTACGTTTTTTATTTTACATAATTGAGCAAAGGGTCGGGTTCCTGAAATTTTGACGGTTGTCGACAATGGGAGGAGGGTGTGAAAAATTGGTCAGACTTGTTGACATAACTTACGGACATCCACCAAGTAAGTTTGTCAAATACGTAAATATGTGTACACAAATCGTCCATTACTAATAAATTATATAAATAATTACAGTAAAAAAGAATAAGGACCAAACCGATTGAAGTTGTCATCTCAGACCCACGTCGGGGCAAACAAACAAGAAAACGATTGAAGATGTCATCTCAGACCCACGTCGGGGCAAACAAACAAGAAAACGATTGAAGTTGCCATCTACGATCTTCAGCAAGCATAGGCCTACACTACAAAAAAACAACAACAAAATAATACGGAAAATGATTTAATATATAATTTGTTTCCTTATTATTTTTGTAACTGTATTATTCTGTTTTATTGTTGTACATTTATCGTATGTGTGGCAATCAGAGCCTGGACTTCTAGTTCATGATGCAAAAATTAGGGACACTGTATTCTTTCCAGGCATGTTGTAAGAGGTTACTAAGAAAAACTATGGATTGGACTAACAACCTGTCATCTGTGAACAAAATATCTGGCGTAGCATGTCTTGCCTCTTACCTTTCTCTTCTGATATATTGCCCCCATTGATGACAGAGAGATGCAGGTCAGAGAACCTTGCACCGTTGTCCTTTTGTGGCAGTTTTAGTGGCGGGGAATGTTATGTGTGCCTAGCAGATGGGTCAACAGATCTGACGGAAGAATGATGAACTAGTTGGTCCAGATGTATGTTGCACTCCTGGCAGGACATGATTAATCCTGGGATACTATCGTAAAGGAATGCCTCTCTGCGGGAACTGAACACGCATACATAAACCCTTCTAACACAACCATACCTGTGAGGCAGCAAACCTTATGTGTTTGAGTGTCACCTTGGTTACTCAACTGAAGGGGACCTATGATTTTGTCAGAAAGGATATGTACTGTTAAAGCGTCGTGGCCACGGTCAAAGGGCGTATATCAGTATCAGCATCATCACCACTGCATATTTATAAGCCCTATGCTGATCGCATGTGTCCTTGGACAAGCGGTGAATGATATAATTAGTGTAGATGTTGTTTGAACTGCCCGCCCATCGCTTTGTTTACGACAAAAGCTATCACTGTTATTTTTTGTTTGTTTGTTTTTCGTTCGCTCCATTGTAATTGGCATGTATATCCGTGCGATTTCCGCCGGGAGCGTGGTTACATTGTGTTACCGTTATGTGCCTTGTAGGCTACCCTAGCCTGTGACAGCCTCCCTATCTGTCGCCAGGCACGCGTGTGTGTGGTGACTCTTCGCCCAGACGATTTTTTGCTCACGTCTGTCTCGCACGAGGTGTTCCACTGTCTATGAACTTGCCTCGTGTAATTGTACGTACTGTGCCTGTGCCCATCGGGTACTGAACCGTTTCTCATCCGTGAGCCTGGTTCCTTAAGAGGAAAAACTCCACAGAAGAGTTGGACCATGGCTCTTTCGCCCTCTTAGCCGAGGTGTCATTCACCGACATCGTGAACCCCTCGCCCAAGTTCGAATCTCACACCACGCGATTAAGTGCAATGCGTTCTCGAGCTGAGCGACCTTATATTTTTTGTGATACTGTTTTGACCATCTTGAGATCGTATGTTCTTCTGCAACTCACTATAGAACAATATTTTTGGTAAGTGATGATCAGATATACGTGTCACGTGTCCTAAATATCCAATCGGTGATTGCATAAATGATGTGAATGATGGGAAACCATCGCTGTCAAGGACAGTGGTATACGGAATCTTGTCTTGGCATCTGATATTATAACTTCTCTCGCCCGTGTCTTGCCGGGGTCCGAAAGGGGAGCAAAGAATAGCAACACTGTTTACCTTCCACGCATGTCGTGAAAGGCGACTAAGGGGGTTATGGGATGGAGTTGGCTGTCCCATCCCTATAGGGTCAGTGACCCACAGCCATGCTGAAGTCAGATGTGTCAGGCCGAAAGGCGCAGATATCGCAGCAATGCTGTAAACCATGGTACAACGCATTCCGTTCTCCGGACTACATCCTGCTAATCTGCAAGAGTTTGAGAACGAACGCAGAAGAAGAAGAAGATTTTTTCTTAGACAAATTGTGTGAACGTAATTGAGCTTCCTCACATGTCGTCTATACACAGTCCATGTTTCACCAGCGTATAACAACACTGGGAGTACCACTGTTCTGTAAACATGTACCTTAGTGTTTAGGCTAATGTCATTTCTATACCACACACTTGTGTAAAGTCTGCCGAACGTGCTGATTATCTTGTAGACACTAGTAAATACTTGTACATATCAATGATAGCCATTTGTTTTCTTCATTTTTCAAGCTGTATTCTTGAACATCTGTTGGCAGGATGTATTAAAATGGTCCTGGTTGGAAAAATGATTGTCCACAAATTTGCAGATATTATTGTAATGTAGAAGCGGTCATTGCGGCTCAAATATCAGCGGTCGTGGCGGCCCACGTCCATTTTTACCAATGTTCCAGCTGCTGATCTGCCCCTGTTTTTAAACAATTTTCAAACGTTGCAGATTCACTGTTGGACATCGGAAGTCAAACCAACATTTACTAGCTGCTTTTAATGCATTCTGTTCCCTGGACTACATCCTACTAGTATACAGGAGTTTGAGAACGAATGAAGAGAAAAACAACACACTGAGATATATTTTTTTTAAAAAGCTCAATCAAGTAGTTTGTTGGTGCATTGTAAACAGTGCACTCAAAATAGAACAATTCAATATATTTTGGGTATTTACATTGGAGACGTATATGAACAATATATTTTGGGTATTTACATTGGAGAGGTATATGAACAATATATTTTGGGTATTTACATTGGAGACGTATATGAACAATATATTTTGGGTATTTACATTGGAGACGTATATGAACAATATATTTTGGGTATTTACATTGGAGAGGTATATGAACAATATATTTTGGGTATTTCCATTTGAGACGTATATGAACAATATATTTTGGGTATTTACATTGGAGAGGTATATGAACAATATATTTTGTAGCATGCGTAATTATTACGTAAACAAAGACCTGATTTCATTACCGGTCACTTCTCATTTTAGCTTGTAATTGTTTTTAGCGTGATAGTTCCTACATGGACGGGTAAAACGTGCAAACATATGTCGCATGTCAACAAGTCGTAATATAATGCTTTATGCCCAGTTCATCGACAATTACATTCTGTGAACTCAACAAATCACCCTTCAAAAGTGACGCTAATTGATTTTTTCCGATATTTTCATTGATTAAGTTGCATTGATTAAGCCAATGAAAATGATGAGAAAAATCAAATAGCGGCACTTTAGAAGGATGAAATCAATGAGTCCACGGGACTGTATAATGGACGCATGACTCGCTGCGTACTAATGTAAGATTACATGTATCCTAACATAGCATACATATATAGATCCTCTTGAGTCGTATTTATTACTATTGTACTAGTTGACATCTCGCTAGTGTTACAACAACTCGAATGGGGTACAAATATTAACATGACCCATTCACATGCGTGTTGTAAGAGGCAACTGAGAAGGTTGGCTACCCTTGATGCGTGCTTCTAAAGACCCATGCTTTAACTATCTATTTACGCATACGGTTGCGTCCGTGGGTCTCAGCAATGGCTCACTAAACACACCACGCATGCAGCAGAAAACCTTAGTAGATGACATGCCATTATATTGAGGTAATCTCATAGAAGCTTCATGGCACGTCATCTGTACAAGTATGCTTCTCGTGCTTTTATTTTGTTGTTGCAATGTGTTTCATGTTGTGTTATTTGAATATATGTATGCACCCTCTGTGGTTGGGAGGGATCCTGAGATTTACTGTGCATCACTGGGGATAAGGAAACTGACAGTACTGTTTTTTCCTGTGACCGAGGCCCATCATAGAGGCACAGTGACTCAGGACGTGACAATCCTTTTGACTTGAACATTTGGTTGCATGCCTGGAGCAATAGCAAAGCTCGACATTACCAGTAGTCAATTGGTTGCGGGTAATGAGCACAGTGAACCATATCTTGGCTGCAGTGGCTCGGAGCAGCGCATATGTTGAAACCTACTTTCCTGGTTGTGTGATAGTTACTCTGTGGATTTGGCCCGGGATGGGCCGAAAATCCACATACTTCCCAGCAATATAATGCCATTGTAATGGCATTGGGTCAAAGTTCATGGACCGCTGGATCAGCAACCAACCAACCAACCATCTATCTATGTGACGTGTCCTTTACATAACTGTCCTCTCTGCCACTTTATACGTCCCTCAGCAGTTATGTTCAAGTTGTCCAGCTTCTTCCAGTGTCATGTTCAGAGGGTATTCGACATCCTGTACTCATTATAGTCTTGGTCTGCCTGTTGTTCTAATCCGAAATTTTCTCTACACGATTAATCTTTTTATACATTTGTGTCGTTTATATCTCCAATATATGTTAGCTTGCGATTTTTAATGCTTACTTGTGATCATCATGAGTTTCTTGGCATTGTATACAGTAGTTTGTCATAGTTTTCTGGGCCAGTTCTGATCGCGTATCAGCTGCCGTCCTCGATGTACCTTCAGCTCAATACGGGTTCTTTTAAACTCCCACTTTCGAAGCTGTTGTCGATAATACGATCCCTCATATTCTCCACCAGCAGTTGTGTGTACAGTTGGGGATGACGTCTCTTTGCTGAGTCGCTCACGGCAAGTAGATCATCCGACTGGCAAAAGTCGTTACGCGGGAAGGGGGGGGGGGTTGGTGTTGCTGTACGCATGAAGACACGAGGAGCCATACGTGAACAAGCAGGAGTAGGGTAACCAAATTGGATGCTTGTATTACTGGCAGGAAACCGACCCTTTGATTTGCAGAGTGTCTTGAGATTGCAGTAGCGGCATGGCAGGCAAAAAATCATCCTTGGAAGAACTAGGGACAATTTTACTGTGAAAAAGAATGCCAGCAGAAACTCCATCTTGGAGCTAAAAGTAAAACTCCAGCACAGAGAGCAAGAACAACACACTCATACTCCCATGGGATATATCATCATCAGCAGAGAATCTTCTTCTTCTTCATCGTTCATTCTCAAACTCCCGCTGGATCTCTCTTGTAGCAGGACAATGCTTCTACTAGATATCCAGCGGGATGTAGTCCAGAGAATGGAAATGCGTTGTGTCGCCGTTTTATTTGTGTCAATGGCCCGACACACCCATCTTCGGTGGTATCAGCAGAGAATGTAGTATTTTTTATAATCCTTCTTTCTGTGTCTGTTTGAGTACTGAACTTTCACATCCGTATAACAGTGTACTTAGCATCAGCAAAGATTGGTATTTACTGCAATACTGATTTACTATTCCAATTCATATTAAACCTTGCCATGGCAGCCATCGCCATCTCGAATCTTCGGTTAATCTCATTTCCCGAGTTGCTATCATCACACACTTGCGACCTGAGATATTTGAAGGTGGTAACATCTTCAAATTTGTGACCGTTTAATTGGATATTCATGGAATCTTGCTTGGATTCACTAGTCACAAATATCTAGCTTTTATCAATGCTAATTTCCATGCCATATGTCTGGAAAACTCCTTCCAACTTTGAGGTAAATTCTGGGAGTTCAAAATCCAGTCACGTTATCTTATCATTGGTATAACGCACGTTACAAAGTGGTCCACCGTCAAAAGTTATCGATGTCTGGAGAACTTGTAGTTCCTCCTGCAGTTTATATTTAAGGTACATGTTAAAAAGTAGTGGGGAAAGTATGCAACCATTCCTATATTCGTCTTGAAAAAATAAGGAATGTCATTATTTATGAAAACAGCACTGCGTGCGTTATCTGCAACAGACCCTGATGCCAAACACGATCAAATGTCTTTCAAATAATGGAGGTGTGTTATAGTGTTGATATCCTTTGTTTCCTTTTTGTTGCCCCAAAAACACACCATGAGTGATTTGGTGATAATTTCTCAGAGCATCAGATGCTGCAGAGGGTCAATCGTCTTCTGGCATATTGCAATCAATTTAATTAAAAAAACTTTCGTTACTGCATGTTTTTATATAAAGGAGTACAGGGAGGCTTTCTATGGTCTGTAAATAAATTTAATAATAAGTGGAAACTGTATTTTCACGAATTCTTTTATGATTTCTCTCAAGAAGACACTCGATTCTTTCCATTCTGTCAGACATATGTCTGCAGGAGGGTAAAATTATACGGAAGTTATTTCCATCATTGTTTCGCATGCTAGATTAAACGATAATAGTTTTATGTGATTAGGATTTGAGGATATGATGCAAGGACACGATCAGCGCATTTCTTAAACCTCAGGTCATTGTCTTTACCAGATAACAACAAATGCAAATGTTATATAAAAATAATATAACTTTAAATTTAGTTTACAGCGATTGTATGCTCATAGTAAATTTGACAAAAACACATATTCCTTGAACAAAATCATTTAATGTAAACAAGAAATTTTCAGAAATTGATAATAAATATATGTCGTAAATTGAATGAATAAAAAAGCACCACTGTGTTGAAGAGCCCGAAATTGGAGAAAAGAATAGCACCACCATTTACCTTTCAGTAACTCCTCACTGGAGTTTGAGAACTAACGTAGAAGAAGAATGAATAAGTACATCAGGTGTATACCGTGTACTCGGCGTGAATTAACAGATCAAATATTACCAGTGCATATCAGGTGTATATGAAAATGACAGCATTTATTGGGCACACAATGAGAAGAGAGGCTTTGAGAACATAGTGACAACAGGAAAGATAGAAGGGAAAAGATCAAGGGGAAGACCAAGAGAAAAGATATTGGACAGTTTGACTAAATGGCTTCGATTGACGACACCAACAGAGATGATGACATATATGAGAGATCGATGTACATGGAGAAATATGATCGCCAACGCCATTCGGCACGGCACTTGATGATGATCCGGTGTATACCGTGTCCTCTGCGTGAATTGACAGATCTAAAATATTACCGGTACATATCATTGTGGAGATATTTCTTATGAAATATTTTATAATAATCGGTATTTCCCGATGATGTCAACTAGGAAGGGTTTAGAAAATATTCCAAAATATACATTTTTATTTTGTGATTCATAACTCCTTTATCCTTTATCTTTCTGTATCCTCTCCACCCACACCATCAGGCCACCAATAAAATTTGTTCTATTTTTGTCCCAACTGGTCAGTGTCCATTTATTAAATAATGATGGTTTCATGGACAAAAGGAAACTGTATTCTTCCATATAAGACAGTCTTATCCTTCGCCCTCTCTTCGATTGAAATATGAGTATATTTTCTTTATTTGTAATGCAGTCTCTTGCTTATATCTCACATTTCTAGAAGTTCATACAGAGATACGTTCAGCTTGTTTCCAGGCATGTTTCTATGCACTGGAGCACGGTTTAGAAAACCATAGTTTGCAACACAAAAATGGGGTGGCGATGTTTTATGTGAATTAACAGACTTCTTGTTCGTGTGTTCTCAAAATCCTGCAGATGGACAGGATGTAGTCCAGAAAACAGTATATGTTGATTCACTGTTTACTTACAGATTAACTGAAATATTTGCGACTATCGATCTGATAATCAGAATTCAGTATTGCTTCTGGGTCGCTTCGACTCTCTTAGGATAGGACAGTGAGCTTCACCCCATAACTTCATTAGTCACGTTCAACGACATTCATGGCAGGTAATGGTGTCTCTATTCTTTGCTTCTATTTCCGGTCTCGGCAGCACATGCAAGTCACCAGCTGAAAAAATAAAACTGAAATAACAAAAAAACTGATTTTAAAGCGCGTTTTATTTTTAATCGGCATCTTAACGTTTGAATAACATAATTTTGGAATATCGAATATGATCTAGCCAATTATGAATATATTTCCGTGCTCCCAGTGGATACAATGAAGTGATACATGGTCAAATTACTCAAATGCAGCTGTACTGTACATCATAACCCACGGTTGTCAGATGGTTGTAACTGTTTTTGGCCAAATTGTTGTTAAAAAAATTGTCAAAAATGGCCAAATTTTATACCTGTGTATGTCTATTGTCTATCTTCAGGTGAATGATGGTTCGTACTTGCGGTTAAGCTTAGGGGTGAGAGCTTAAGCTGTAGTTCCAAGGCCAGATGCGTTGTCGTGGTTGCATTTATTCATTGTTTGTTCAAGGCTATCTTGATGTTTTCTATACACCGTTTCTTTGGTCTACCTTTGACCTTACGTCCGGATATTCTTTTGTTATAAGCGCTTATTGGTAGTGACAAACGGAAATAGCGACAAGAATTTAAAAAAAGTAACGAATGAAGGCCTAAATAATTCTATAACATGCACAGGTCTATTCCATATATATATATATATATATGCAAAGGTATTCTATTGCAGATTGTAATGGTAATAATCCTGGCGTGTTTACACAAGTAGTGTTTGGATTTAATCATCTCAATTCCATGAATTGTGCATGCGACATGAATCGAATAATCTCGCTTCCAGGAATCTGCTGTTAATTAAAAATCAAATCTTGAATGAAATTTAGTTTCCCCCGTGTATTTTCAAGTTGACGAATCAGCTAACGTATGATCCTTTCCTCAGTTGCTTATTTATGTGAAATATAAGCATACTCTTCAAAAGAGTTAAGCACCACTTTTTGGAACAGAACTAAGTCAACTAAAAAGGAACAAAATAGAATATCATTCAAAATATACCACGTCAAGCTCTTTGGTTATAATTAAAATTATATTTCATGACGTCAGCATTAACGTGTATAAAATTGCAACACAACAATCAACACGACACTCATGTTCAAAATCAATGAGAATAACAATAAAAGTCAACATTATCAGTGCTGTGTGTGTTTTTAATTAATTTTGATACACTAAAGGCATCGCTGTCGTATAGAAAAATTTTGATACACTAAAGGCATCGCTGTCGCATAGAAAAATTTTGATACACTAGAGGCACCGATATCGCATAGAAATGATGAATTAAACATTGGGGCATTGCCTGCCACTGATGCTCAACTGCCAGAAGCAGTTCTTGCAGTTGCAGGAGTTGATTAATGCAGTTTTATTCGTCTCCCAAGCTCGTCGCCATATTTACCAACATACTAGGAAGACATTGATTTACATTGGCTTAACCATTTAAGTATTAGTTTTCGACATCCTGTTCACTGGGTACCAGTCATGAGCATACTTTGGAGAATTTCAATCGATCATGCATTCTGCTGTAGGCTCAACTATGAGAACACTCTACTGATCATACATTCTGCTGTAGGCTCAACTATGAGAACACTCTATTGCGGTAGCTACCCTGTCTACCGTTAGTCGTCAATTGGCTCAAATCATTTTCTATAACCACTGTGAAGTTGCTTCTGCTGTAATTCGGCAGGGCAACCAGATCGTGCTCATCAGAAAATGATGCTCGTCCTTGTGAAAATTCATTTATTTAGTTATACATCGCATTACGAGATAAAGAGTTCATAACGTAAACAAGAAACATGTTCGTGCGAATGTCATCGGCAGAACGTCCGTTTGCCACTCCACAAACTACGCACAACTATTCATAACGTGTGTACTCTTAAAACAGAGTCGTCAATTCGCATGCGTGCACAAGAACTACGAGTTAACGATGTCTACCACAGACACTGATCATATAACTAGATGTTGTGGCCTCATAATCAAACCGTTAATTAATAATAAATGTTGCATTTCTATTATCTTCCAGATTAAATTGTGATTCCCAAACGTCACCACAAGGGATGCAACCACATAATATACATCGCAGTTTGGCAAAGGGCAAAATTCATTTAAGGGGGATAATTTAAAATTCACATACAATATTTAACCAAAATTTTTAGTGAAATATAAGTAAATACCAAGCCCATCGTGTCTCTATTATCCGTCCGGACTTAATACACACTCTTGTCTTTGTTGTCTCATCATGCCATATAAGGAAGTTCAAGACTCGATACTACTGCCACACAATCTCAGAGCATATATAGAGTTTGATCTGAACAACACAATTTTAAAGCATCGAATAAGGTCGGCCAAGCTGTAAATGGGTACCTGACGCATGAGTTACTGAAGGTAAACACAGTAAGGAAGGGAACTGGCCACCCCACCTAATAGTTGCTGCGGTTTTGTAGTGTTATTTTCCTCCCCAATGACAGGTCGCCGCATTGGGTCCTACCTCTACCTTTATAATGTGGAACAAATACATGTAGAAATGAAAAATACAATACAGTAACAATAAAAGAAATAATAGAGGCTTATAGACTTTTCAAATAATCTTTCGAGTTAAAACTGGCTACTGCATACTACATAATTAGTATACAGTCTCAGGGTGGTCAAAACAATTAAATGTCATGTCTGACAGGAATAGAAACGCCCAACACAGTTATATGTCCATGTCTGACAGGAATAGAAACGCCCAACACAGTTATATGTCCAAGTGTGACAGGAATAGAGACGCCCAACACAGTTATACGAGTATGTCCATGTCTAACATGAGAATAGAGACATCTAACACATACTTCAATACAGACCAGCTATCAATGAACACACAAATCTGAAGGCAGATGACGGGATATGAAAAAGTGCCGTTTGTGTGCTGGTATCTATTTGATAGTAACTATGGGGAGCGATGCAATTGTAAACGTTCAAGCGGTTGACAGAAGAAGCGCTTCATGGAGTGCTAAAAAAATTCCCTCAAACACTGTAGTATTGATCCTAGATTCTGGGAGACTATAGCTCAGAAGTTAGGATCAATAGTGTTTGATCACAAATGATAAAAGGACACAGGAAAAAGCGATAGCAATAAGTTCCATGGCTGTACGTCAAAGACACAACACACAATAGTACAAGTAGACCTGTGATTCCTTACTGTATAAGATTCTGTAGCTCATACTCTTCTTGTGAGTCACATTCATCATTGCCATGGATCGCAGAATATTTCTTATAGCACAATAATAATACTATTGTCTGGAAAGACGAAGACAGGTTTACAATAGACTTGAATTTAGCATAAAATTCTATTCATCCCTCAAATTATAATTCAGACAAATCTCAGATTAAATGCTGTAAATATTTAAGCAGCTGGAATTAAAGATATTACACGAATAAAACTACGCCTGTTTGGTCATATAAAGAGACATAACTGTTTAGAAAGACAAATAATGGAGGGAAGAGTACCTGGGAGAGGAGAAGGGGCAGACCAAGAAGACGATGGACTGACGACATTAAAGATAATATGAATACATCGCTAGAAAATGCAAGCCACATCGCCCAAGACAGAGAGAGGTTCAGAGAGTTCATTGGGAAGACAACGTTCTGGAAGGAATACGTCACATGACACACACGAATCGGAAACGGTAAAAATGACAAACAGCTCACCTGACTCATTGTGATTGAATTGGTTATTGTTTGTGAGTAAACATCATTTTGCCCTTGCATATCCATAAATTATGTCTTTCCCAGCAGATGTCGGAAATATGCGAACATATGGTTCCCGTAGCTCTATGATTCTATATACTCCTTCTTCAAAGTTGAAAATTTTACAAGTACAACATTTAATACGGAGTTAACATATTCGCTGTTAGAAATGTAATAAATATAACATCCGTCTGTAGCATGCATTCATGAAGCAGCTTCAGAAAGTCTCATTATCTTCTGTTTAGCATTTGTCTATATATATGCAAGTCAATTTGTTTCTTGCTACCGTGTAGCACGTAAGTCAATAAATATATGTGTGTTATCCACGAAGCTAAAATTAGCTATAGATGCCATAACTCATATCGATACCTTTCATTTTTTACACTTTGAATCATGGGATGAGAGTCTAATACACCAACCACGTTAGCACATAAACACACAGGGTGCCATTTCAGAACGGCTGTAGTGGTCAGTTCATGCAGTTGATTTATATGCTCTTCTAGACCTGTGATGACACATTTATTGACAATTAATGAAAAATTGACCAGCAAACGTTCTCAGTACAAAATAATTATTAAAAAAGGCTAGATTCTTGGATATATCTCAAGATCCCCCAAATATAATTCTTCTTCTTCTTCTTCTTCTGCGTTCATTCTCAAACTCCAACTGGATCTAGCTGGATCATGGTCCTGCTAGATTTCCAGCAGGATGTAGTCCAGAAAATGGAAATGCGTTGTGTCGCCGTGTTATTTGCGCCAATGGCCCGACACATCCGTCTTCGGCGGGAAATATAATTCAGAAATGCATAAAAAAGCCCAGGAGTGGTAACCCTGCGTACTATTCATGAGAAGCACACTTTTGAGGGTTACAGTCAAACATATATTCTGTGATTTAAAAAATCGGAAAGCGACTTAAACTTCCATATAAGGCATGATAACACGATGAAGACATAGGTGCGTATTCAGATCGAACAGATAATAAACACAAAACTGGCTTTGTATTTACGAATTCTATTCAGGATGTAGCGAACAACTTAGTTATTGGTTCAGTCAAAAATGTATCTCTTATTGTGAGCTGTCCAGCTTTGTGGCAGCGTGCGATTACTACCACGGGCAATTGTGCATCTGGACCGTTAAGAAAGAAATAGCAATCTACTTAACGTAATTATATTGCCTAGAAAATCATCACAGCCACAAAAGTATCGATTGATGGCTACGTTTTGAATGGGATATGCTATCAATGTTGAGGTACGCTCCATTCAACCGTGAATGTTAGTCAAATTTGGTTATGTAAGAGCGTTTAATTCCATCAAAGATAGTTGAGGACGCTGTTCTGGTAATCCATGTTCTGGTAATTCAGGTAATCTGGTAATCTGCGGCGGGGCTTGAACCTAGTACCATGACAGCCCGAGACGTAGTATTATGTACCACTCAGCCATGAATTGTATGCGATGAACTTGATGCGATGAACTTGATGCGATAAACTTGATGCGATGAACTTTATGCCAGAAACTTTATTCGATGACCTTAATGCCATGAAATGTATGCTAGGTAATTTATATGGTAAACTGTATGCAATGAAATTTATGCCATTAACCTCATGCCATGAACTTTATACCAGATCATCGCCTCCAAAGAAACCTCTCCATGTTGAGTTGTAGAAGGGTATACGTTCTCAAGGTGGCCAAAAGTTACTACAATGGTTCGTTAAAGACCTCACTGAGAGCCTTTGAAATAGACCAAGATACATGGAACATGTGAAACACTTGCAGAAAATAGAGCCACATGGCGCTCTACAGTCATAAAATGTGCAGCATCTTATGACAAGAGGAAAAATGCAGCAGCTCAACAGTGGAACATAGATAGAAAGTCAAAGGTAGACCAAAAAACATCTATTGTGGTCATACCATGTCCGAACTGTCCAATGATATTTCAGTCAGAAAATAATAACTTATTAGCAATCTACAAACTCATAGTCAAGAACACAACTCTAACTCAATTTCAAAAATAGATGTAACAACTGATCATCATCATCATGTGACAAATCATCATCAAGCAGCAAACTGGATGGTATATAACTAAGTATTACTAAAAATATTTGTTATGGTTCTTGTTTGGAATCCGTGTCTCCCTATTTTATTATTTCCCTTGGCTCTGTTTATCAGTAGGTAGGTAGGTAAGTAATGAGTTTGCCTCTCTTTTGTAGAGGCGTGCCACTTTCAACCAGCAAACAACAAAGTCCAATTAGGTTATATCAAGACACACAACCATCAAATATTAGAGGTAACAAAGACCCCCAATCTTTGCTTGTTTGTTTGTTTGATGAGGGATTCATCTTTCTGGATATTCATTCATATACAGTCCTCTTCCCATAACATTTCCTTTCTCCCTGGTGGAAATTTCCACTTAATCTTATTCTCACCCATTTACACTGGCCAAGAGACTTTACTGCCATATCTATCCACTCTTCATCCAGTACTAGCATCGCTTCCAGTTCGGTGTTTACGTATATTTCTACAACTGTTCTGGATATATCTCACTCGTCCGCACATCTTCACTTTCATTCATATAACTTTCATTCTTTCATGTACCTCCATTGTGGGCATTTAGGAAGCCGATTAGCGCAGTGGTTAGCGCACTCGCTTCCCATATGAGTAGTCCTGGGTTTATTCCCCAGTTGAGGCGGAAATGTTTTTCAGATCGCAACGGCTCCCGGGTCGACCCACGCCTTAAATGGGTACCTAATTAATCCAGTAAGTAAAGACTGCGAGGGAGAGGAGATGGCTACCACCCTTATTTGCAGAACTTCTGAAATGCGAGATCGCTAACATTTCACACCCCTACGACATTACAAATGATATGGGTTACTGTACTTTTTTTAACTTTATTGTGCACATAAGTAAATATCGTATACTGCCATTATTGATCTTTCATTCTTTCATCTTCATTTTTATGATTGCACCAATATTCACCCCCACCTTTAAAGTATAATATTTGTACCCAATATGTGCCCCCCCCCCAATTTATGTCTGAATGTTGTCAACATCTATATGTAAATCAGTCGATGTTTGTCCAGTACTACTGTACTACATATTTAATGTCGATGTTTGTCCAGTACTACTGTACTACATATTTAATGTCGATGTTTGTCCAGTACTACTGTACTACATATTTAATGTCGATGTTTGTCCAGTACTACTGTACTACATATTTAATGTCGATGTTTGTCCAGTACTACTGTACTACATATTTAATGTCGATGTTTGTCCAGTACTACTGTACTACATATTTGATCTATCACGTGTGTGCTATTATTGTTGTGGTGAAAGTTTTGGAAGTTAAATATGGGTTGGTTTATCTTCCTACTTGTCTTTGTGATATGTTCATGTAAATGTCTATGTTGAATAAATAATTGAGAACTCCCCCCCCCCCCCCCCAACGATTTCAGTCTTCTTTTTTTTTTTAAAGTATAGAGTCTTTTCTAAGCCTAGAAAATGTATTGTCAGGAGACCTGTTGGATAATTTTAATGAGGTCATGTCTGGTTCTTGTAGTTATAGAAGATGTGATTTGTGGAGGATAATGAGTTTGAAACTTATTTTGATTCTACACTTTCGTAAGTATCTGGTAGGTGTATGTTTGTTTATTGGTTGTGTGGACTGGTATTGCTTAGAAATTTTCTTCTTTTTCTTCAGCGTTCATTCTCAAACTCCCGCTGGATCACTCTTGTAGCAGAACCATGGTCCTATTAGATTTCCAGCAAGATGTAGTCCAGAGAATGGAAATGCGTTGTGTCACCGTTTTATTTGCCACAATGGCTCGACAAATCCGTCTTCGGCGGATATTAGACATTTAATTTTTATCATTTATTAATTTATATTAAATAAATTTATTTAGGTAGGTAGGTAGGTAGTTAATGAGTTTGCCTCTCTTTTGGAGAGGCGTGCCCTTTCAACCAGCGGACAAAGTCCAATTAGGTTATATCAGGACACACTACCATAAAATATTAGAGGTAACAAAGACCCCATCGATATCTGTAAGTTTATTTAGGGTTTGGGTTAGTTATTTAAAACATAACAACCCTAACGCCGAACCCCAACCGTAGGAAATATTTAAATTAATTATTAATTAATTATTGATATAATATTTAGATTAATTAACCCTAAAATACGCAGGGAGACACTGGTTCCAAACAAGAACCCTTGTCACAATATACTGCATGTGTATATTGAATTATAGCCCTTAGATAAATTTTGCTATTTTTAATGAACTTCATTTTATATTCGTGGTTACATCCCCTGCATCTATAATTTACTTATTTACTTATCTTTAATATTATCACACGTACACATTTTCATATTATCACATGTACACAATTTCATATAATCTCATGTACACAATTTCATATCATCACATGTACGCAATTTCAAGTGGTTGAGCTACAATATAATTTAGGATAGGCTATGGGAATATGAATAGGGAAGATAACCAGTTGATAATTTTAATCGGGATATCGTAGAAAAAACAATCATAACACTGCATGTTTTTGAAATAATATGACAAGACTAAAATATTATCTTTTTAGTTATTACATCTACAATATGAAACATTTAACCCATGAGTGGTGGCAACTCATGTGTATGTGCGTACGTGGATGCGTGTTGGGTGGGCGCGTACGTTCGTCCATGCATGCTTGCCTGTGTACGTGCGTGTGATGATAATGATTTTGTTGGACACGAACACGCAAAGACAGGAACACTATGACATGCCATGTATACCGTAAGAAGACGCTGTGCTTTCTTTCTAGTAGATCAGTGATTATTAATCTTTTAAGGACATGGGGGCACTATGCGGATAATTTTTCGCCCATGTCATCCCCAGAATCCTAACAAAACATGTTGATTTTCTCTAGGATGTATTACTATATATTTAATTAAATATTGCTAAAATATCTTTCTGTGGCCTCCATATACGGGACTTTGGGCACCTCATCAACCACTTTCATAATTTTCTCTATAACCTCCCTGCAAATCACAGAGGAACCCAGTGGATGGCCCGCGTTGAGAAACGATTTTGAAGGTCAAAGTGTCTCAAATGTCATTCTAAAGTCGGATGTGTGGACGGAAATGTGCAAATGTCGTAGCCAAGATGCAAACCACATTAACTTAGCAAGGCTAAACATCGCAAAGCGACTGGAGTTTGAGAACAATGAAGAGGAATTCAAATTTGATTATCACCTAGCAAGTTTTCTGTGTATGCCTGTTTCTATAGCCTATTTCCAAGTTCCAGATCACTACATGACTTAATGTGACGGTCGAGTTCAAGATCATTGCATGACTCAATGTGATTGTCAGTACAGTACCGTGTTACCACATCCCATACTTTTCTAGTGTATTAGATTATGCGTGAGATCCTGAGGAATAATCTCGCCATTTGAAGAGTAAAATAATAATTTTAATAAGTAAAAGCAGATGGAAGGTAATACATAACAATAAGATTATGTCTCTTATCCATTCAGTGCTATTAACATCAAATGAGAAAGACAAATCTTTAGCGAACAACAAAACATATTTCTAAATATGAAAAAGATGAAAATTACGAGAACCGGAAAAATGAAAACAAGACCTAGTATTAATATTGATAACAATGTTTTAGAAGAAGTGACAAATTTAGAATCTCTAGGAGCTAAAATAAACAGTGCAGGAGTTTGTTCAGTCGAGATCTGGAGGAGAACAGCAATAGCTGTTAATAGATAAAATGATCAATTGGAAACAAATTTACAAGTAAGAGAAGTTAATATCTGGAATACTTCGACAAGTAATGAAAAGATGATATCTGGAACACATTGACAAGTACTGAGAAGTTAATATCTGGAACACATCGTCAAGTAATAAGAAGTTAATATCTAGAATACATCGACAAGTAATGAGAAGTTAATATCTAGAATACATCGACAAGTAATGAGAAGTTAATATCTGAAACACATCGACAAGTAATGAGAAGTTAATATCTAGAATACATCGACAAGTAATGAGAAGTTAATATCTCAAATACATCGACAAGTAATGAGAAGTTAATTTCTGAAAAACATCGACAAGTAGTGAAGAGATGGTATCTGAAACACATCGACAAGTAATGAGATTATATTTAGAACACATCGACAAGTAATGAGGAGATTGTATCTGAAACACATCGACAAGTAATGATATTATATCTGGAACACGTCGACAAGTAATTCGAAGATGATATATGGAACATATCGACAAATAAATGAGAAGATGACATTTGGAACACATTGACAAACAGTGAGATGATGATATTTGAAAACATCGATAAATAATGAGAAGATAGTACTGGGAACACATTGATGGATAATGAATAATGAGCAGTCATTCACTAGCTCAAACAGTTCAGTTCAGGGAACAAAACAGTTCAGTTCAGGGAACATTCGATTTCGTAATTTATTCAGATTTCCATGAGTACGTGTAATATTTTAACGTAAATAACCAAATGGTCAGAGGGTGTCCGACAAAGTGGATGGTGCCGCAGTAACCTAATGAACTGTTTACCTCATTTTGCGTTAATATTTTAACGTGAAGCTTGGGAGCGAAATTACAACTTGTTTTCACAAATAATATGTAACTGTCATGGCGCAGACAATCTAGATTAAGTTAAAGTAAATAAATTACTCATGGGAGTACCCTCATAACAGTGAGGGCAATGTTTACAATATCAGGATGTATTATTGTCCGGTTTACGTGCTCGTTTCACCGTATCAAGTCAAAAATTTCAATACATCCTCCACGAGCAATGAAGATGAGTACAGATCTGATTAGCAACCACGTGCAATACTAAAGGTCAGAGTCTCAACTACGTGCAACATAACACGAACTGTTTGTTACGTATCATTATTTTGACTTGTAGGATATCTTATACAATCACTATTAAATATGGAAAGTCAATGTTTGTAAACACGTTATTTCGTTATGTTTGTTTTGCGTTCGCTCCATTGTAACCATCACGGATATCCGTGCGATTTCGCCGTGAGCGTGATTACGTTGTGCCACCGTTATGCGGCCTTGTAGGCCTAGCACATCCGATTTCGGCATGCCTTGACAATTCGGGTGGGCTACCCTTAGCCTGTGACAGCCTCTATATGTCTCCAGGCACGCGTAGTGGCGACTCTTCGCCCAGACGATTTATGCTCTCGTCTGACTCGCACGAGGTGTTCCACTGTCTATGAACTTGCCTCGTGTAATTGGACGTGCTGTGCCTGTGCCCATTGGGTACTGAACCGTTTCTCATCCGTGAGCCTGGTTCCTTAAGGGAAAGAACACAACAGAGGAGTTGGACCCTGGCTCTTTCGCCCTCTTAGCCGAGGTGTCATTCACCGACATCGTGTACCCCTTGTCCAAGTTCGAGTCTCACACCACGCGTTTGAGAGCAAGGCGTTCTCGAGCTGAGCGTCCTTGTCCCAATAGCGCCTGAGCCCATCAGGTACTGAACCCTTTCTCTCTTCAAGTGTATTTCCAGTATAGGAAAACCTGACAGTAGAGTTGGGCCAGGACTACCATCGTTGTCCCTTTCTTGCCTAAGCCCATGGGGTACAGAACCCTTTCTCTTCGCGAGCCTATTTCCGGTTTAGGAAGGCTCGACATTAGAGTTGGATTAGGTCTTCTTGCTTTACCAAACGCCAATGAATGGGTCTGGGTCTCTTCCTGTAAGGGACACAGGTAACTAGAAGCTCGTCTCGAGCTGACGGAGCTTGTAGTTCCCCTTTCCTAGGGACTTTTTCCTTTCTATTTGCAGTTCACGATGCCCTCTAGCGCTGTTCTGCCCTTTCATTGTTTCATTGTACTCGGTATGAACTCTATTTGTCTCTCGACATGCATCTACCTTTACGTGCATTTTACATTGGCCGCCCCTCCAATGTTCGGACTGAGCTGACTAGCTTCACTGTATGTCGACAGTGTCGTTATATGTGGTGATGCTGATGGTGTCCGAGATATTGTCTGTCTCTTGTGCAGTCAAATCTCTTTCCATCTGCTACCTCCACATTCTCGGACACGATCCCCAAATGATTTTGCCAGAATCAGCTCGAGCTGCTGTGTTTCTGTTTCCAGGGTGCACCTCGTGGAGGTACATTTGGGATCTTGGTTAACTGCTAACCCTGGGTCCGCCTAGAGCAATGCGTTCCATTTGCACCCCGTTATGTCGTTATAATCAGTTAGTTGTAGAATCATCGTCACTGCTTTCTGGACAAGTCCATAGGTGCTCAGATCTCTTATTGAGTGCATCCGCCATTACACATTGACTGACAGTCCCAGTACGCAGTTGATTGAGCATCATTCTTTCTCGCTCACAAAACAGCTCCTTTCTAGCGACACCACATTTTAAACCAAGCTCCCATATTCTAGTCATGGAAAAAGAGTCATCATCACTTATACAGTCATTTGTTCATGCGTTTTCCCTTAGGGCATTTAAAATGTTTGCCCGATCTATCGCTCCACCAACAGTCGTAGTAGCCGCGTGTGCGGCCAACGTATCTGCACTCTCATTACCCTGGACTCCTTCATGTCCTGGCAAAAAAAAAAATAAAAGTCGCTTTACGCACACAGGAATTCTTCACTGCAGCCAGCTACTGTTCCCGAATGTACCCCGCTTACACTCTCACAATTATGCTCATTGATTCACTGAGTCACTGAGCAATTTGTGAGCACATCATTTAAAAGCTTTGGTTACTGGTTAAATCTCCATTGTCATTATGCTTGTCGTCTGAGCGAATGTACCACATTCATCTCTGACGGTCTTCCCCCAACTTTGAGCTGTGCAGATCCAGCCACCCCTGATGTATCTCTCAACTGACCCATCTGTATAAATAATCATATCACCTTCCCTGGAATTCTCACCGATCAGAGCGAGCACCCCCGGCTCCACCACTGTCGGAAACCATTCCCTGCATACTGTATTGAGTGTTACTATTACTTTGAAAGCCTTCAGACAATCCAAGAGCGCCCGACTCCACCCAGCAACATGTATAACATCCTCCTATCTGCACACACTCTTATATAATATCCTTTGCGCATAATTTATTTTAATCGTTCTGGACAAACAAATCTAGATAATTCATGTTCAGGTTTATGCTGACACCCATATCCTAGTAATACCACGGAATATTAATACATCTCGTAGGATGTGGTTCGCCCAATCACAACCCCTATTATATTTTTGGAAAAACCTCTGATTTAGTTAAATTGGAATGACTTCCGCGATAGAAAGGATTCTTCTATTTCTTCAGCGTTCATTATCAAACTCCCACTGGGTCTTTCAGCAGGACATGTAGCAGGACATGTAGCAGGACAATGAACCAACTAGATGTCTACCAGGATATAGTCCAATAAATAGAAATGCGCGGTGTCACCGTTTTATTTGCCACAATGACCGGACACATATGTCTTCGCTGGGAAAGGGTTCAAAGGTACTGAATTACTGAAAGTTCGTATCTCACCATAAGGTGATGTCCATAAATAACATTATTTTGTTTTGCCGATTGTTACCCCTCCCCAATCCAAACCCAACAACTGTAAAGGTTTCAGGGAGCCCTTTCCTTAACTGTGTCCAAAAATGTATTCGATCATCCACTCCCTCCCCCCCCCACAAAATTACCGAAAAATGAAGTAAAATATATACTTTGTTTCGTATTTTCATTAAAATATTTGATATTCCAAAATTTAATATGTGCATAATAAAAAGCAGTACTGTTGACGGCATCTTTTGTCAAAAAACCATCATCCCTCTTGTCAACAAACCATCATCCCTCTTGTCAACAAACCATCATCCCTCTTGTCAACAACTGTAACATTTTTCTATCCCCTTTTATACGTAATTTGTGGATAACCCCTAGGAGGTACACTGTTTATATATATATATATATATATATATATATATATATATATATATATATATATATATATATATATATATATATATATATATATATATGTGCGTGCGTACATGCGTGTTCGTGTCTGTATATGAACAGTACGTCACCAATAGGCATTGCTCTAATTCGAAAGCTTCTGGGATGAAAGAATACTCAAAGAAATCATCCCACTACACATATGAAGTAAGAACAAATTGCTTGCAATTCCTGGGGTTAGTGATAAACAAATAGTACGTAATTACAGTGCAATAGATTCTGGACCACACCGTAAGGTGGAAATTATCGCAGACAATATATTCTATTAGTTATTCTATAAACTCGTAACCCGTCAGGATCGTAGAGGTACCACATTGGATGTTTCATCAAACAGAGCCCTTCAGCGATTTCTATATTCAACGATGCGGATGTGTGAGGAAACACCTTTCCTGTCCATTCTTTGATGCTGTCTGTCCAAGTCCTGCAGTGTTGTTTTTGACAAGGAAACTTGTCTGCGTACATGCCCACACCAGGCAAGTTTTCTTAGTTTCACTATTGATAGGAATGGTTCTTGTAATCCTGCATATATTAGTTCTTACTACATGGTGGATAGTACAAAACAGAAGACATTATACTACAAGACATGATATGTCTTCTTAATATTTGTTTGTTTTCAAACTCATTCCGGTTACTCATGAGAATGAGTTGTGTCATATTTTACAGCTTGTCTGCGATTTATGTTTCCTTTAGGCCCGACTTATATGTGATCGCAGAATGGTTTTTATGTAACATTGACGTATGGAATACAGTAGCCAACTAGTCCCGGTAAATTTGCTAGGACATGTATGACAGGACACACACCTGCACCATGAAACCTAGTTAGGACATGATGACAGATCACATAAATGTATCTTCAAACCTTGCTAGGACATATACGATAGGACACACACATTCACCATCAAACCTAGTTAGGACATGTAGGATAGGAATGGTTGACACCTTTATACATCACATATAGCATACGTGTCTTTTCATGACACGGTTATCAGTCGAGGCTACGACGTTACAAAGCACAAATAGGAGAGGACACAAGTTTGAGTACAGCAGAGGTTGTCACTAAATGTGTGTGTGTGTGTGTGTGTGTGTGTGTGTGTGTGTGTCTGTTTGTGTGCAATAAAGCATGTTTTATGTTAAAGAATAGACAAGTCCATGATCTAACTAATAGACCTTATTTCAAATTGTTTATCCGGTAAAGACGGATGTGCCGGGCGATTAACGCAAATAAAACTGCAATACAGAGCATTTTCATTGTCTGTACTACATCTTGCTGGAAATCTAGTAAGACCATTGTCCTGCTACAAGAGAAATCCAGTGGAAGTTTGAGAATGAACGCTGAAGAAGGAGAAATCGTTTATCATGATTGATATTTGTAGGTATCTATACGGAAATTAAAGGATAGAAAATCATCAGGACCGGATGGCATCACCAATGAAATGCTTAAGAACCTAGGACATGCAGCAATGTATAAATTACTACAGATATACAACTACAGTTAGAGTACAGGCAATGTACCACAGTTCTAGAGAGAAGCTCTCATGTGTCCTGATATAAAGAAATGACAAACAGAAGCCTGACAGCTACAGACCAATAAATCTAACCAGATGTGTCTGCAAGAAAATGGAAAGGATATTCAACAGAAGACTGAAATAGTACCTAGAATTAGCGAAGTTATTGGCGCAAGAACAAGTTGGATTTAGAAAGTGTAACAGCACAGAAGACCAAACAAAATTCCTGTCCGATATCATAGAAGATGAATTTCAAGACAAGAAGAAAGTTTTACCCTATGAATAAATCTCAAAAACGCTTTTAACAAGGTCTAGAAAGATGAATTGATAGTAAAGCTGCAACGAAATGTAGTTAGGGGTAACATGAGTACGTGAATACGATCCTTCCGACCACAGTCGATAAGCAAGAGTCCCTATGGAATGTCACAACAGCAACAATGTTCTTCTAAAACACGGAGGTTCCCCAAGTCTCAGTATTGTCTCCAACCCCGTTTATTGTGTCCATGCACGATCTCATTAGTATGATTAAAAGTGTAGACTTCTATTTTAGATAATTCTACACAGGTAATTTGATTTTCCACTCTGATGGATAAAGTATGAATAACGTGAGAAACGTTTTGATACATTTCGATGCCAAGAAGAGTGTGAAGTTTGGTAGTGTGCATAAGCAACTTAACCGAATTAAATTTAGTGTATGCAGGAGGAGGGCGATGGAATCAGAGCTAACCAAGAGCGCCACAATGCCTAGTTATGGTGGCGAGCCCTGCGGTTGAGAAGCACTCCTATAGGTGAGAACCGATCAGTTATGGATTTGTTATAAGAGTAATTACAAAAGTTTGTAGCGTATACTGTTCAGGATGCAGCCATCAACCCAGCATTTTTTTTTGGTGGTAGTTATTTTTAAAACTATATGTAATGTAATTTAATCGACTAACCATTAAACCAACCAAGCAACCTACCTAAATTTCAACCAACCAAGCAACCTACCTAAATTTCAACCAACCAAGCAACCTAACTACCTAGCAACATAACTAACTACCTACCTACCAGCCAACATAACTACGCACCTACCAACCAACATAACTGCCTACCTACCAACTAACATAACTATCTATCTACGTACCATTAAACCTATCTACCTACAAAACAAAACCAAAAAAAAACCACACAAAAAACCAATGAGTCAATCAACCAACTAACTAACAAACTAATTTTCCAGATAAAAACTAGCTTGCAAAGTGATGGACTTTATGAATCGTTAACTACCTAACAAAAATAATTCAACTAACTAAACTAAATAAACTAAGGCAACATTACTTTAATTAAATTAACCAAAATATCACTAATCATTAAACTAACTAAACTAGCCGAGTGAACTAAACAAACTAAACCAAACTAATTCAACTAAACTAAATAAACTCATTAAACTAACCAAACTAACTTTAAAACTTAACTAACCGACCTAACTAATGAACTAATTTAACTAATCTAACATAACTAAACTAACTAAACTCATTAAACTAACTAAACTAAACTAACTAACCAAGCAAGCAACAAATCGAACTAACTAGCAAAATAAATTAACTAACTTCTCGGGTAGTTAGTTAACATAGTTAACTAGTTAGTTAACTGACTATATGACTGACTGACTGACTGACTAGGTAACGAACTATCTAACAAACAAAATAACTAATATTCAGTCTAGCTAGCTAGTGACTTACTGACTAACTATGACTGACGACTATCTCTTTTACTAACAGATTAGCTGACAACCTAGGTAGACGGCTATCTAATAAAAGAAGAACCAATCCACCAATGTACTAACTCTGTTTTAATACTTATCCTTAGATACATTCAGATTTCCTGCAAAAAATTTAAAGAAATACCAATATCAATAATGTTGCCAGATCATCATGGAGAAAAATAATAGAAGGGAGGTTTGTTCTTGTTTAATAGAAGGGAGGTTTGTTCTTGTTTAATAGAAGGGAGGTTTGTTCTTGTTTAATAGAAGGGAGGTTTGTTCTTGTTTAATAGAAGGGAGGTTTGTTCTTGTTTAATAGAAGGGAGATTTGTTCTTGTTTAATAGAAAGGAGGTTTGTTCTTGTTTGTTTCACAGTAGTAAACTAATTCGATTAAAACTGGAAATGTATATTTTTTCTTCATCTTGTCCATTCTTGTGTCAACTATCAGTTCACAGTGTCAGCGTCAATAACTCCGATAAAATTGTATTTTTTGTAGTCAGACATAGGAGTTTTTCTGGAAGGGGATATGAAGAAAAACGGGCAATGGAAGGAGAGTAGCGACTGACCTGTATGAGGGGGCCTCATAGAGTTAACCATCTGGAACCTATTTTGACAATAAATATTACAATGGTACAGGAACATGGAATTTGTTAGGAACTATGATGGTTTTTTCCTGTATTTAGCGGGTATACAAATGTAATGAAACAATGCTCCTGCCAAACGAAATATAGTGCAACAAGGAAGACCAACCGCGAGTACAAAACAGAACAAGAACAGAAATCAATTCTGCGCGAAAGTAGCTTTCTGTTACAGCTGAGAGCCGCTGTTAATGTGTACATCTGTTGTATTTCCTATAGAAAGTTGCATAGTTGATTTTCATAGAGTGACTGAGGCTGCAACACTTTCAGGACGGGAGTGCAGACTAGTTTAAGCAGAGATGAAGCCACCTTCTCTCTCTCTCTCTCTCTCTCTCTCTCTCTGTGTGAGAGAGAGAGAGGGGAGGAGGAGGGAGAGAGATTGAGAGAGAAATAAAAATGACGTTATTTTGACACCCGTTATTGCCAAAATGGTTCATCTGAAAATATCATTTTGTAGTGACATACAAACATGAATTATTTTCCCGCTTAAACAGGAAAGCGCAGGAGAAAACACTTCAATTAACAAACAACTACATCGTAAACTGTAGATACTTTGAGCCAGGAAAGCATGTGCAAGTGGTCCAATGACGAAAAAGATTAAAAACCACAAGCATAGATGGCGTATAATATATGAAATACGCATGCATAATCTGTCGTCATGTGTCCACTTATTGTCTTCATATGCTCGATAAATGAGCATTCATTTGTTATTGTGCACAATTATGACGTAAATATGAAAATAATTGCGTGTGATTGCGTGACTGACAGTTAATATGTTCCAATTTTCCAGAACTAATCATATCATGAAATTTATGTATCCCTTCTACCAGTTTATGCATCTTAATTTGCAAATGCGTAGCGTCAGTAGACATCACGTTATGACGTAAACAGACGCATGGATCTACGTTACAAGATTATATAAGATATGTCTTTTCAAACTATAGTGCCTTTCAAAATACATGTCCCTGGTTGAAATATGAATTAAATTTTTATAAGTGTTGTAACAATGTAACAAAATAATGTAGAAATATTTGCATTACAATTGAACCAAAAATATGTCTATATATGCATGTACACAAACAATAAAGATGTTTGTATTACAAATAATGAAACTACTGTATCTGACCATTGGTGTGATATTTGGAATAAAGCCAAACTTATTTGTGTCTCGATTTGAACGATGCGCAAGATTTTAACGCAAATTTGCTTCAGATGCTTTGATCTAGGTATCAGAAGACTTGTGTCTGTTTTGTTTGCAGTGGCGTTGTAGACCTTGCCAGAGAATGTCGCGGCTGGGAATCACGTTGGAGAGAAGAGAAAATACAGGAACTCATTCAACGACAATCAACACCGCAAGATGTTGCCATTTATATCTATGGATCAGTGATAAGAGATGCTAATAAATTGTGGAGGGGTTTTGCCACATCAAATGGATAGGAAATTGCCGAAAAATCATCGGCCTATCCCACAACAACATATAGTATGAGAATGGCTATAGAAGCAATTACAACGTCAGGCGCATGACTAACAACACAATCTACAACAGCGACATTAATAATCCTATGATTCGCAAATATGTTGTGAGAAATTGAAAAGTTCATGATACGCAAGTAGTGGAGTACTATCCTAGCAAACAGCAAAGGCATCGCTTGGATCTGCTGTCCTGACCTTGCGGGAGTTAGAGGAAATGAACGAGCAGATGCTCTAGCGGGAAGAGCTGGAGAAGACTGTATAAGCAGAGATAGTCCTTGTGCATTTACCAATACAGTTACTAAGTTGTAAACAATTATAGAGCACATCCATAAAATTTGCTATACACATATGCAACATATAATACTCATAATATATTTTATAAATTACTGTATAATTAATTTATGCTGTCACTATAGCAGTCGCAGATTCACAAACATTGAATGAATATGCCACCATATGCAAACGCTTGGTGAAATTAAATTTATAAATTCCTTATGTCGTTCAATATTTAAACTGCTGTGCAAAATCTCATTACATTTCGCTAACTGGTTATTGTGATATTAAAGAGAATGTGTGGGTAACTATTTTGAAACGCACTATAGTTAATATTTTATATAGGGTCGTAAATACGTGTTTCTGGTCGGGAAAAAAGGGGGGAGCTATCTACCTACTAAAATAGTAACTCTCGGCGTCCCCGCGCTATAAATTCGCGCTACGCCACTGTTTTTTGTTCTATACAGTAATATATCTCAATCATTTTGTTCTGTGTAGACACTAAATATTGCGTGAGTACTGTTGTTAGCATTAGATAATGGTATGCCTGCAAAAAATACATTTAGCGTATGGTTAAGAAGTATACTTGGTGTATACAAAGTAACGGTGCGCTCATTTAAAGTTAATGTCGCCGTGTGAAGCCGGGACCCGAAAGGGGAGCAAAGAATAGCAACGCTGTTTACCTTCCACATATGTTGTAAAAGGCGACTAAGGAGGTTATGGGATGGAGTTGGCTGTTCCACCCCATATAGGGTCAGTGACCCAAAGCCATGCTGAAGTCGGATGTGTCAGGCCGAAAGGCGCAGATATCACACCAATACTGTAAACCATGAGACATCGCATTCCGTTCTCCGGACTACATCCTGGTAATCTGGAGAAATTTGAGAACGAACGCAGAAAAAGAAGAAGAAGAAATTGATGGTGACACTACTTCATATGAACTACGAGTATTTGGTGACGTCAGTGCACAACGACTTTATAGACAACACACACGCACCCCCCCCCCCTCCAATACACGTACACACGCACGCACGCACACGCACACACACAGACATATATATACTTATATATATATATTACAGGGCCGGCCCTAACAATTGGGGGGCCCAATGCGAAACGGATTGCGAGAGACCCAGACTGGGTAGGGAAGAGGATAATAAAATAAATTATAATATGAATTTATGGGCCTATGAAGTAGGGGGCCCAATGCGGCCGCATAGGTTGCAATGGCCTAAGACCGGCCCTGCATATATATATATTTGTACAATTATTTTATTGACTTTTCACGTGTAATCTCCTGGCAAATTTTCTTCCCATTTTGGCGCCTTTGCTGACTTTGCAATGTTTTGAATGTTTGAACTAAGTTATCTTTCTTCCGTTTCCATTCTGCGACCTCCACGGGCTGAGTCGCCACACTTTTCCTTGCCATAGGGCTATGCTTTTCGTTTCTCGCTCCATGCCCTTATCACCTCTTCGTTCCAACAGGGGGGCTTATCCCAAGCCTGATTTTCAACTTCTTGAGTCCGACGGTTGTCTTGTCGAATTCTGTTCACACCATCTGCGATCATACTTAAAAGACCTGACCTTTGGCCTGATCTGTTTACTTTTGTAATCTTTTTACTAGCACAACATATGGGAGTGTGGACACCTGGCATTGTGTCATCTGCTTCTATGGTTATCTGCAAACGGGATGTGCTGGGGCATCATGGCTTCTAGTATATATATATATATATAAAATCATGTGACATTCTTTCAAGAAAATGATCTTCCTTATGAATTCTCTACTCCGGGATTCTGGATGAGTTGACCTGCCGCGGCTAAAGATATGTTTAAACAATCTTGAAAATCACTGCACCAACGTCGTCTTGGGCGCCCTCATTTCACCATCATATTGTGCTATGTCACCATCATATTGTGCTATGTTACATACGAAAATCTTTCCTTTTAGCAAGTGAGACAACAACAACAATAACGGGTAGACATAGGAAAGTCTCTTAAAAGTCTCAATAACTCAGAGAAAGGTCTTACTGCAAGACGACCTTATCTCGTGTCAAACTTAACTCACAGAAAACGCCAACATCTTTGTAATAGGTAGAGCTATTACATAAGGAAATACTTTTCTATTACATAAAAAAATCCGATGGACAAGACCTCATGCAGTGTTATGCTGTCCTGATGTTGTTTCTCCTTCGCAAGCGAAGATAAACATGGCATGACAACAATAAATGTGATGAACAAGTAGAAAACAACAATAAATGTGATGAACAAGTAGAAAACAACAATATGCTCCTATTCACATACGAGAACATGTTCAATATATCATTTTCTGATGGGCGTGCGGAATTGGTGACGATATTGTTATCAACTTTTTACGGGTTGTTGTATTCGTCAGCACATCAGATTTGGTGGTGACAGAGATCCTATTTGGGAAGGATTCAGTTTTTCCTATACATATCATTCATGGAAACGTTATTGATGTGAATAATCGCGATGATGTTCTGGATGCATTGATTTCTTCTGCGTTCACAAATGATCCATGTAGCTTCTCCAGTAAGACAATGCAAACACCGCGGATTACACAGCAATATCTACATACGCAGAAAAGTGTGAGGATTGATCGATCTGCCCTGTCACTACTCATGACCAAATAAAACATCACTGGAACGAGCTTGAGCGCCGAGTGTACATGCACGGTTCTCAAGCTAATCCACAATAGCCTGAAGCTGCTGTTACACATTAAAGGAACTTGATTGATGGAAATTCCATGCAAAGACATGGACGTTCTACATGGAACCACTTTTAAGAATCTGTGGACACATACCCAGAACACAACAGATATTGAAGATAGTGCCCATCATTTTTTATTTATTGTATCTTTGTCATTCTCCTTGCCTTTAAAGATTGCAATGAATATCATAAAAACAAATATAGAAATGCGTTATCAACAAGGATTCAAAAGAGAATTAATAACCATTACAAATATGTAAACGTGCAGGCACTTCTATTTACATTTCATGTTACCTGGATTATTGTGATTACTATAATAGTTACATAACGTAGTCAAATTTATAAAAGAGACGATATGTTCAAAATTAACAATTTCAGGTCAACGAAAGCAGAAAAGATGAAGTAAGAATTGTATATGATTTATTAAATCTGAATACAGGGAGTCTATAACGTCGTAATGCACTGATCTCACATAATACAAGGAGTCTTGCAATGCTTTATATTAGAAGTGAATAATATATAAATATATGATATTCATGTGCTATCTTCTAAACTTATGTGTATAAATTGTAGACTTGGAACTTTTTGACGAGTAATGAGACATATTTTTTAATGGCTATACTTAATTTCCATTCATAACAAATATCTTCCAGATTTATAACCTCGACTCCCGTTCGTAAACTATATCGTCTGTAGAGGAATATACTCAACATCTGTTCGTAAACTATATCTTCCATAGAGTTATATACTCAATATCCATTACTATACAATATCCTCCATAGAGTTATATACTTAGCTTCTGTTTTTCTTCTTCTTCACCGTTCATTCTCAAACTCTCGCAGATCTATATTGTAGCAGGACAATAGTTCCTACTAGGTTTTCAGCTGGATGTAGTTTGATAATGGAAATGGTTCTTACAGCTGACGGGAATTGAACCAGGTCTGTTCTAGCAGCACCGAATCGCTTTGCAACACAAGTAAACAGGTTTTCCGTACTTGACCAACCACATCCTCCAAAAAAGATGTAGCCGGTCAAGACTTTCAGCCTGTGTACTCAAGTCACTGAGAACAGAAAAATCGAAACAAGGACTATTACATCAACGAACATCCCGTACAAGTATTAAAGTATCCCCAGGAACACAAACACAGAACATGCATATTCGTACACAAGGACCTAAAGGCCTTCTTGTAAACATAAATAACATAGAGACAGAACAATGTTTCTTCAAATAATATCTTATACAAGTAAACTCAAGTAGGAAGCATGAGGATAATGGAAATGGGTTGTGCCACCGTTTTATTTGTGGTAATGGTCCGACACACACGCCTTCGACGGTAGCTTCTGTTCGAAACATATATCTTCCGTGAAGTTATACCCACCTTACTAAAATAGCTTTTTAAGTCTAGAAAAGTAAATTCCATAACTCGATAAGAGGATATTAGAAACATAGTTATATGCGGCACCTGTGTTGCCGCAACCCGAACGGGGAGCAAATAATAGCACCATTGATTACCTTTCATGCATGTCGCAAGAGCGACTAAGCAGGTTATTGGATGAAGGTGGCTGTCCCATCTCATATAAGATCGAAGTGACCTAGAAGCCATGTTGAAGTCGGATGTGTCAGGCCGATAGGTGCTGATATCGCAGTAATGTTGTAAACCATAGCAAAACGCATTCCGTTTTCCGGACTACATCCTATTAATATGCAAGAGTTTGACAACGAGTGCAGAATAAGTTATTGGGAACATAATCAGGGAAGAGGACATATGAATATTAGACAGTTATACTTACTTCAAGAGTGTTCTGAGCATGAAACGCTGAGGCAGACATATTGGCCAGAGGAAACAACACTGGAATCAAAGCTCTATGGGACACTGTATGAACTACAAAAGACAGTGAGTTTTATTAAGGAGACAGAATTACAGATATAGACATGTTTCAAGTGAACGAAAGAAGAAGAAGAAGAAGACAGTTATACTTAACCAAAAAGGTACTTTAGTAGGCCTATACATTAATCGTGTGTAGAGTTCATGTCATATAATCTAGGTCAGAAGCGTGAGCTAAACTATATATAGAGCTGAGTAGGTTAACAGCTGTGTACACATCCGGTCTCCTGTCTACCTGGTTAACTACACAGTACAGGAGATGTATTCCAAGAACCACCAGCATTTCTAGAATGTGACCTCTCTGCAGAAATAGATGTCTGATTATGAACTTCACTAAACTCCATGAAATGATGGTAATTTGGGACCCAAAATTAAGTTTGTAAAAATAACTGTGGATATGTATAACTGTTTTGTCAACTGCCATCATGGTTCCCCGAATTTAAGATTTTTTCCATTGTTGTTGGCAGTTCATAAATTACATAATTTTTAACCCCCGTAAATTTAATTTTCAAGTTTTTAACCCCCTTTCTTGGCAACAAACTGTCAAGAATTCATAATTCACACAAAAATTCACACCCTTCCCCTAAATACCTTACCTTGCACAAAAGTGCGAAACAAAACTACATGATTGTTTTTCAATTGTTTAGGAAAAATGTTCTGTTCTTGTTTGAAACCCGTGTTCGCAATTTGATTTGTTTCCTTGGAAATGTTTAACAGTTTATATTTGTTTATCATTTGCTAATTTAAATATAAATGTTATTTAGGGTTAGGGTTAGTTATGTAAAATATAACAAACCTAACTACTAAATCTAACCCTAAAAATTAATAGTTAAATTAATTATTGACTAATTATTTATATAACATTTAGATTAATTAATCATAAAATAAGCAGGGATATACGGGTTCCAAATTAGAACAAAATTTTCACATTCAAGAAATTTTATAGTGGACAAATTTACTAGTGGAGAACGTGACAGTATAGCTAGAAAGTTGGCATCAGAACCATAGAGGTCCCAGGCTCAAGCAACATTTGGGACAATGATTTTTGTCTTTCAGATGTGCAATTAAAAAAAAAAGTTTCCTGTGCAGGTCGCTGCGACAGCTATGAGAAAGCAACCTTTATTTCCACCGTCAAAAAAGACTTCCTACACTCCTTAAAACGAAAAAGCACTGTAATGAAAGTGGTTTTTATTCCAAGTTTATAAAAGTAGTTTTATAGACGTCAACTGTTGTCAACCCTCATCTCTCCCCTGACTACGGCTGTTAACCTTCTTTCAGACCCCATCCATACTAATTGTTGACAAAATTTATAGACATCCCTTTTGCTATAATTCTCACGGGAGAACTATACATGTTATTGTGAAGTGAGTGATTTGGAGATTGCCGTAAATCTGTATGTTATGTTATGTTATGTTATGTTATGTTATGTTATGTTATGTTATGTTATGTTATGTTATGTTCCTCCAGGGCCATAGGCGGCGCATAGGGCAGAAACCATAGCCTTCCATTTCTGTCTTTGTGTTGCCAGGTCTTTCAATTGTTGCGTGTTGTTTAGGTTCATTGACATGCCTTCTCTATTAATGGTTCTTCGTAGAGTTTCTCTAGGTCTCCCTCTCCTTCTTACTCCAGGTGGCATTCAATATAGTGATTGCTGGGGAATTCTTAGGTTGTTCATTCTGAGAACATGGCCGATGTAAGTCCAACGCCTTTGTCTAATATAACAAATCTGTATAGTAAGTAAATAATGGAAAAAATATATAAAAAGGGTTGAAATGCAGTTTTAAATTGAACAATACACAACGGTGTATCGACCATCAGATCTTTAACAAGAAAGGAACAAACAGAATGGAACCGCATATCATACGTAGACTTATGCAAGCAATGTAATATAACTTTACAGGTAGTAAAAGATAATAAATATTCGTATCTGGATTGGTGGTGATTGTCTATATACCCTGTTCACTTTAAGAATGAATTGATCAAAATACACTTTCACATTACTCCGAGACAACAGGTGATTTTAAAACCGCGGATGACATGTAACAACAATATTATTTAAAACAAAAACAATATTTAAATAACATTGTTAAACATTTACAAACGAAATTTAAAAACAATATTATTGGGTACTTAACAATCGATTAATGTTCTGCGCACAACACCCAATAAGAAGCCCTGACCCACTTCATTCTTAGAATGAACAGAGTATAGCAATGTTTCCCAACGTGAAGCCCACGCCCCACATGGAAGAAATTTGATTCTTCTGGTAGAAATTTGATTGTTGGGGGGGGGGGGGGGTACAATTTTTGATTATTTTTATGTTCAAAATATGATAAAATAAAAATTATAATAAAAATATGTTTATGTTATATAAGGAGGAATCAGAAATTTAGAAAGACTTAGATGAGGCATAGTACAAAATAGGTTAGTAAAACACTGGTCTATAGCGTGTAATACTGAAGAAGCAGGCAATACATTCTTAGAATACAACAAGAGTATCCTGTAACCAAAGATGGATGTAACTATTCTACAAACTTGAATAAAGCATGAAAACAATAAAAGAGAGAGGAGAGTCAAAGGAGAGAACCAGTGGCGTATCCTGGGGTCTGAAAGAGAGCATGCAACTTTTAAAAAATGATAATTTTCTACTCACCCAGTTATTTGAAGTTCAGTTCTATTCTGCGGCTCTTTCTGCTAAAGTCCTCTGTTACTTTGTTATAAAAGTCATCATTGCCTTTCATCTCTACAAGAAGGTCTTTTTCAATTGACATCATTGATAGAGCAGAAAGACGACATTGCCCCTGCGAGTTCATTATGACATTTTTAATGCGTTTTAATGCAGAAAACGAACGTTCCACTGAAGACGACGATGCAGGAATTGTCAATATTAATTCACAAAGTTTATGAAGTTCTGGAAGACCACTGTGAAGTCCTTTGTTCAAAAGAAATCTATGAACCACAAAGCCAAACGACTTTCTTATATAAATCATTGTTAAATGAACGGACACATTTTGTTCCTTCTCGTTTCAAACTGCTTAACGCAGGAATCGGTCTGCCCATTTTTACCAAGTCCAATTTTTCATTAAATGTTCGCGATTGAAACGGTCGCTCAAATAAATCTACAACAACATCATTAATAGAATCAGCCATAATAACCACCACAGTAAACAAATATACTAAGTTTAGTAATTAACAATAGCAATACACATGTTTCTGTACAAACACAAAATATTAAATATCAGCTGATTAAAATCACGTTTGAAGTTTTGAAATCGAAACTACATCGCTGTGTAAATGTGCGTGTGTGTTGAGTAAGATCACGTGACGTGTACCAAAAGTGACCAGAAATAGCTTACTAAACAAGTGTGTGTGTATGCAATCAAGATTTAAATTGCTTGCATTGTTATCATTAGTTTAACATTCAAATAAAAGTACTAGAACATAGAAATTGCACTGTTTCACACCAGTAAATAATTGTTCATCAATCAATTTATTATTTGCCAGTGCTAAATTGTTATAATAGTGATTGAATCATAAAATGTATTATTTTTTTTTTCATCGCAAGCTTACTCTGGAGACAAGGATTTAAAAAAACACACACAGTATATCACTGCGCTTATATGTAAAGGGACTATTTTAACGAAAGCAACTTTAAAATTGCTTCAGTGTGGCCACTTGCAACTTTCATATGTGTTGCCAGCACTAATTTTCGGAAAAATTCAGATTTGTGAGAAAAATATTTTAAAATATATTTTTGAGCAATGCTGCAAGGGCTAAGTTTGGATGGGGGATAGATCACTGACTGGTTTATCATTTTCGCAACTCTTGAAGGCATGCAATGCTTGCCTTGCTTATGCTTAGTATACGCCACTGGAGAGAACAATACAATTGACAAAATAGACACATATAATTCTGCCAGTTTTTACTAAATTGATTGAGTGTAGTCTCCGTTTGATTGTGACTGCTGATTTTGATATCAGTCTGCTATTTAACACTTTCATATATTTGTGTTAATACTTCCTCATGTTTGTTATATCAGTAGTGCTAATTTGTAAACAATAATATTCATATCTATCAAAATTTTAAAATAATTACATTTACTAATGTAATATAAGAGAACATTGATTTATCTACAACGATAATTAATTGGTTGTTGACGAAGCACACACAAAGTTAGTAATGAAAATTACTGAAAAGTCAAATATCGTCACTTTTGAATGACAAAAACCGAGTCCACATGCTTGTATAATTGACGAGAGGTTCGAGACGAACACGCACAGAAAACTATGAATTAAGTAACACTGTGGAAGATATGCTTATTTCTGACCAGAAAGGCTCCGCTGACATAACAATAAGTATGAGTACGGCAATCAGGCTAATCTACGTCATGGATCTTGAACACATTGCATGGACAAATTCTGTTGTGTATAGATAATATCTACATCTTATACTATCAAGTACTTTCTAATGGAGTTCCCTGTCACAAAGTGATTCAGGGAAGACATAATATTGAATTTGCTCTCAAGGCGGTAGCTGTAATATCTATTTCTACGTTAAAAACCGAAAAGTGAAATCTCGGTTTTCGTTGACGTTGGTTATCGTCGCTTTTCGGTTTTCGCCGATTTTTTTCCCGCGAAAAATTTGTTTTAGTTTGTTACGTCGGATTTCATCCATGGGTTTGGAGGTAAGTGGTGAGTATGTAGAAGAATAGGTGGATGATCACAGTGAAGAACTCACCACTATAGAAATGCAATACCTTCTACTAGAAGTGCTACAGACGGCAGATGATGTTGCTTCAGATGAGGAGGAATAAACGGGAGAATGTGCCTTCTTCAGAGATTAAGGACATCTTCTCCGTGTGTAGTAAGGTACATGGGTTTGTGGAGAAAAATCAATCACAAAAAACTGTTGCAGGCTGTGTCTACAACTTGTTTAATGATCATGTTTTGCCACAGTTTAGGCAAATCTTAAAGAGGCGGCAGAAACATACCTCGTTGGACAGCTTTAGTGTGCGACATGGGTCCAATGACTCTGGAGGCGGTCCAAGTACCAAAATACCAAGAAAGGAAGTGACCCCAGATAGTGTCATGATACCTAATGTCTTTAAGTGAGGGAAATTCCTCTTCATAACAATAACATTTCATATCCTCGCCGTCTTCCATACTCCAAGAAGAGTCTCCTGAAAAGTAAATGCCATGTTAAATGTCCATTTATTCTTTAGTCTTTTATATTCGTCTCTTATTGTTTTTAGTATTAAACACTATATTTATTCTCTGTGAAATGTGTTTTTGATATCTAATGTGGATTATCTAGAACGAATTAATTGGAGCTACATTGATTCATATGGAAATAAATATCGGTTGTCGTCGGTTTCGATTTCGCCGACTGTTCTTGGAAGGATTACCGACGAAAACCGGTTTAACTGTATTGCATGTTTACCGATGGTGAACTGAAGGAAAAGTGCATGTGGCTTGTTTGATAAAATCCATATGTCCTTTCCATCGCGATGACATTTACGGGGTATTTTTTTAAATTTATTATCCTAAACACACAAAAAAACCCTTAATCTTACCTAGTCAAACAATGGACCTCGCTTGTGAGAACGAAGCCCTAAGCTTTCGGGCTTGTGCCATACCAGAACGGTAGTTTTTCCTTATATTTTGCTGTGTGTGTTCCTGAAAAAGGCTATTTGGTCGAAATGGTGATTTGCATGTGTTATCATGTGTGTTTCCAGTGATTAACAAATCTTCATCACCCATTTTATGCGCCTATTGCAGAAAAAAAAGGTGAAATGTTGCAGATCTTGACCTACAAAATATCTGTCAGTCTCTATACCAGAGGTTTCCAAACGATGGATCATGACCACAAATGGCTCGAGAATGGTATTTTGTCGAGTCGCAAGCTGAAACAGTAAACTAAAACACGTACTGATTTTATGACAATTGTCATTCCAGTTTTATTTTTCTTTAATTTCACATATATCCGTGAGTCTGAGTTTCACATATATCCGTGAGTGTGAGTTTTCAATGATTATAAATTTGAAAACTAAAACAAGAAACAGATTATGTAAACAACAACGTGTTGGCATGTGCACATTTTGATTTTTGTTATCGTTTATTTGAAATATTGCATTAAATATATTGTGAGTTGAAAATATGTTGCATTATATTATATTTGAAATATTTTTCCGATGTGTTTCTATTGTAATCTGAGTGATTTTTATTTTTAAATATTATCGGGGCCGCGGGTCACTTTCTTTCTAGACAATGCCGACAAGATCACATTTCTTCTTTAAAATGGGGCCGTTGGTCACTTTCTTTCTAGAAAATGTGGTCTCGAGTAATTTTGCTTACAATAACATTTGATGATGGAAACTCGAGCCAGTGGTTCTCATCCGTTTTTGCCCGATGCGCCTCTTTTGAGACAAATGTTTCGTCCGTGCACTACCAATCCCTTGGTGCTTAAAAAAAAGGTAATCGACTTTTTAAAACCAATCACAGAGACTTCTCAGTATATACACCACATTTTATTGATTGCAGCATTGCCTTCTTTATGCAAAACCTTATTACGTGCAAGTAGGTCAATATAGACACAGTTCAATTGATTATTTTTCCAATGAACATTCTGGAATAAATTACTATAGCATATGTCACACTTTATTCTCTTTTGTTTTCAATTCATTTTACTTGGAATAATGATTAATACATTCATTTTGCATGCATATTTAAGCAACAGAAAATGACACTACTAATCTAACATACAGGGTTGCCAAATTGGATTTTACTAGCCTTATTTTCCTAGTTTGGTCTTTTTAAAATGTCTCTTGACATCATATTTCTGATTTTTACACATTTTTGGAAAACAAAAATATATCCACTTTTTCATATTGAAGAAAAAAAGAAAACTCAGGTCACACTGGCAAGCACATTTTGTGGGATTGGTTTTGTCATAACTGTTATCAAATAGCACTAAAAATAAACTGTAATAGTGATACAGTTTTTAGAATTAATTATTTTAATTAATTATTTTTCTTGATTAACTGAATTCAAGATACTTTTCAGTTTTTAACACACTGAAATAAACACATTTTGATAGTTTGGCAATTTTTTATACCATTTCTTACTTAAAATTTGTCCATAGACACGTCTAACTATCCGGCAGACTGGAATCGAGCACACCATGTTTTTCCTTTACAAAATGTCAACTGTGTGTGCTTGTGTGTAATCATTATCATTAAGTAACATTTCCGCAACGAAGGTTGGCTGCAACAAGCTTCCAACATCCTTTGCCTTAGTTGTGCACTCTGCTAGACTGTGGACTGTTAATCACGTGATGTTATCTCGCACTTTTATCTCTGTCTACCGCTTGCTCGACTCCTCTAAAATGTACCACAAAATTCAGCAATGTGTCATGTCTTGTAAAATATGACCAAAATATTTTATTTGTAGGATATTTATTTTCTTTAATCATTATTTCGTCATACACGTTATTATCAGAACATCTTTGTTTGTTTTCTTTTCTTTTAATAAAGTAATCCATATTTATCTATATATCCACATCTCAAAGGCATCAATTATGTCTTCTAGTTGTATGTTTATTGTCCATGTTTCTGAGCCATACATTAATATAGAATAAATGTAGTATTTTACAATTCTTACTTTTAGCGTGTTTTAAATTTATTTCTTCTTCATCGTTCATTCTCAAACTCCTGCTGGATCTCCCTTGTAGAAGACCATTGTCCTACTAGATTTCTAGCAGGATGTAGTCCAGAGAATGGAAATGCGTTGTGTCGTTGTTTAATTTGCGCCAATGGCCCGACACATCCGTCTTCGGCAGGTTTAATTTATTTAAATGTCAATATTTTCCTTATGTCAGTGAAAGTACCGATTATATAATATGTATGACTATACATATAATTATACGTGTAACACCTAGACTTTAAATATATTAGATGACTGTTCCTCAAACTGATCTCTCCCTCGTTACCCAGGAATATCCCACGAAATAATCGATACAATGTTCTGCATCTCTCCGTCCTCCATATGGACCATGTGACAGAAGACAAAAGTAAGAAATCAAGGCAATGCATGCGATATCAATGATTTTCACACTGATGGCAACCACCAACTTTCCGTAGTCGCCTCCTGCGACATACCTGGAAATAAGTCGGTGGCCATATGTTTTGCACACTGAACTATAGATCCCTGCAGAGGTCGTAACAGTTGAAAAGACCTTCCCATTTCTATTTAAATGTTTCGGAATGAAACCATAACTGGACTTTTAAATACATATTCCAGACAATGTTAACATTTAAACTACATTTTTATTACTTTTATATTTTTATTATTTTATCAGTTAATCCAACTTTAATGAGAATAATTATTCTAAGTTATAAATAATGCGAATATGAAGGAAAAAATATATGTATGGAGAAACACCATGATCTGCCATGCATGTTTTACAATTGAATAAGGAGGTTAGATTAGCGTTGACTGTCTATACCATATCTCAAAGGAACTCAAACCGAATCTCATTCTCCAGATTGCGTCATGCAAACCACCAAAAGTTTGAAAATGAACGCAGAAGAAAAAAAGATGGTTTATTTTTATATTTAGTCTTTGTTTTGTTTGTTACGATGTTCAGTCTTTGTTTTGTTTGCAACGATGTTCTGTCTTTGTTTTGTTTGCTACGATGTTCCGTTTTGGTTTTGTTTGCTACGATGTTCGGTCTTTGTTTTGTTTGCTACGATGTTCAGTCTTTGTTTTGTTTGCTACGATGTTCAGTCTTTGTTTTGTTTGCTACGATGTTCAGTCTTTGTTATTTTTTGCTACGATGTTCAGTCTTTGTTTTGTTTGCTACGATGTTCAGTCTTTGTTATTTTTTGCTACGACGTTTAGTCTGTCCTGGACGTGTTGAGTAAAATTGTTATGTTAGAAAAGATATAAAGCGAAACTGGTCATGTGTAGAAGTGAAACTGCGTAGTTTTAGCTGAAAAATGAAACTGAATTTCCTTTTAAGAAGTCAGATGTTGGTCAGGTCAATAACACAGTTTCTATGTCACAAGAAACAGCACTAAAAATATATCATGTGTACGATTTGAACTGACTTGTCATATTGGTCCTTTTATGCCAAATTTCATAAATGTATTCATTTTAAAATGTCACCGACAATGACACTTATATTTTAATAAAATATTTTGGTGCTTGTAGCCGAATTGAAAATGTTATATTTACATACATATTTTCCTGCTTACGTTGATGAAAATATAAAATGTTTAGTTCGCGCAGTATAATTGTTAGTCTGTTTTTATTGTAAATGCTGTCAAAACACAGCCGAGAAACTGCACGCAGTTCTATTTCCAAGAAGTAATTATTAGAATGAGAGATTTTGAGTCACACTGAATTCAAGTATGTTTTACAATAATTTAATGAGTAATTACATAAATTAGAAGTTGGCCATTTGTTAGTCATATTTTACTTAAAATTTGAAAATAAACAGTTCCAACTATCTGGCAATCATTGATACTATATTTTCAGGAAGAAAGTTAACAGCTAATTAAAGATATCGAAAGTTACTTTTCAGGAAGAAAGGTAACATTTAACTACAGATAACGAAAGTTACCCACGAGTACCTGATTATTTTTCCGGTTGCAACATACGGCTGTGAAACATGGACAATAAGTAAAACAGCGACAAATAGGATCAACGCCTTCGAGCTGAAATGCTACAGGAAGATACTTAGAATATCATGGAAGGATAAAATCAGAAACTCAGATATTATAAACACACTGAATATTCCAGAGTGTTGGTTACTAAACACAATAACAAATGAAAACTACGCCTGTTTGGTCATATAAAGAGACATAACTGTTTAGAAAGACAAATAATGGAGGGAAGAGTACCTGGGAGAGGAGAAGGGGCAGACCAAGAAGACGATGGACTGACGACATTAAAGATAACATGAATACATCGCTAGAAAATGCAAGCCACATCGCCCAAGACAGAGAGAGGTTCAGAGAGTTCATTGGGAAGACAACGTTCTTGAAGGAATACGTCACATGACACCTGATAGAGCAGTAGTTAGAACCAGATGTTGACCACTGATAATTTTCAGTTATAGTGTCCCATAGACATGTATCAAACTACACAACTCATTCTTTTTCCACTATATCTGTAAATTATTATGACACGGCTGTGGAGAAAAAGGTGCAGGCTGTGGTCAGTGAGAAAGCCAAAGAGGGGATGTGATTATATACACTGATGCATCTGTGATTAGATATGTTAGCAGTGCTTGGGCGATCACAGCCAAGTACGCCGGTAGGTTGATCAGGAAGGCGAGTGGGACCTTTGTTGTTACTACGAGTAGCATGACCAAGAGAGCATGGCGGTGAGCATGGCATTGGAGTGGGTGGTCAGACAGAAGGTAACACAGGTCTGCATCTTGAGTGACTATAAGTGTGATTAGGAGGGTGCGGATGGGTCTCGTTCGTGGGCGGTGGATTGGGGTCTTGAGAGGGGCGGGGCTGAGGGTGGTTGCATTTGTTTTCATGCCGGGACATCTGGGTTTTCGAGACAATTAACGAGCAGATCAACTGGAGTCATGAGCGATTTTGGCACAGGGTGATAGGGCAGTGAATCGAGCTCACGTTTGGGCTCCTAAAGAGATATAGCACGCGAGAGTGAGACTAGTGTTGATGGTGACTCCTTTTCAATGACCAGGATTAAAGATCAGGGATTGAAATGCGGTGTTGCTGGGAGTCAACATTTTGGAGGGCGCAGAAGAATGATGGTTATCCAGCATAGGACCGGTACTATCGGCGGAAGTGTAATGGCGGATACACTTAGGGAAAGAACGGAGCAACTATGAACGCGTCCAGTTTGCAGTGATGATGATCCGACGACTAACTAACTGTAAAATATACCAGGAAATGACATGACAGATACGAGTACATTGAGAGAATTAAGCTTAATACGCACAAGAAAACAATGACAAATTGTTGTTCAGAACGAAAAGAGAGCTGTTAGAAAATGATATAATTAACATAATGACGAGTGGTATATATGCTACCTGAAAAACAAATAGCCACTTTTCTTTCAATCACACAACGTGCGTATGTGCAAGTTCGCTCTGTTTGCCAAGTTGCCATAGTGACATGTGTGGACAATTCGTGAAACATGTTTCACAATATTATCCCATATACATGCAATATATATATATATATAACCATACGTGATCATTGTATCATACGGTATCATTGTACTGAAGTTTTCACATATGTATACCGTACGTCTCAACTTTGCAACACAAAGATAGCCGATAGTGATGATGGCAAGATGTAGAAAAAATTGTCCATTAGTTTGGGCGTTTGTTAGTCTGCAGGTTGCAGAGTAGTCTAGTTTTTGTGCAGTAAGACTGCTGCTGTGTGAACGTGCGGCTCAGAAAGAATGTTGTTGTGTAACACCGTTAAAAATTATAGTGACTGGAGTCGATGGGCGAAAGTGCTTCCTCTCCGGAAAGATCAAAATAACGTGTAATCAACAACTAACTGGGACACTGAGCTTATACACTTTTAGATCGATGATGGATCGGCAAGCAGAGCATAAATGGGAATGCCCCCAGTGCTGTGGCACTTGTTCCTAATTAAGAATCAAGAACCATTGATCACTGGAAATGAGTTCGAGTGCTCGCCAACATCTTGTAGGTATGTATTCATAACATTATTAAACCTGTAAATTTATCCAGGATCCGAATATGAACTGATATCAAAAGACCCTGGTGGCTGACAGCAGGGCCGGTGTTAGGCCATTGCAACCTATGCGGCCGCAGTGGGCCCCGCACTTCATAGGCTCATAAATTCATATTAGAATTTATTTTATTATTCTCTTCCCTACCCAGACTGGTCCCTGCGCAATCCGTTTCGCATTGGACCCCGCAATTGTTAGGGTCGGCCTTGGCTGACAGTATCAAGGACCTTGATCACGTGCACAAATGTGGTGTATATGATAATATTCTTTTTATCACTTTTCCTGTAGTTTCCTGGCAGTAAAAATCATTTCAGCAGTTCCTCTTTCTCAAGTCTGCTTTGATATAAGCAGCTGCGATATGATGGTTTAACATTATTTCATTTTTGTCTATTGCTACTTGAACCTTGTTCGTAACTTGGCGTTGTTCCCTACGCACTGTCGATCATTTCTTCTTCTTCAGCGTTCATTCTCAAACTCCCACTGGATCTCTCTTGTAGCAGTACAATGATCCAACTAGATTTCCAGCAGGATGTAGTCCAGAAAATGGAAATGCGTTGTGTCGCCGTTTTATTTACACTAATCTGTAAGATACAATTTGACGACAGAAAAACATGCAAGAACCTAAAACCTAGAGGATTTAAGTATAATGCAGCAATTTCAGAAATTCTTGATCCATATAAAGAAAAATCTTGTCATCTGATATTGGAAGGAACAAATTTAGCATATTAATTGAACAGAACAATGACATTTCTGCGGACAAATTACTTGGTATGGCTATGGGGGTACTATTCCGAGAAAAGTAAACAGTTAGTGTTGCTCTTTTTAGACTTAGTGGATTGTGGCGTTAAAGCAATATGTAATGCTTTGAAAGAATGTTTGAAAAAGAAGAGACTTCGATTGCAAAGAGGATTTGCACTTGGCTGTGATAATGCATCTTTCGTGGCAGATGTAAAGTCTGAAGTTTCTCGTCTGCATCTGGCTAGAGAGCGCGTGTCATTATCTTCAACTATCTGTGTCACAAGCTGCAGCCGAGTGTCTTTCGTGGAACCTCGAGTTGCTCTAGGAATGAATAGATATGATGAATGGTATTGTGAATTGTGATTATTAAACTACCTAAGGATGTTCTTCAGAAAATATTGATTAAGAGAACAATTATGAAAGTTTATTTCAACCAAAAACATCATCAGCATCATGTTTCAACCTGTACAAGTAGGTACAGCCAGAATGTGATACATACATTGAAGGAGACTTTTCTTTTTCTGTGCAATAAGGAGATTCGTCCAGAGTTTTATTTCATACACAAAAGACTCCAACACTGCGATGTGGAATGTTGCGAGAAAAAGCTTCCTAGTCACAGGGGTTATAAACTTAATTTGTATAGATGAAGTCCGCCGAAGTCGGATACTTTGGCGCAAATGAAACGGCAATACACCGTATTTCCATTCTCTGGAGGACTACATCCTGCTGGAAATCTAGTAGGATCATTGTCCTGCTACAAGAGAGATCCAGCGGGAGCTTGAGAATGAACGCTGAAGAAGAAGAAGTATAGATTAAGTCATGTGATATTTCACAAGAGGGAAGTCTCACAATATGGACATGGCATCTACTAGGGACTTACTGTTGCATTGTTGGTTGCTCTTATCGGACACTGATCAAACCTTCCGACCTTCTGTGTGAGAAAATATCAATGACAACAAGCACAAAACCGGACATTCGATCTACCAAGAGAATGTTAACTGAGACGTCACAAAACCGGACATTCGATCTACCAAGAGAATGTTAACTGAGACGTCACAAAACCGGACATTCGGTCTACCAAGAGAATGTTAACTGAGACGTCGGTGCAGAGGACTGAAAGGTATGAATGACTTTTCTGCTAAACAGGGACGTCTGCGAAGCCTATTTGATAGATATTGAATATTACTCTCAATATGTGAAATATGTTGAATAATACCCTCAATATGTGATAGATGTTGAGTAGTACCCTCAATATGTGATAGATGTTGAGTAGTACCCTCAATATGTGATAGATGTTGAGTAGTACCCTCAATATGTGATAGATGTTGAGTAGTACCCTCAATATGTGATAGATGTTGAGTAGTACCCTCAATATGTGATATATATTGAATAATATCCTCAATATTTGATAGATATTGAATAGTACTCTCAATATTGACTGAAACTAGTTGTGTTAGGAATATTATTGGAAACAAATGTAAAATGATCAAACTATTTGTCTGTGCACTCACGTATGTGCACACAATGCTCTCTTTTATGAAATATTTCAGATTGTATATAACTGGAAGACATCTAGATATTCAAACTGATAATATCTCTGGATGTCTGCGGTATAACACACAGCTGTCACCGAAGCGTTTTTGCATAATTGTTCTCTTTATTTGCTTTCGGGAAACTCTCAAGTCAAACGGTTCATCGGGAAACTCTCAAGCAAAAAGGTTCATCTGACATGGTATGAACCTAACTGCACTGACCCAGAATGTTCATTTTCTAGTAAATTCAATTGCCCCTGTAACGAATCGAATTTTTGTGTTTGGAGAAGAGTAATGTATATATTATTTGTAAGGACATACAGAAATGTTAGATTGCCATCGTAATTAATAGTAGTAGTTTGTAAGGGCTGAGTGTGATGGCACTGCATGTGTTGGGGTTAAGTAAGAAATTGAAAAGCTAACAGATGTAGCCTGCTAATGATACACACAATGTAACGAAGACCGTACATCAACCTTCCCCCTCCCCCTAGCCTAACAAAGTAGATTACGACATTTTGTAATATGACACATGTACAAAAGCGGGTTACCATCCCTACCAGTTTTCCTCCTCAAAAACACACATACATTAAGTTAAGTGACTATTCTCTGTTCACTCTAAGAGTGAAGTAGGTCAGTGTTTCTGATTGGTTGTTTGACCCCGAACGCATAAATCGAATGTTAAGTGCACAATACTATAGTTCATTAGATCATAATACCATTCTTAATTTAAATGTTATTGTTATTGAAATATCTCTATGACAATAGTAATGTATGTTGTTTTTTTAAATCATATAATATATCTTTAACATTCCATGATAAATTACTATACCTGCTGTTATATCGTTTTATAGTTCCTTACACAACATAAAATGTCTGAATAAATAATTATGTTATTGTTTCTAAATTTCATCAGCTGTATACAAATCACCTGTTGTCGTGGAGTAATATATGGGTGTATTTTAACCCACTTCAATCTTAGAATGAACAGAATATAGATTTCCGTTAAAGTACCCCCGCCCATTTTTAGCAGAGTCATATCTACGGCCCCGAAGGTATGACATTTTTTCTAATGTTACGGACATATAAAGAATTTTTTTTTGTCTCTATAAAAACCTTTCTTCTTGTAGTATAGAAGCATTCTAACATACCTTTATATAATGTAGACACGCACACAAGTCAATCCCCCCCCCCACAACTACCCACGATATAAGCACTCACACAAGTCAAGCCCCACATTCCCCGCGCTATTATTACACAAGGTAACCACACTTTTTTTAAAGTTTTAAAATAAATTGTAGTAAAATAAATAATAGACACTTCAACTACCGTAACCTCACCTTCCTGTAGTAAAGTACAATAAATTGTGTGTATACATAAAAACATTGAATTGTGTGGATACATATAAACATTGAATTGTGTGGATACATATAAACATTGAATTGTGTGGATACATATAAACATTGATTGTCTGAATATGTATGTGATGATTTCTGGTTTCCTGAAGCGAATTGGGCTCCGCGTGTTCCGAAAATAGCCTAGACTGCTGAAGTTAATTAAGAAAAGAATGGGATTCGTTGAAACAAAAATGTGCCTTGGTTATCAGTGACGAACGATCTAAACCAGGGGTCAGCAACTTTTTGCTAACTGTGTTCCAACTTGAGGTTTCAAATTAATCAGAGTGTCGAAATGAGCGAGGAAACCGCGCTAATCGATTTATAATCAACTTTATACAGGAAACCTGAAGAGTCTGCGTGCGATTTGAAATTTCTTGGTGTGCCAAGTGTGGCACGCGTGCCATAGATCGCCGACCCTTGATCTAAACCATATATTCTAGCAACAATAAGTTGAGCTAATATAGAAATAAATGAAAGGTTGTGGCAACACTGTGTATACAAATAAGTACTATTACGGGAAATAAAAATCAATCCACATATTTTGGACATATTAAAAGACATGACACTTTTTTGAAGACTTTACTTGAAGATAAGAGATTATGCGCCGCGAGCAAGATGTAAACAGAGATACAAATGGCAAGGAAATATCACGAGATGGACATGATACAGACCAGCAGAGCACCATCAAGACAAGAGACAGATAATACTGGATGTCTGTTGCAGTCAACCTTCGACGTGGAGACGGAACATAATGAAGAATTGATATTTTTAATTCAGCTTTAACAGTAAGTGAAGTCAATGTTGAAAAAAATTGGTAGCATATCCTTTACAGGACCCAGCATTTGTTGGTGTGGTGATCTTCTAGGCAATATAAATACGTTCAGTAGTGTGTCATTGCTTTCTGAACGGTCCGGATGTACAATTGCCTGTGGCGGGGATTGAACTCGGTACCTTTGCCGTCAGAGACGTGCTCTGTAACACTTCGCCACAGAGCCGAAAGTTAATGTTAAGGTACGTTAATATAAGTTTTTTCCAACTTCAGCAGAGAAGTCAAACATTCCAGTTTTTAGAAAACAATTAATTATAGAGTTAAGATTGATAACCTTGACGGGTTGGTATAATGCTAACATGAAATATTTTCAGAAAGAAAATCATGCAATTTTCCCCTACAACAAATCGGAAAATATTTCACTGATCTTCCTAGGGAGAAAACGCGTGTTGATTTCTCCATATGCTTGAAATAACCGTCCACGTGATACATCACAGAATAGTTTTCCCTCTGTATCTACAATCTAGAGAAACACACACACAAATATTGAATAAAAGTAATTAAATGTCAGAGAAACAAAAATATCACTGAAAGGGCCGTATATGTGGTCTCTTCAAAGGGATAGGGGGCAGGTTTTCCTAAAAAGAAAACCAAAGACATGAGTGTGTTTTCGTATGTCAGATCTTTGTTTTGATGGAAAATATGAAGACCCTCTTTTGTGAAAAATCGCTAAGAGGAGGTCTCTTGACCTTTAACCTGCTTTTTGGCCATATTCCTAGTACTAAAAGTCATGTTCCGATTTCCTAGTTGGTGGGGGCATGAACCGTTCCTCTCCCCCGATATACGGGCTTGATTTCTGACATTTAACCGTCATGACGTACTCTCTGAATATCATCAGAACCAAATCGTTTTTGAATTGTTGAAAATACTTCTTAACGAAAATTTTATTAAAATTGGGCATATTCCCCGTTTTATTTTCTTTCAAATAAATGCTAATTTCTTTCGTTAATTGTTTCATTAATTTGTCTGGAACTAAGAATTTTCCGTGTCGATAATTTTTTAAATTTTTTTTGTGTGGATTGTGTTCTACATATTTTATTCCCCACTAAATTCCATCTCTTAAAGTTGAAACAATATACAGATATGCTTGAATATGTTAAACATCGGAAACGGTGAAGGCATATATGATTCTTATTCTATAGTTAGTCGAGAACAACCCAAAATATATAACCTGTTGGTTTATTGGAAAACATCATTTTAAAGTGACTCATTGACTTTTTTCGTGGTTTCCATTGGCTTTCGACATAAAGTATACACAGTGGCTAATGGAAATCACTGGAAAAATCAAATGAGTCATTTTAGAAGTCCGGTTTGGAACGAGCCAGTAGGTTGTGTATTGACGAATGATCACTGGTTAGTACTAATATGTCGCTGTTGTTTTTAAAATGTGTGTTCGCAAACCCCCACTAGGTTTTTAGTACAATGACAGCAGACCCACACCCGTTTCACATCAATACATTTTATTGTGGGGGGGGGGGTGGTTGTGATGTGTGAAATTTTGAAATGTTATACGCAGACTCCAAAACACTAAATGATGGCGTCATATAGGATTAAAATTGTCAGGCGCATGTGTTCCGGCTTGCGTAAGGTTAGTTCTTAGGGTAGGGTTAGTGGGTAGGGTTAGGAATTTGGGTTTGGGTTAGATGTTAGGGTTAAGTATTAAGGCTAGGGTTAGTATTAGGGTTGTTTCTTACAAAACATTTCTGGAGGTCAATATTTTGCAATGTCGCGGATAATTACGTCAAAAGCACTTGTGTAGGCCGGCAATCTAGAGCCAAGCTCTAACTGTAACACCTAAACCTAACCTCTAATCCTAAATAAATCAATATTTAAATGTATAAATACGTTTCCGGTACTGATGAACATATGCAAGGGAAATAATAAACTAAAGGGTACACATATTTCCGTATTGTACACTTTATTTCTGTTTCTTCAGCTTTCATTCTCAAACTCCCACTATATCTCTCTAGTAACAAAACAATGGTCTACTAGATTTCCAGGAAGATGTAGTTCAGATAATGGACATGCGTTGTGTCATCGTTTTATTTGCACCAATGACCCAACACATCCGTCTTCGACAGAGTACACTTTTTTAAATTAAATAATTTAGTATAATGAAGCCTGATGTGTCACATTAAACGGCGCATCTATCGCAACCAATCTTTAAATAAGGACACAATACATTATGAACTCTGAACTACCCTTATTGGACTCAAACATGACTTTTGGTATTAGGAAAAGTTATTATTCCGAGAGATGAGTAATCCTCTTTTGTATTTGTACCAATGATTCGACGCATCCGTCTTCGACGACAGTGATCATATTTGCAATTGAATACTATTCATCCTACACAATTAGAAAGTAAGGGTCACAAAAGAAGGTTACAACAGAAATCAAATTTCTCCTAAATCATGGAGTTTCTAAAAGCTCTGTACTGTCGTTAACTCTTGTTTCTTGTGTTTATAAATTACCGAATCTGCAAAATGCCACAAGGTGTAAGAGCTACTATGTATGCTAATAACTTGGTATTGCGATGAGTAGAAGAACATCTGGGGAAGAAAATGTGCTATGGGATCGACGGAGTGCTTGGTGGTATAACCTAGTCTATCATTCATTATCTCTTTTCTTGTCTATCATACGTGCATGTCTAATCTCGATGACCACACAAATGATCCTGAAATGATGATGGGAAACATCTTTATCTTGTATGGATCTAGACCTGACCACTGTCTCAGCGAAAGTTTCTTGCAAACTGACATTGCACACACATTTAGAAAATATCCTGCTTTTGAGATGCTGGAAGCATAGTCAAGACAACTAGTAAGGGATTTAGAGCTTCAATTTTGGAGGAGAATCGTGATGGCATATGATGCAGGACGTGACACATGTACTTCAAATAGCCACAGAATGAAGAATGAAGGTCTGCCTCCTGATTGACCAGCGGGAAATGTATCTGTTTGAATCCTCAAAAGTAAAGTATTTCATGTACACTTCATGAGGGCAATTGACCATGCGACAAATTTCACATAGACAGAGAAATGTGCATGTCATTTTTGTGAGGAAAATGTCTGCAGCAAACAGCCAATACTAAAATTCCATTCAAACAGAATTTCAGTCAAGTGCCATGCCGAATGGTGTAGGCGATCCTGTTTCTCCACGACTCTCTGTCTCTTGTGTTGTCAATATGCTCGGTTGGTGAGCTTCTTCCGTTGATTGGTGAGCTTCTACATACAAGTCTATCTAGTAACTTTTCTCTTTGTCGTTCCATATCTCTTTTTCCCTTATCTTTCCATTAGTTGTTAAGCGTTAAAGCGGTGTTCTTCTCAGCACATGCCCTAGAAACAGAATTTACTTAAAGCTCTTACAAACATATGTTCGAGAACAATCACAACATCAATGTTTGGATCTCTAAGTCAGCTTCACAAGACCTGCACTGGTTTAAGAATGTCAACGAGCTGTCAAGAGCAGAACTACTAGGCAGCAATTGGATATCGACAACAATAACAAACTAGACATCGTGCCCGGGATATGGAAACTTTCTGAGCACAAACTAGACATCGTGCCCGGGATATGGCAGCTTTCTGAGCACAAACTAGACATCGTGCCCGGGGATATGGCAACTTTCTGAGCACAAACTAGACATCGTGCCCGGGGATATGGCAACTTTCTGAGCACAAACTAATTAAGAAAAATAAGTGAGGGAGATTTCCCTTCTTATTTCATGCAATGACATAAGGATAAATATATAACTATTGCAGGCTATACGAAATGATAAGCAAGTTTGTTTATAATATACGTGTATGATACAGAGGCCTGCTATTAAAGAATAAGGTTCTAAGCTGGGATGGTACGGATCGTTTCTTGTTGTGAGGCACGACTGGTTTCAATGGTGCACTGGAGATCCGTATATCAGAACGCATGGTATTACAAATTACGGTAGGTCAAAGTTCCGGCTATCATGCCACAATCCTACTTGGCTCATTATGATAGGATTAGCGCCTATATATAATGTTATTGGTGCTTTAAATATTAGAATTGAGTCAAAGTTTGTTACAAAAGAGCTTTTGACCATCAAATAGATGGAACGTCGAAGTTAAGGTAATCCTGTAATTGCTATTCCCAACTAATTGTCATGAGTGAGTTTCTGGGTAGACAATTACGCACAATATAATGAGGCAAGCAGCTTGCTACCACGCTCTTATGGCAGAATATAAAGAATAATTGAAAACGTAAGATGCATGGAAACATGTATTTGCATTACACAACATGAGTATAAAATCATGGGAGCTCAGACTTAGGCTCAGCTAGTGGCATATGGTAAGAAAATGGAAAATGTTATTGCACAACCAGATTATTATAGCAGGACTCTATGGACTAAGGTGAATTCTCAGTTTGTAGATAGTCATTGTCTCCATAGTAAGTCCAGTGGTACAATTCTATGAATGCTGTTTCTCGTAGCTTATGCCGCAGTGGTCACCCTAAATATACACCTTCAAATATTATAATTTTCAGAATGTCATAGAAATTCTGCAAATTATAAACAAGGGCGGTCGCAATAACATAAGACAAATAATGAATGTGAACAAATACATGTAAAATATAGTGCTACAAAACACAAACTAATAACGAGATACTATTATTTCATACATAAGACTTACAAATATATGACAAAAACATACAAAGATGATATATTTGGGTGATTGAAATCTTTCTATGTAAATGTGATGGTTATTCGCCACTTCACACTTTTTACTGTGAGTTCGCTCCATACTTTAACTTAATTTGTATAGTTCTGTCACCGTTTGGTTTTGATATAGAAACATTGCCGAAACGTTAATTCATTATTTTGCTTTTTCCGGTATTTATAACATGCCATAAGTGTTAAGTGCTATCTATTACGCTTTATCATTGATACATTGATAGCAACAAACATTACATCTCCTCAAATGCTTATCTATGCCTCGTTAAGAATAATGATCACATCAAACGTTTCTGGCATGAACTTAACCAACTTCTGCGTTTTGGATTCTGTTTGTCTTGGTAGATCTTCAGGTCTGTAGTCAGGACGAATCTCCAAGTCTTATTCTGGTCGAAGCGGATGTCCCAAGGTTTTTGCCTCGGATCAGTCCAGTATGACCATGTCTAACCTCGTAGTTCATTAAGTGTGGGCAGTATTGAAGTAAGCGTTAGAAGAAGATATTGTGTTCTAAAAGTAATTTGCAAGGAACAGTCGAACAATCACAATGTCAATTCTGCATTACATCAGAAAACTAACAAACACAATGACAGTTCTTGATTATATCAGAAAACAGATTAAGTGCTTTTTGCATGCTTTCAGGCTATCATCAGTGTCACTCAAAAAAGCATTACTATACAGACAAGATGGATACAAAGTTAGGGGGAGACTTTGCAAACGATGGATTACAGAAATATAGTAGTGAACGAAAACAAACTTATATGAAGCACATAAAAATTCTATCTCCAGAGAATTCTTCTACCACAGACGGTGCAAGACATAAAGGGTTTTAAGCGAAAAGAAAGAAGAATATGTTATGTTATTGTAAAAAAAAGTATTCAGATATTTAACGGAAATTGCATTGTGGAATCTGTTGGGTTTTTTGTTCTGTTGACGTGTGTCGATGTGTGTGTGTATGTGTGTGTTTCTGTGTATGAATATTTACATGACCGAATTTATGACCTTTAGCTGACAAATCATTGACCGACTTTGTAAATTTTCGTGAAATTTCAGTTCTAGGAAAATTGAAACGCTCGAGGGTATTTCTAATGTTAACTAACCAATGCAGAATTAACAATTCCTTCATGACAAAGGATCAGTATTGGTTGTGTTCTATAGTTTTTTTTTTCATGGTGTATGTAGCAAATATTCTCGCGGGTTCATATACCCCACAAGTGAATCATTACAGTTTGTCGTTCGTCTTCCTTCGTACTGAAACTCATGTAGATTAGCAGAAAAAAGACAAAAGATAAGATTTCTGTGTCAGCCTATGATTGATTAGCAACTAAGAAATGATGTAAAATTTGAGGAGGGTGAGGGGGGGGGGTCCACGAGCTTGTCTTCATAGACAACGCAATACAAGTGAAGGGGTAAAACAGAGCTGTTCTGACACAATTGCATACGAAAATAATAAAATTGTTCTGGCAACACTGCATATGAAAAAAGAGCAATAATAAACCATACAATTCAAATGTAGTGGACATATATTATCTCAATTCATACGTAAGCCCGTTATAACGGGACAGAGACGGCACCCTTTCAGGACGTAAGCCCGTTATAATGGGACTCCATATATACCCTCCAAAGTGCCTTGTTTTGTTCGTAAATGACACGTACTATTGTTCTTAAAATTCTTATATTTTTATATTGTATAAGAATTTCACATTCAATTATCTTTCTTTTGATACCTTAAATGACTTTCCATAGCTAATACTTTGTCTTCAGGAAGCTAGCGCCTGAATCATGATGGGGTCTAAAAAATTAGCCTAAAATTAATTACGTCTAAACCCCGGGTATAATTACGTTTTGAAAGAGTTAAAGATGCCCTTACTTGAAGATATAGTCGAGCGGCGGCGGGCTACAGTGATACGGAGATACAAGTGATAGGAAAACATCATAAGGTGGACAAGAAACAAACTGCTAGAGTGCACCATCACTACAAGACTTAAAGGATTTTGAGGGTCCATGCAGCCAACCTTCGATGTAGAAGACACATTGATGGTAATAAACAATATATTCTATATATAATAAACATTATGTAATAAACAATATATACAAGTTTGCTCTCGGATAGACTAGTTTCATGGAAAATCACCTAGCCTGAAAATGTTTACCCTCAGAAAAGGTCAACAGACTCAAAATTGCGATTTCGAAATCACGGAAGAAGATGCAGATCTATTTAGCTCAAAAATGGACACTATGGACAACTGACGAGAGCTATTTATAAAAGCGTGATTTTTCAAAGTCTGGACAAAACTGTGAGGATCTGATGTCACAAGAACGATCGTCACGTTACAGGGATTTGTTATTATTCATGGATATTCTCTTTTGATACCTGATGAAGTGCGATCTTGACTGTGTTTTCCCGCGGCAGGTCATATGGCTACTTTCGGTTTTTCTACTGGCGTGCAGCTTGAGTTGAGTAGTTTTCTATAGTTCTGTTTTGAAATCCCAATTATCCTTTTTACTTAAATCATCATCTTGTCAACTATATCCTATTGATGATTAGTTTCCTACATTTGGTTGGTCTCCTACTGATGGTTAGTTTCCTACTGATGGTTAGTTTCCTACTGATGATTAGTTTCCTACTGATGGTTAGTTTCCTACTTATGGTTAGTCTCCTACTGATGGTTAGTTTCCTACTTTTGGTTGGTCTCCTACTGATGGTTAGTTTCCTACTGATGGTTAGTTTCCTACTGATGATTAGTTTCCTACTGATGATTAGTTTCCTACTGATGGTTAGTTTCCTACTTATGGTTAGTCTCCTACTGATGGTTAGTTTCCTACTTTTGGTTGGTCTCCTACTGATGGTTAGTTTCCTACTGATGATTAGTTTCCTACAGATGGTTGGTCTCCTACTGATGGTTAGTTTTCTTCTAATGATGGTTAGTCTCCCACAGCTGACGTGAAATTGCTGTAATTTTTGTGTGTAATATACATAGCACCCTGAAAAGAACATGGCACAGCAGCACCTTCCCTAGAAACAAAAGATGCAAGTTATTCCTTTGTGGCATAAACTGCAGTGAAAACCATGTATTTTTCCATTTTCTATATATAATGTACAACTTTCCCCCATTACGTTTAAATTGTATCAGCGATTTCATAGAAACAAGATAAACATACAAACTTAAACTAACAATTCTACATTTGTAAATGTAGAAAACAGCTTACATTTAACTCATGCACTACTGCCACTGATACCTCATTTATCTCTCTAAAAAACACTACTATTACTGTTATTATTAGTTAACGACTGTTCAATGTATCCATTCTGAATTCATCGAAGAATGTATGCACGTCTCTGGCCAATGCAGGCCTGATTGCCCGTGGCAGAGAGGCATTCAGAGAATCCACGATGAATCTAACGTTCTGAAAAGAGTATGCCATTTGATATATATATATATATATATATATATATATATATATATATACGAGGGGGAGTCAATAAGTAAGTCACAAATTGATGTTGGATGGCAGGAAAATGCAGTAGGTGGTTTCTAAAGCTGTTTATAGTTGATATCATCATAGAACTTTATGTTTATGTTCGCTAGATGGCGCTAGCTGTACCTTGCGCATGCGCAGCACAAAAAACAAAATGGCTACTGTACTTACAGAGTGTACAATCAATGAACAACGTGCTGTTGTGCGTTTTTTATGGGCAAAAGGACTGCCTGCAAAAGACATTCATAAAGAAATGCTTCCTGTTTATGCTGACAATTGTTTGTCCCGTAAAGCGGTGCACAGCTGGGTAAAAAAATTTTCTCAAGGACGCTCTACAATTGTTGACGAAATCCGATCTGGTCGTGCTGTTGAAATTGCAACAGACGCATCTGTGCAGCGGGTTGAGGAGATGATTCGAGGTGACAGACGAGTAACGATAGACGCTGTAGCAGCTGCAATAGGGTGCTCACATGGTTCAGCATACAGCATCATGCATGACCGATTGAAATTTAAGAAAGTGTGTTCAAGGTGGGTGCCCAGACAATTGACGGACGAACACAAAATGAACCGATTAGGCTTGTCATTGGAGCATCTCTGTCAATACGCAAATGAAGGAGAAGACATGATGAACAGGATTATTACTGGGGACGAATCATGGGTGCATCACTACCAGCCTGAATCAAAGCGTGCTTCAATGCAATGGAAACATCCTTCTTCGCCTTGTGTCCAAAAATTCAAGGTTACACCATCAGCAGGGAAGGTTATGCTGACAGTGCTCTGGGATTGTCAAGGAGTGCTTTTAACCAATTTCAAAAAGAAAGGTGACAATGTGAATTCTGAATCATACTGTGAAGTTCTATCAGTGCTTCGGGATGCAATTCGAAGAAAACGTCCAGGGCTGCTGACTAGAGGAGTGCTACTCCTTCATGACAATGCTAGACCACATACGGCTCGATTAACTCAGGAGAAAATAAAAAATCTTGGTTGGAAAATTCTGGAACATCCTCCTTACAGCCCCGATTTAGCCCCTAGTGATTTTCACCTTTTTGGTCCACTAAAAACCCACCTTGGCGGGAAGCATTTCGCGACTGACGCAGAAGTTGAATGTGAAGTGAAAATGTGGCTTAAAAAGCAGAGCACGCAGTTCTACGCAGCAGGTTTGGGAGGACTCATAAAACGATGGGATAAATGCATCAATGTTGGTGGAAATTATGTTGAGAAGTAAAGGGATAATGTATGTGTAAAAATAAACAGTTTTCAGGTTTTTATCGTCTTCAGTTTTTTTCTAAAGAGCCATTTGTGACTTACTTATTGACTCCCCCTCGTATATATATATATATATATATATATATATATATATATATATATATATATATATATATATATATATATATATATATATAACACAGCTGTAACATCATCCTGTGTTTGATTAGGTCAAGAAAATGTGATCATTTATCTAGCCCATGTATTTATTTAAACTATCTGGGGTACAAATGGTTCTGCATTGCTTTCCTGGAAACTCAGAGTATCAGATAACCACGATCCTAAGAAAACCTTCTCGTATTGCACCCTAGAAAAATGAGATTTACAGCTCGTGGTAAGCAATATGGCTAACGGTTTATGGATCACGTCCAGGCAGTGTAGATAGAGACATAATAAGAATTGATTGCAGGAGACAAACAAGATCTCTAAATAGCATCTGGGTCCCCACAGGCAACTTATACAGAAGCACATTGTATAGCAGCAGCTAGTCTGGACTGCTGGGCTGTCAGGTATCGAAGCTAACCAAAGTGAAAATACTGAGAAAGTTCCCTGCGAGGTAAGGTTAGTGTACCGAGTCACGACCGTCTCCAGTAGTAAGCCATGTTATCTAGAATTTTCACGTGACCAGACGGGGGCCCATGTTTCGCTTTCGATTATTCAATATTTATATACTTGGAGTCACCTTTGCTATTTTTGGCATGCGATTCCATGTATGTAAATAGTGACCAACCTAACAATAATCAAAAACGTAACGAATGGGGTCCAAATTAATAACACCTTTATTGGAGACTGTCATGGATTGGAAAGTAGCAAAGAGCTAGAGGACATCAGCATGTTCAAGTTGAGGAACGATACACGGAAGTTATAACTAAAACAGTATTCATATTCCAGAAAACGCATTTAGTTATCTTCCAGAAGCATGCTCCATGGAAAAGAAGGATGTGATATAGTCCTCGCTAACCGAAAACAATGTGTGTGGAAGCTGAGACTTGGACGAAGTGCTCACAATGTAGGTGAACGAAACATCGCCTAAGATGGTGAACCACTCTAGACCAACCCTCATGTAGATCACTTCCTATCCAGGAACCATTCTCACACATGAGAAAATGTTCAGTAGCGATGGACACACTGGGTAACCGAAGCCTCTAATCACAGAAGACTAATTCACTAGGTGCGGAACGCCTAGTACGAGATAGACGTTGTCGACTCACGTCTAATTCTTTATTTACTACTTCCACACCCGGTGACTGCCACCTGGGGACATGTTTTGGCCTAAAACGCCCAAGAGCACAGTAGGTAATATAAAACCGTCACTGCTAGGAGCAGTTAGACTCTCGTTGTCTGAAGTATACTGAAATTGGACGTGCTGGGCCTATACATCACAATTAAACAGTTGCACAAATGTATTTCACGCTTCCAGGAGGAAATCACACGAAATTGGCAATGGCCATTTGAGACAGAAGATAAAGAAGAAGACGAAAAAATTAATTGTCTACTATTATAGGTAATGTTACAGAAACTAACTGTCTACTATTATAGGTAATGTTACATAAACTAACTGTCTACTATTATAGGTAATGTTACATAAACTAACTGTCTACTATTATAGGTAATGTTACATAAACTAACTGTCTACTATTATAGGTACTGTTACAGAAACTAATTGTCTACTATAATAAGTACTGTTACAGAAACTAATCGTCTACTATTATAGGTAATGTTACAGAAACTAATTGTCTACTATTACAGGTACTATTTCAGTTTCTATCATATCTGATTTAATCCCTTCTGAATACGGGCAGTTTTATTGAATATACTCGATTGTAAAATATTCAGTGTATGTTTGTTTAATTGCTTTCCAGAAACTACGAGCGATAAAGCTCTTGCCTTCTTTGTAAATTTTGGTGTACGGAGGATATCCAAAGCCTTCATTCATATTCAGAAGACTCCAAATCTCACAAGTACGTAATTCTTTGAAAATCCTCCAACTCAGATGGGCTCAATACGTGTATATAAAAAGCAATCTGTACCAATTTGTATGCAGATATTTCAACGACATAAAACGATGCAAGTATTTAATATTAGCAACATTGGCCACATTTGTCCACACAATCCACATATCTTCAATATGGTTAACACAGACTGCAGTATAAATAACTGCATTTCTTCAATGCGACCAACCTTCCTTGCGAGGACTAAGGTTAAATTGACAATAACAAATCGCTGTTACGTTTTGAGATGTTGAAAATCTTAGAAAAAATGATAACATTCTATAAACAAGATCACAATCTAATTTACACACGTACACGCATGCACACACATATACGCATTAGCAAACACCGGCGTAGAAATCATAGCTTTCTCCGTTAGCTTTGTTCAACCGTTAGCTTAGTCAAATATCTCATTTCAAAAGCGACTTGTATTAATTTTCACAAATAATTTCGCAGATAAAATATTTTCCTAGAAAAAAGTATTTCACAGCGTTGGGCATTATCAGTAGTAGGTATGACGCAAGAACAAGAGTGGGGTAGATTGATGCGTTATAAAGTTGGATAGTAAATTCATACATCACTAGGCTAACATAATCAAAGTTATTGGTAAATTATAACACTGTCACGGGAACGGACTCGCGAGTTAGAGCAATGTCAGTGTGACTTTATTGATAAACTAAACAATATCATTGAGACTATTGGTAAACTAGAACAATATCATTGAGACTATTGGTCAACTAGAACAATATCATTGAGACTATTGGTAAACTAGAACAATGTCAATGAGACTATACTGGTAAACTAGAACAATGTCAATGAGATTTTATTGGTAAACTAGAACAATTTCAATGAGATTTTATTGGTAAACTAGAACAATGTAAATGAGATTTTATTGGTAAACTAGAACAATGTCAATGAGATTTTATTGGTAAACTAGAACAATGTCAATGAGACTTTGTTGCTATAGTATCATCATCATGTAACATATTCTTCCCAGAACTTGGTCTTTCATATGAATTTTCTGAACACTTGCGATTCTGTATAGCACAGTTATCGAGAATGACTCGCAAGCAGAAATAATGCCAAGAAAACTGACTCGTAAGTCAGAACAATGTTTAAGATATTATATTAGTAAGCTGGAATAACTTTATTGAAACTGATTCCCACGCTAACACGTTCTCAAGTATATTTACTCGAAAGATAGAATACTACTATTTATACGTAACCGGTACTTTTAAAGGGGATGAAGGTATAACTTGTTCGAGATTAGATATTAAATACATGCAACATGAAACAATTATTGTTCATTACGACACAATGTGCATTAGCAATGTGGTCTGTTCCAAGTTTGTCTTACCGACTGAGCACAGCTGTCTCACCAAGTGCAAACGTCTGTCTTACCAAGTGCATAAATATCTCACCAAGTGCAAAAGTCTGTCTTACCAAGTGCATAAATATGTCTTACTAAATGCATAAATATGTCTCACAAATTGTAAATGTTTGTCTTGCCAAGTGCAAAAGTCTGTCTCACCAAGTGCAACTTTATGTCTCATGATGTGCAAAAGTCTGTCCCACCAAGTGCTAAATTATGTCTCATGATGTGCAAAAGTCTGTCCCACCAAGTGCAACTTTTGGTCTCATGAAATGCAAAAGTCTGTCTCACCAAGTGCAACGTTATGTCTCAAGAAATGCAAAAGTCTGTCTCACTAATTGCAACTTTATGTCTCATGAAATGCAAAAGTCTCACTTATCAAATATATATGTTGTGAATGTTGCATGTTATATATTAACATGTTATTATCCACCAATAAAGTAGTCATTAAGATATCAGTACGTTATATTTGCTATTTCATATATTCTTGTCAATCATACTGCCTTGTTGATACATGTCAATATACAGCTTTGCTAAATTGTTTGCTGAACACAACGTGTCTATATACAATTTAAAACACATCAGTACATTTTTACGTGAGCCACTGTCCGTGCTGAATTCTTTTTAACTGTCACTTGTTTTCACATTCATGAATCATGTGCTGAATAACTTTTATTTAAAAACATTTCCGAACCGAACAGTAAGCAGTTGTCCGTTCACCCTTGGTATAAATAATTCACTCATTACCAGCAAGTGACAGCTTTCATTAGTATAGCATGTGTCCCCCAGTAGCAACAATAAAATCTTGATATCGGTGTCTCATGCTATTGTTTTAGGTTTATTTCGGCAGTAGTCGGCATTATTGGATGAAATGCATCCTCTATCTATTGAGATATATTATCTTCACTTCATGTGAGTAGCATTAAATGAAGCTTGCCTGCAGTGATACAAGACATTTGTTGCTTTCAAGGTACCACTGCAGTCTGTGGTTTATAATACGCTCCATAATTTTTCATAGTCAATATGTGAGACTGATTGATCAGTTGGAGACTGTGGTGCTGTAATTTCTTAATTTTCGGATCAGTATCATGATTGTTTCCTTCCAGGTTTGTGGAATCTTGCTCAACATAAATTGATGATATGCAGCACCTTTGTTGTTGTTGCAATTCCCAGTTTTTTTATTTTTACATTGGACACTCCATCGACACCCCGAATCTTCTTCACCTTCACCACTCTATCACCGCGACATTCGCATTCACCCATTGAATCCAGTGAATCTAAAACAGCTGTTCATTAATATAAATATACTTAGTTCGAATATGGATCCAATGTCATACTCGCTTTGTTCCCATACCGTAAGCCGGGTTGGCAAGAGTATTCGCAATGTGAGTCTTATCAGGGTAAGCTATCCAACAAATTTCGTCCTGACGGGCGACGGGTCCCGACATGATCCGAAGGAATCTAGTATTCAATAACACTGGTGATAGAAAATATGCATCCTTGTCGAACACGGCAGTTTTTTTTTGTTTTTTTTTCTGTGTAAAACTTCTACAATGTCACCATTAAATTAGAATAGCACTAATTTGTCACTTTCTATAGTGTTCCAGTGATGTCTATTATGTGTCTATTAATTAACATTTCTCATATTTTTTTTTATAAACCTTCTTGCTATATTCGATCTAAATGCCTTAGTGAAATCGATAGATTTTTGGCTACTTTTGTACGTGCGTCTCAGATAGTATCTATTTTTTGAAATTGTAATAATAGTTGATTCAGTGGTTCTCAAAATTTTTAGGCAGATAGCATCACTCACATGTAATAGTTTGCAATTACCTTGGCTGTCACAGAGCCGATATCCACAAAAATTGTGTATAAATAATAGGAAGATTGTAGGAAAAAAAGTATCAGGAAAAAAGGTCATAGGTAAAAAAGTCACGGTAAAAAAGCCACAGGAAAAACGTCACAAACGAAAATAGTTTATTGTCTATCCCCAGGTATAGAAGGTTCGGCGGTAATAGTGTATATAAAGATTGATAGAATAGTTAATATAAACATTGATATAATATTGAATATATTATAACAAGTTGAAAATGATATAGAATGGTAATTAGATTATAACATATTGATGCAACACTTAATAGAGCATTGATACATCAAAAATAAAATAAACTGAAATAAAAAAACATTCAATATTTGAATACAAAGATGTGTAGGTTTATGATACAGCGCTTTCTATTTCAAAATAAAATTAATCATTGCAGTTATAAATGCGCATGTGATAATGCAGGTATTTTCTTTCGTTTCTCAGAAATAGTACTTTTCTTGGAAGTCGAGACATTTTTTTTAATAAAGGCAAGAATGTTTCGGGGGCAATGCCCGATTACTGCAACACGTACGATTATTCCTGTATACTATTCTGATCATATTTTCTCATTGTTAACAATGTCAATATTAATATTTCTCTTACAATGTCATCTCAGTACAGCTGATTTTCAAACTCCTCATTAAGTACCGTCTCCGCAACGAAGGTTGACTGCAACAGACTTTCAACATCATCTTTGTTTTGCTTTAATGGTGTACTAAACTAGACATTAACATATCCATGTTGGTAGGTTTCTTTCAACTTGTGTCTTTGCCTCTCATGGTGGTGTCTCATCATCTCTTCCCGCAAATACATTCTTCAGCAAGGTTTCATGATTTTAATATTTCCAAAATACTCTATGTGTTTGATTTGTATTTCCTTTCATAGTTTTTTTTTTTTCGTATGCATTGTTGATATAATATATTTGTTCTTTTTCTTCTCCTTCTATGAACTTATTCTTCTATATATCCACATCTGAAAGGCATCAACTCTGTCTTCTAAATATATTGTCTAACTGTACACATTCATTAAAGTTCCAATGTGTACACACAGCAACATAGTTTGCTTCCCGCCTTCATAGAGACTAGGCTTTTATCGAACCTATAAGTCTTCTGTTGCAGATGGTCATTGTCCTTACCATACTTATTTGAAAAAAGGTTGACAAGATTTTAACTAGGAACGGAAATCTACACCAATGTGATGAAAATTAGCGATTGTTCATTCAGTGACTTTAAAACAGTAAGTCACATAATACGTGAAAGGTTCTTAATGTATGTCACAAACAGCTCCCAGATCCAGCAAATTTAAGGAAATAAGCAACTTCGAAAAAAGCGATTTTGACGCATTGGGAAGGCCCGGACTCCGGCGCCAACTTACATAAAAATTTCGTTTGTTGAGCCAATAAGGAATATCGTTTTCGTGTTACATCTGAAAATCGTTATATAACGGGGCATCGTAGTCAGAGCCTTTTTAAGGCGCCAACATTTCCTATTTCATCAATACGTACCACCTAGTTTGGAAACGTGAAGGCGGCTTTTGTGATACTGACAATATTATTTATAGATAAGTTGATGGCTTAATACCAGATTCGCTATACATCCTACCATTGTTAAAAGAGAATTTATCTATATTTGCACAAAGTTGGTAGTTACGTTTTGATTCATATACCTGCAGTGTATGCCCATGTCACAATGTTTTATCTGTGTTAACCGTGCAGTACAACAGCCATAAATTGAGGGACATTTTGAACTTACTATCAAATAAGATTAACTGCTGTCTCTACAGCAAGTATTGCCTATAGTTATCTCCAATAACTTATCTCTTGACATGATTATAATGATTATGAAGCCTATATTGTTCTTGATTAGAAACTGGCCTCACAGCACGTGGGACATTCCCATAGGTGTTCGGCCCTCTGTTCCAGCAGTCATCCGACTCGATGGTGTTTCGAGTCTTATGCCGCCGAAACAGACGTCGACATCAGGGCACAACTCTGGCCCTTGCGATATATTTCTTTGTTGTTCCACCAACCGACGCCGTGCCCGTCCTAGTTCAAGCACAACGTCGGCCTGTCAGAACAAAATGGTAACTGTTATCGAAGGTTACGACTACGGGATTATATAGATGATGTGCCATGAAGCTTCTATAAGATAACCTCAATATAAAGGCATGTCATCTACTAAGGTTTTCTGTTGCATGGTTGGTTTGTCTAGTTAGCCATTGGTGAGACCCACAGACGCAACCGCATGCACAGCCTATAATATATCGCCAATAATTTCTCTCTTGACTTGGCTATGCTGATTATGAAGCCTATAGTGTATCTCCAGTAACTTCTCTCTTGATTATGATGATTATGAAGCCTCTAGTGTATCTCCAGTAACTTCTCTCTTGACTTGATTATGATGATTACGAAGCCTCTAGTGTATCTCCAGTAACTTCTCTCTTGATTATGATGATTATGAAGCCTATAGTGTATTTTCAATAACTTCTCTCTTGACTTGATTATGACGATGATGATGATAAAGTAAATAGTTTAGCTCTGTTTAGGTTGGTCGTGATAGCACATAACCTCTCTGACAATAAGGACTATTGTCTCAAAGGCATATATATGTTAGGAGGGTTATGAATGTATGTGTTTTAGCCTTCGAACTGAGGCATTCTAGTGTAATGCAGTATTTGCAGGTTCATTACGGCCTGCCATCAACATGGCATATACTTCTTGGTCAATTTTCATCTTTCTCCTGTAAGATCTGTTGACTCACATGCATTGATGGTGCATGTGATATTTTCTTGGCTACCTAGAAGTATGCCACAAAACGGTAATCTTGCAATAAATGATGGCCTGCACCTCTCTTCTCGTCATATTTGAGTATATTATTTTATACGAGACAAAAGTAAGAAGTTCAGCCAAGACTCATGACTCATGTAACCCATGAGTGAGTGACAACAGAGCAAACACACAACATGAAACATACACCTGTAAAGATTGAATAAAGATGCTGAATGATTTTCACTGGAAGAAAAACCTCACTATATAGTCTACTGGTATATAGTGTAGCATTTTGGTATGTCTTCTAAGTCACTAGTAAGAATCACACATTTTGATTGTTCTTGTAGGTCACTGGTACGAAGCACACATTTTGATTGTTCTTGTAGGTCACTGGTAAGAAGCGAACATTTTGATTGTTCTTGTGGGTCACTGATAAGAAGCACACATTTTGATTGTTATTGTAGGTCACTGGTAAGAAGCACACATTTTGATTGTTCTTGTAGGTCACTGGTAAGAAGCACACATTTTGATTGTTCTTGTAGGTCACTGGTAAGAATCACACATTTTGATTGTTCTTGTAGGTCACTGGTAAGAATCACACATTTTGATTGTTCTTGTAGGTCACTGGTAAGAAGTACACATTTTGATTGTTCTTGTAGGTCACTGGTGCGAAGCACACATTTTTATTGTTCTTGTAGGTCACTGGTAAGAAGCGAACATTTTTATTGTTCTTGTAGGTCACTGGTAAGAAGCACACATTTTTATTGTTCTTGTAGGTCACTGGTAAGAAGCACACATTTAGATTGTTCTTGTAGGTCACTGGTAAGAAGCGAACATTTTTATTGTTCTTGTAGGTCACTGGTAAGAAGCACACATTTTTATTGTTTTTGTAGGTCACTGGTAAGAAGCACACATTTTTATTGTTCTTGTAGGTCACTGGTAAGAAGCACACATTTTGATTGTTCTTGTGGGTCACTGATAAGAAGCACACATTTTGATTGTTATTGTAGGTCACTGATAAGAAGCACACATTTTGATTATTATTGTAGTCCACTGGTAAGAAGCACACATTTTGATTGTTCTTGTAGGTCACTGGTAAGAAGCACACATTTTTATTGTTCTTGTAGGTCACTGATAAGAAGCACACAATTTTATTGTTCTTGTAGGTCACTGGTAAGAAGCACACATTTTTATTGTTCTTGTAGGTCACTGGTAAGAAGCACACATTTTGATTGTTCTTGTAGGTCACTGGTAAGAATCACATATTTTTATTGTTCTTGTAGGTCACTGGTAAGAAGCACACATTTTGATTGTTCTTGTAGGTCACTGGTAAGAATCACATATTTTCATTGTTCGTGTAGGTCACTGGTAAGAATCACACATTTTGATTGTTCATGTAGATAACTGGTAAGAAGCACACAGTTTGGTTTTCCTGTATGCCACTGGTAGGAACAACAAATTTTCCACATGCGGAGGACTAGATGGTAACCCAGACCAGTAGAAAGAGGGTGGGAGTTCGAAACTCAACCTGGTGCGGCGTGCACGTGAATGTGTGTGTGTCCCCGTTGTGTTAATTTATGAGGCTAGGTTATTCAAGAATTTAAGATTCTCAACAGTAACTGAGCAAAAATAGATGAGATGGACTTTAGAGTTGTTTATATTCTAATATTTTTCTTTTAATAGACAAGGAAGTTTCTTTAGATTGGCGCATTATTAAAATAACAACTTTCAAATTAAATAACGTGGGGTACGATGTATACCCGCGTATCTTCAGAAATATACACTATATGCCTATATTTGTATAATGTTAAGCATATAATTAAGAATTCTATAATAAATAAAAATTCTCAACAGTGTTACTTGTAGGGTTTTTTTTTATTGATATGTTTTGTTCTGTCACTGAACAATTTATTACAACAATAAATGGTATTTTAATTTGTGATTTTTCCATGATCCCCCGGATGCTTCTGACAATATCCTATCCCATGAACACATTCAGATATATCTGACAATATCCTATCCCATGAACACATTCAGATATATCTGACAATATCCTATCCCATGAACACATTCAGATATATCTGACAATATCCTATCCCATGAACACATTCAGATATATCTGACAATATCCTATCCCATGAACACATTCAGATATATCTGACAATATCCTATCCCATGAACACATTCAGATATATCTGACAATATCCTATCCCATGAACACATTCAGATATATCTGACAATATCCTATCCCATGAACACATTCAGATATATCTGACAATATCCTATCCCATGAACACATTCAGATATATCTGACAATATCCTATCCCATGAACACCTTCAGATATATCTGACAATATCCTATCCCATGAACACATTCAGATATATCTGACAATATCCTATCCCATGAACACATTCAGATATATCTGACAATATCCTATCCCATGAACACATTCAGATATATCTGACAATATCCTATCCCATGAACACATTCAGATATATCTGACAATATCCTATCCCATGAACACATTCAGATATATCTGACAATATCCTATCCCATGAAGACATTCAGATATATCTGACAATTCCAGTAGGTCACACAAAAATGTTGAAAACTATATAAACTTCAGCTGGGTAGTAACCATCCTTGATTGATTGACACAAGTTGACAAATATAACAAATATTTCTGCCTCAATACTAGTCTTGTTTTGAAGAGGCTCTGGAATTTAATAACTGTCAATCATTCCGTAAATTGTTCAGTTCGCTCTGATAAAATGCTAAAAAAGTAGTTAAGCAACTCCAACTAAGGAACTTACATGACTACAATGTTACAAAATTAGAGATCGTGGTGACTGGATTACCAGAACCGCAACCTCTGCAATGTTTTGTATGGTTACAAAGATCTGATAAAACCAAATTGGAATATTGTCCGCGGTTGAAACGGTCATGCTTCACCATGAGAAGTGCATTTGAGTTAACCAGGTAATTACATGAATAACGAATGACTGATGCTGATCTAGAAATCCATGGAATCACGTTATCAATATCAAACTATCAGTCAGGTCCTCTTTTGCCAAGTTTGGCACATACGTTGGATGTCACAGATCTCCATGCATGTCGGTCAGTTGCTAGGGATTGCAGGTCTTGTGTACTTTTATTGTTCTTGTAGGTCACTGCTAAGAAGCACACATTTTGATTGTTCTTGTTCTTGTGATTTAAACACGTGTTTTAAAATATTGTGATTTAAATTCAATTTAGCTTGTTGATTTTAATTCATTTGTAAATGTTCTTCTGGGCGTTGTTTTTGGTCTTCCATATTTTCTTTAACCCGTTTGGTGTCCACATGAAGGCTAGTCGTGGGATTCTGTCTTCTTTCATTCTAAGTACATGGCCGATGTATGTCCAGCGGCGTTTTATGATGATGTTAGCCATGTATTCTTGTTTTGTCTCCTCTCTTAGTATGTCGTTTGATTTGAAGTCTTTCCAATTAGTATTTGTGATTTTTCTGAGGCACTATAATAAAATATTATCAAACAATATCAAACTATAAAAATGCAAAATATTTCATTCTACTCATTATTAATAAAACGGCTGTTGGTTGTGGGCCAATATAACTGTACCCTGTCATATCCTTAGATGATGTCTCTCCCAGTAGATGTGGTAAATATGCTAACATATGGTTTCTATATCTCGATGATGCTATACACTCATAATTCACTACAGTTTGTAGAAATATATACTCATCATCATTAAGTGCCTTATGAACAGATCAGAACAAGTAATAATTCTACGTCTCAGAACAGGACACAACCGACTCCGCAGTCACATGCATACAAAGTTCAAGATTGGCAACACGGCAATGTGTACATGTGGACAGACAGCACAGAGTGCCAAACATATACTTCAAGAGTGTTCTGAGCATGAAACGCTGAGGCAGACATATTGGCCAGAGGAAACAACACTGGAATCAAAACTCTATGGGACACTGTATGAACTACAAAAGACAGTCTGTTTTATTAAGGAGACAGAATTACAGATATAGACATGTTTCAAGTGAACGAAAGAAGAAGAAGAAGAATCATTAAGTACCGTCTCCGCAACGAAATTTGGCTGCAACGTATCTCCAACATCTCCTGTCTCTTGTCTTGGTAGTGCACTCTGCTAGACTGTAACATGCCCATCGTGTGATGTTACTCTCCCACTTGTATCTCTTCCTACCTCTTGCTCGCTTCCCTTTGACTTTACCCTCAAGTAAGGTCTTCAATAGGGTGTCATGTCTTTTAATGTGTCCAAAGTATTTTATTTGCCTGATCTTTATTTCTCTTAGTAGTTCATTTTTCATATTAAGTGTCTTTAGCACCTCTTTATTTGTTAGAAATATATACTATAGTGCGTTTAAAAATAGTTGTTATCACATTCTCTTAATATCTCAATAACCAGTTAGCGGAATTTAGTGAGATTTACATAGCAGTTTAAATATTGAACGACATAATGAATTCATACATTTTATTTCACCAGGTGTTGCTATTTGCACGTGGCGGCATATTCCTTTGATGCTTGTGAATGTGTAATATAGTGACAGAAGAAATTAATTATACATTACTTTTTCAAAATAGATTAACGGCCTTATATGTACAGACACAAGTCTTCCAATAACTTAGATCGACACATTTGACTCAAATTAATGTTACAATCGTGCGCAGTGTTCAAATCAAGTCTCACACAGTTTTGATTGTATTAAGAATTTCACACTAAATGGTAATGTACTGTTTCATTTGACGTATTCTCTCCAGAACGTTGTCTTCCCAATGAACTCTCTGAATCCCTTTCTGTCTTGGGCGATGTGGCTTGCATTCTCCAACGATGTAGTCATGTTATTTTTAATGTCGTCAATCCATCGTCTTCATGGTCTGCCCTTTCTCTTCTTCCCAGGGCACTCTGCCCTCCATTATTTTCTTTCTAAACAACTGTGTCTCTTTATATGACCAAACAGGCGTAGTTTTCTTTTTACTATTGTGTTTAGTAACCAACACTAGAATCTTAAATGTGGCTATAATATCTGAGTTTCTCTTTTTGTCCTTTCATGATGTTGTAAGTATCTTTATGTAGCATTTCATCTCAAAGGCGTTCATCTTTTTGACGCTGATTTACTTAGGGTCCGTTTCACAGCCGTATCTTGCAACCGGAAAAATAAAAGTTCGTAGCATTATAAATTGCGTTTCTATTTTGTTGTTTTTCCATATGTTCTTCAACCGTGTTATTTTATATCATGCCATTACCAATCCCCATGTAGTCTCCTACACAGTTGATGTTTGCTCCCAAGTATTCTAATTTATCCATACATTGTATTTTGGTATTGTCAATTCTGATTTGTGTTTGTTGTGTTGTTATATCTATTGGCATGATGTTTGCCTTTTGCGTGTTTAAATATAAGTTTTGTGATTCGCTATATTTCTTTGTGTTCTTGATTAGTTGTTCCAATCACTTTATATCATGTGAAAGAAGCACAGTGTCTTCTACGTAGCTTAGTTCAGGGATTTAAAGCCACCTATGTTTAAAACGTGACAGTCAGCATTGTATATGTCATCTCTCACATTCCTCATTATACTTTCTGCGTAGATGTTGAACAGGTATGTGGAGAGTGTGCATTCCTACCTTACTTCACTCTGTACCTCAAACCACTGTGAGAGATCACCCTCTAACTTCACTGCAGCCTTTTGATCTTGGTAAAGTTCCTCTATTAGATGAATCAGATGTCTTAAGGAAAACCATGCAGTTCATTATCTCCCATAGTTTCTGGTGTTGGACGCAGTCGAACGCTTTTTCGTAATCTATAAAACACATGTGCAGGTCAGTGGAGAATTTCTACACTTTTCATGTACGGTAGCTTTATTATTTTTAACATAAACATCTTCTGTGTTTGTGTGCATACATTATACAAACAAATTGCACATTTTTGGATCAATTGTGTAGCAAATATTTCTACATTATATGGTTACGTTTTCAAAACACTATTGAAAATTTCATGCATATCTGTAAAATAGTTGCGGATTTACAAAATTTTAAACAGGATCGTGTATTTCGAAATGTACTATTGTACTACATTTAATACGGATTTCCCATAGAGGTTGTTAAAAATTCTTAAGATCAACGGGAATTGAACCAGTCCATTCTAACGGTGCCGAATCACCTGGCAACTAGAGAAAACGAGTTTTTCTGTACTTGACTAACATGTCCAAAAAAGATGCGATTTTGTCTAGACATTCAAACTGTGCACTCAAGTCACTGGAAACGGACCAATCGAGACAAGAACTATTACAACAACAATAAACATCCCGTACAAGTATTCAAGTATCATCAGTAACACACACATATAACATCCGTATTCGTTCTACAAGGGCAAATAGGTCTTCTTGTAAACATAAATAACATAAAGACAGTACAATTTTGCTTCAAATAATTCCTTATACAATTAAATTCTAGTAAGAAGCAAGAGGATAAATTAAAAATTCTTGAGACCAACGGGAATTTAACCAGTCTGTTCTAATGGCACCGAAACGTTTGGCAACTAGATGTAAACGGGTTCTTTTTTTGGAGATGCGGTTAGTCAAGTACGGAATAACCCGTTTACTCTAGTTGCCTGGCGATTCCATGCAGTTAGAACGGACTGATTAAATTCCCGTTGGTCTCAAGAATTGTTAATTTACCCTACTTGAATTTACTAGTGGTTGTTAGAAATGTACGATATTGCAGTGATATATTGCAGTGTCCGTCTCCATCGTGCAGTCATGAAGCAGCTTCAGCACTTCTCCTTATCTTGTGTGAACAATCTGTATATAAATGCAAGTAATTCTGTTTCTAGTTACCGCTAAGGCGCTTGTATGTCAATAAATATATGGGTTATCAACAACTATCAAAGTAGCTGTTGATGTCGTAATATATATATATATCAAACGATATTTTTGATACTGCGACGCATGGACTGAGAGTTGGATACAATTAATGGTCTTATTTAATAAAATCCCAAATGCCACTTTAGGGCGACTGTAACGATTTCAAACTCTATTCAGTTGACTTTTATTTTCCACCAGTCTTGTAAACATTTATCAACAATTAGTGAAACATTGACTGTCGAACACTCTCGTTTAAAAAAAAATAATATTAATCACAGATTCTTAGAAAATAACAAAGATCACTAGATCGGATAAAAATAAGCCAAAATCTGGGGGGAAAGCCAATGGAAGATAACGCTGTGTCATCAGCCCAAGTGACACATAGACTATAGATTCGACTTTGATGGGGGGAAATTTAAGGGGGGGGGGGGGTGGAGATAATGTTAAAAATAGCTAATTACTTCATGTTTTGAGAAAATTTAATAATCATTATTGAGAAAACATTTAAGAAATATTAGTAGAAGCGAATGTGTTTACCCGTTCTTTTACTGGGCTTTTAGTACGAAATGTCACGTTCTGTTATTAAGGGTGTGTGTGTGGGGGGGGGGGGGATAGAGAGAAAGAAGGTAATCGACTTCTTAACTCTCAAACCCATGTCTAAGGGCTCTATAACACTGTGTCGTGTGTAAATTTTTTTTTTTTTCAAATGTCCAAATGTCCCTTTTTTCATACTGTCGGTCGCAGCTCCGTGCTTTGTCGCAGCTCCGTGATTTGTCGCAGTTTGGATAATTCTCGGTATGAGGAGGTGGAAGCAAACATAAATATAGTTTCTATAATCTAACAGTGATCAAATATTACTTGAAAATATTGACTAAACAAACTTCAAAAACTGATGATTCACTAGGAAAAAAAAAGGATTTTCAGGAAAACTATGTGATGTACATCTGTACAGACTGTCTGGTGTGGTTATTGTCGTTGCTAGCCTGTACGATTGTGTGGTCGATATGCTGTCATTGCTTGCTTGTCGGACTGTGTGAACAGTTTACTCTCACTGCTTGCGTGTAAGATTGTATGATTCGCTTACTTTCACTGTTTATATCTCCGATTGTGTTGTCTGTATACTATCACTGCTTGCTTGTCAGAGTGTGTGGTCGGTTTACCGTCACTGATTGCTTGTCAGACTGTGTGGTCGGTTTACAGTCACTGCTTGCTTGTCAGATTGTGTGGTCGCTATACTGAAACTGTTTGCTTGTCAGATTGTGTGGTCGCTATACTGAAACTGTTTGCTTGTCAGATTGTGTGGTCGCTATACTGAAACTGTTTGCTTGTCAGATTGTGTGGTCGCTATACTGAAACTGTTTGCTTGTCAGATTGTGTGGTCGCTATACTGAAACTGTTTGCTTGCCTTCTTCTGAAAGTCTACACAAAATACATTTTTGTGCAGTTTTTACTGTCTTAAAATATTACTACAATGTCTTGTGCATTGTTACAAAAAACAATTAATATAGGGAAATCTATAGAGGTACATTATCTTGCAATTGGCTTTGGTCAGGTAGGCAACCTTTTGGTCTGCGGAACTCACTAAGCATTTGTTCGCGTGGTATGGTGCTAGATATCTATTGTTAGTTCCTTCGAGAATCAATTTTTTTTCTGAGCTTGGAAACTAGTGCATATAAATACTGTTAGATCCGATTTGCAGGTAAGAAAAAAATGGCTTCGTGAGCCGGACTTGATCCCAGGCTGTATTTTGACCACCCGTGGCTTAAGTAATGAAATATGTTGTTACAATTTGTTATGAAACTTGTCGTTACCTCTCACAATGAAAAATGTCGTTACCTCTCATAATGAAAGATGTCGTTACATCTCATAATGAAAGATGTCGTTACCTCTCACAATGAAAGATGTCGTTACATCTCACAATGAAAGATGTCGTTACCTCTCACAATGAAAGATGTCGTTACATCTCATAATGAAAGATGTTACATCCTATAGTTGACATAGGCCATGATTATTGTTCTCATATCGCATAGATTAATTAAATAGTGATTATTATAATAGTTATTATATAATTGAAGCATATCCATTAGCGCATATCTTCTCAAAGGCCTAGCCGCGGGAACATATCTACCGTACCTTGTCTTACCTCGCTTTGTACAGCGAAGCACTCATATGTTTCTCCTGCCAGTCTTACTGATGCTTGTTGTTCGTGGTACAGAGTTTCAATACGATGTATTCAGTGTTAGGGGAAGCCCATGTCTTCCATAATAGTCCTTATCTGCTGATGTTTAAGACAATAAAATGTCTTAGTGTAGTCTATTAAGCACATGTGTAGGTCTAAGGTATATTCTCTACATTTCTCAATTATGTTGCTCATGTTGAATATGTTGTCTCTTGCTCCTCTTCCAGTTCGAAAACCGACTTGAACTTCATGAATTTATGTTTCTGGGAACACTCGAATCTCTGACGGCTCGTATTATTTCTGATGTTAATCCAACGATTCCTGGAGCTTCTTATTTTTTTCAGATATCTGATTGAATATCTAACGCGACTATGTGTTATCGTGGCCCTAGAGGGAGTAAATAATAATACAGGTACCCTTCCATGCATGTCGTAAGAGGAGACTAAGGATGTTATGGGGTGGAGTTGGCTATGCCATTCGAGATTGGGTCAAAGTGACCCAAAGCCATGCTGAATTAGGACATATCAAGACGATATGCGCAGATATCGCAGCATTTCTGTAACCTATGACACAACGCATTCCGTTCTTCATACTACATCCTGCTAATCTGCAGGAGTTTGAGAACGAACGTAAAAGAAGAATGTCTAACCTCGTCTATTGTAGGCTCTGGTTCTAATTTTATTTCATTTATAATCTTGTTTGGCTACTGTTTTTGTTCCTTTTCGAGTATACATGTCTTGACAATATTCTTTCAATTTTTTCTTTATTATGGTTCTCTTTTCTTTTATTCCTTATAATCGAAGTGAAGGCTTGAAGTTTTTCTGTTGTAATGTTCTTATATCATTGAATATATTCTTGCTATTTCCTTGTTGTCTTTGTTCATCGATTTCTCTGCATACATTAATTATGTATTGTTATTGTCGTTCCAAATTGGTTTTTAAAATTTTCATTGTTATGTATAGTCAATATATAACAAAGATTAATACAAATAATGAATTATATATATATATATATATATATATATGTGTGTGTGTGTGTGTGTGTGACGATAGATGTGAGTCTTGGACAATAAATAAACAGGAAAGTGGGAAATTAGAGGCAGTAGAGATGTGGTTCTACAGAAGAATACTGACAATACCATGGAGGGCCAGAAAAACTCTTATGTGGAGGTGTTGAAATAATCAAATAACAAATGGCGAGACAGAGTTTAATCAATAATATAAGGAAAAAACAGTCTTAATTTTTTTGGCCACTTTATGAGACAAGGAGGTTCGAAGAACATTGTCACAACAGGAAAGATTGAAGGCAACAGAGACAGAGGGTGACAACGGTGACAGAGTGTGAGAAAATATTAATTTAGAAAACATGGTAAGGCAGGGAAACAGCAACGATCCCGATACAAAATACTGGAGAAAGAGAGCTGTGGATAACCGTGATCGACTACGCCAGACGGCATGGTACCTGATGATGATGATGATGATATATTTCGATTACTAAAAATAAAATGTCATGTTTATATCTTGCTTTACAAGCTAGACAGAGTCAGAACTGTCATTATTTTACATAACCCACATAGCTGTTGTTAATCCATCGAAGGCAGCTGTCGCATTTTTATCTCTGAAGAAACAGAAGATAGTCAGAGACACACTGAGAGTTATCAGTTTCACAGACACATTGAGATTTATCAGTTTCACAGACACACTGAGAGTTATCAGTTTCACAGACACACTGAGAGTTATCAGTTTCACAGACACACTGAGAGTTATCAGTTTCACAGATACACTGAGAGTTGTCAGTTTCACAGACACACAAGAGTTGTCAGTTTCACAGACACACAGAGAGTTGTCAGTTTCACAGACACACAGAGAGTTGTCAGTTTCACAGACACACAGAGAGTTGTCAGTTTCACAGACACACAGAGAGTTGTCAGTTTCAGAGACACACAGAGAGCTGTCAGTTTCACAGACACACAGAGAGTTGTCAGTTTCACAGACACACAGAGAGTTATCAGTTTCACAGACACACAGAGAGTTGTCAGTTTCACAGACACACTGAGAGTTGTCAGTTTCACAGACACACAGAGAGTTATCAGTTTCACAGACAGACTGAGAGTTGTCAGTTTCACAGACACACAAGAGTTGTCAGTTTCACAGACACACAGAGAGTTGTCAGTTTCACAGACACACTGAGAGTTATCAGTTTCACAGACACACAGAGAGCTGTCAGTTTCACAGACACACAGAGAGTTGTCAGTTTCATAGACAGACTGAGAGTTGTCAGTTTCACAGACACACTGAGAGTTGTCAGTTGCATGTGCTCTGTTATCGACAGGGAACACGATATAAAATGTCTAGATATAACTTTTGAAAACAATTTCTCATTCAACAAAAATGTTGACAACTTTCTTCAGAAAGTAAGAGGAGGATCAATGCTATCAGAATCATTGCAGCTACGGACATGCAGCAATATTCACTTTTCCTAATGCTGTAAACATTAATGTTATCTGTCTTTGATTATGACCTCCGTCTGCTCACAATGTCACAGGTGGATAGATTGTAAAGAATCCAAAATGATGATATGAAGGCAATTCAATTTTGAACTAAAGATAACCTCCTCACAAGCACTTGATTCTTGATTGATTCGCTCAGCATTACAGTACGACATACGAGTGCCCCAGGTAAGAACATACCTAAACCATGAAAGTCTACAGTACGACATAAGAGTGTCCCAGGTAAGAACATAGATAAACCATGAAAGTCTACAGTACGACATAAGTGTCCCAGGTAAGAACATAGCTAAACCATGAAAGTCTACAGTACGACATACGTGTCCCAGGTAAGAACATAGCTAAACCATGAAAGTCTACAGTAGAAGATCTACAGACTAACAGGAAACCTAGCCTTTCAAAAAACCTTTCCCTTTATTTTCATTGACAGTCAACAAATTATAATCATAGTAACCAATTATAATCACAGGAATAGTCACGTGGGTTTGAAGGCTTAAGCCAGAGGGTATTCGTTTGTCTTATTAAGCAACACGGTGAATCTGTTCAAGACCTCTGTTCAGAATTAATTAGGGCTTAATTCGTTACGTTTTTTATTATTGTCGTGATTTTCGTTGATCACTATTTATATGCGTGAAGTTGCATGCCAAAAACAGCCAAGGCCGACCAACGAAATGCACAGAAACAATAAAAATCGGCATTTCAGGTTATGTTACATTTTCTGTGCACAGGTCTTATACTATGAATACCATGCTTATAGTAACCAGCAATGACTACAAGCTCTTACATAAAGGCCTAAGTAGGAGACATGGAATATCAAGCGTGGGAAGTTATAATAGCAGAAGCAGAGGACACGTTGCTCAGCGTGTGTGAACTGGAAGAAGTAAGAAAAGACAGTGAGTTGGTTGATAAGGAAAAAGAGATAACGTCTCTGACAAATGTAGCACTACAACAGTTGAGATTGTACTGGTTTCAGGACAGAGGTACAGGAACTTATCTAGGTGTACTCAAAATTGGACTAGTTTCAGGACAGAGGTACGGGAACTTATCCAGGTGTACTCAAAATTGGATTGGTTTCAGGACAGAGATAAAGGAATTTATTCAGATGTACTCAAAATTGCCCAACACAATAATTTACATGGATGACTCAGTCAACAGAGAAATGAATAAGTGATGAGGTTTTGCTGCCTATAAAAATCGCAGAAATTTGCTTTGGAAATAGTCTGCCTTCTCCAATAGAACATCAAGCATGACATGGTGATAGAGAATGTGGGACTCGGTTGGTATCTGAAATACCAACTGACACTGTGACACTCGTATACTCCCAAAGCATCATATGTAAGCAGGACCGGATTTACTTATACGCTAAACAAGCTATAGCATAGGGCACCCACTGAATTGGGGGCCCCCACAAAAGTATATTTGGCACTGACATATAATATCTGGACTTATAAAGGGCCCCATATCGCAAACAGCTTAGCGCCCTATCAAGTATAAATACGGCACTGTATGTAAAATATAAAAGTGCATATTAAAAAGGAATAAGTCAGGCTAATGAACAACTCGGTTATATAAAGCATTACACAGGCATGCTGACTTAGTCATGTGGGAGTCACATACACCGAAAGAGCAGACTCATGCGCTGGCAATGCTGTGGTTTATGGACAGTGCAGACAAGAGATATGACCAACCAAATATGGCCAGTCATAGAAGTACTACAAAATGCATAAGACGATGCTAGAGGCAATAACATATACATAACAAGGATTAACAGTGAGTTAAGAAATGCTGTCCTCTCTGGAAAGATTCGAAGATGACAATCAATATATTACTGGGGGCTTTTGAGTCTGCATACTTTTGGATGGTTGCTAGAGCGGAGAGCGAAACACGAATGATAATGTCCCTTGTGCTATGATGCTTGTTACTATTCACCCAACGAACTACGGAAACTATCAACATACATACTCTTCGTCATCTGCTGGGACGGACCGAGCGCGTGTGGGGTTACCCAACGTGCATCAACGTCAATTCATAAAACACTAAAAAGTTGACTAAAATAAAATAACCTAATCGAAACTGAGCTAAAATCCAACTAGACTAAAGTTAAACTAAACCAAACCTAAACTAAAACTTGATTAAAAATATTAAACTAAACTAAAGCTTAACTAATTATTCTTCTACAGCGTTCATTCTCAAACTTCTGCATGATCTCTCTATGTAGCAGGACAATGGTCATACTAGAGTGCCAGCAAAATATAATCTGGAGAATGGAAATGCGCGGTGCCGCCGTTTTATTTGCGCCAGTTGTCCAACACATCCATCTTCGGCGGGGAACTAAACTAATTTTAAAAAATCTAAAACTAAACTAAACTTAAACAAAAGTAAACTTAAACCAGACTAAACTAAAACTAAACTAAATTAAACCTAAATGAAAATTTAAAACTAAACTAGTATAAACTAAAATACTACAAGTAAACTAAACTTGAACTAAACAAAATTGAATATAAACAACTAACCTTAACGTAAATTAGAACTAAACCTAAACAAAACAAAATTATTTAAAAAATAAAGTAAACTAAATAAGTACGGACATCTCAAACTAAACTACACATCGGAACTAAACAACTAAAGTAACACTAAACCAAATAAATAAATTAAACTAAATCTACACAACTAAACTAAAACTAAATTAAACTAAACCAAAAAAACTAAACGTAACTCAAATTAAACTAGAGAGCTAAACTAAACCTAAACTAAAAAAATAAACTCAACTAAAAAGAGAATGATGCACAACTGCAAATACAATAACCAAAACAACCGTGATGATAATACAAATTTTAAAAAACCAGAGTGAGGGGATGCTTAAGTGAGGATATATGTTGGCGTCTGATGTGTATGTGTGTATATAAATATAGATATGTATATAACCGTAAGTGTGTGTATGTGTATAGGCGCACGCGTGTGTGTGTGTGTGTGCGCGCGAATCTGAACAATAGAGTTCTACCTATTCGTGTCGTTTCTCTACTGCGCAATGAAAAAAATAACTACAACGGTTTCATTTATAATTCCTAATTCTGTGTGCTTTGTTAACAATATCCGTCCGGATTTCTATATCCTGTGTAGTCCAATATTTCCGAGAAAAATTGTATATCGGAAGTGAGTGCGCATGCATTGGAAATTTCAGAATGGAGACAACGAAACCTAAATTTCACGTTTGTCGGCCTCGCACTTGTCAGTATTTAACTTGCTTGGTATTTAGTCTCTCTACTAGTGACTTTGTCTTATTTGTATCATTAGTTCACGCGCTTGATAGAAACATATTGTGCTCCTTATTTGATTTGTCTAGTTTACGGAGAAGAAACCGGACACTTACGATAGCCAACAATAATAATTCTAACTTATAGATCTACTTATAATAATAATACTTGATGAAATACTGAATAACTGAACATACGTGCCTAATTGCAGCGATTCTACGTGGTAATATTGAAAAGACACATTCGACACATTTATTTCTTTTTATAGATTCTTTTTATAGACTTTTGTTTGAATAAAACCTGGCGGTTCTTACGATTATCGACTATAATAAAAAAGAACCTTCAACCACCACGTCATTCAATTTTTTAAGAAACGCAATTTAAAAAAATAGTCATTATTGTTAAAAACATACAGCAACCAATTCAGAACTTTAAAAAAATCTACATATTTGTTGATGCAGTTGATACTACGTTTACAAACAGCACACATACCGGACAACTGAATTTGTTTGTAAAGTTCATTTTCTTTGCGACTTTACAGAATTTGAATTCGTAAACGAAAGGTAAGCGGTTTTAACAAATCAATTAATTATGTCTTCGATAGTATGTATTGTTGTGTGATTAAGTTTCAACATCTTAAAATAGGGCCCCATAAGGTTCCAGAAATTATGTACGCAGACTTAGGTACGCCTTAATATCATTATTCTCTACATTTCTAGAACACATTGCGTTAAACAGTTCAACGAACTCAAATTATCTTCGTCAAGGCACTTAAGATATAATAATGGATATACACAGAATTGGACTCAGACAATAATAGTTGTGGACATACAAAACAAAAACCACTATAAAATTGGAAAAACTTTAATATTCGGGCAATGACATTTACAACGGAAAAAAAAGAATTGGCATTTTCAATGAATGGCAACATGAAGGTTCATAAGAATATCGCGGCACTTTCCCTAAAAGGGTGCATATAATTTCAACACTGCAAACTTCACTCCATTATCTAGGGACTTGGGAGTTGAGGAGGGGTTATATTTTATAGTATGAAAGAAATTAATAAAAGCAAACAAAACAGCGAGTCAAATGTCATGATTTAAAAAGTGCACATACTACAGATTTGCTGTAAGCTAGTAGCACAACTTACGCTAAAATCTAAATTTATAAAAATAAATATAATTGCCGACTTTGTGTTGCAGGCGCCTCCCCACCCCCTCCCTCCCCAATGGGAAGCAAATAAAACGACATTGTTACTTCTCAGGTATATCTTAACAGGCGGTTACGGACGTTTAGGGAAATAGTGACATAGACTTGTCACGTCAAATAGAGGGTTAAAGTGACGAAACGGCCATATTGAAGTCGGATGTTCCACACCGAAAGGCGTAGATATTTAAGTTAAACTGGGAACATTGGCACAACGAATTACGTTCTCTTGACAACATTCTTCTAATCTGCAGAAGTTTGACAACGAACGCAGAAGATAAAAAAAGTATCTATACACGAAATAATGAAGAATATATGCACAAAGAAGAGAAACAACAGTACTATAGAAAAATGTCTGGCCTTTCATCGTGGCAACATGTGCAATACCCATCACTAAAATGAACGTTACACAATCGTAGAAAACTATTGTGATTATCTTTGTTGATCATTCATTTTCTTTTTGCGTTGAAGTTAGCGGATAGGGCAGATCTCTCCAATTCTTTCTGTTCAAATCTATTCTGTGCAGTTCTTGAATAGTATGGATATCGATTGTTTTACTTTCTCTAAGAATTGTTCTTCTGAGTGTTCCTGTTGGTCTACAACTGACTCTTTTGCCTGTGGGTATCAATTCAAGAGAGTGGTCGTATATTCTGTTGATGTCTGCGCGTAGGACATTCCCGATGTAGGACCAACGGCGTTATCTGATAACATCTGTGATTAAATTTTGATGTGTCTCTTCTCTGATTTTATCATTATTTGAATTCACTTCAATGGATGTTAGTTATCCTTCGAAGACATTTGTTCTCGAATCTCAGTAATTTCTTTTCTGAAGATAAGTAGTTTTTCCAGCTCTCACGTCCATATGATAGTATATTTGTTGATAACAACCTTTAATCGTCGGTGATGGTGAGAACAACATTATTATTGTGTTCTTGCATCCCTCTGGTGTGTGCAGAAATGACTAAAAAGTGAAATTCTAGCATGTAATCCACTGTCACACTTGAGGCACGTATAGTCTGAATGTTTATTTTACTGTCATGTAACCAGTGCCACACTTGGGGCACGTATAGTCTGAATGTTTATTTTACTGTCATGTAACCAGTGCCACACTTTGGGCACGTATAGTCTGAATGTTTATTTTACTGCCATGTAACCAGTGCCACATTTGGGGCACTATAGTCTGAATGTTTATTTTACTGTCATGTAACCAGTGCCACACTTGGGGCACGTATGGTCTGAATGTTTATTTTACTGCCACTTTGAGCAGTACGTTGTCTCTGTAACTTTGAAATTTGATGCGACCAATTTTCATAGCGATGAAATGACTGTTGCTGCGCCACATTAAGCAATTTTCCTAGCGATGCAAATACTTTTGCTGCGCCACATTAAGCATGCCAGAGTGACAGATTACCATGAGGTGACGTCGATGTTGAAGTTCTTGAATTATATCATGTAATTTCATCTTAAAATATCAAACTGTTAACTATTCAAGCTTCTTTTCAAAACATTGATAGCTGATGATAGAGTACTTCTGTAAATGAAAGAAATCTCATGAAAATCCCCCTCTCCTTTTCAAATTGCACATAGAAAACATGAATGTTATAGCTCATAATTCATGGGAACCGTCACAACCAACAAACAATATTCAAGGTGCCCAATGATCATAAAAAATGTCATTAATCTTTTGTTTAAGTAGACACAATATTGAATTTGAGATGAGTTCTTTTGCTTTTTTGTCGAGCCCGATATCGGTCATGTTTAAAGCGCTTAGTTTTATCTTTGGTGCCCACATTTTGTTGTGCGGAGAAGTTCGTGTGGACCAGATTGTCGTTCTTTGAAGGAAACTGGTTCAACTATGTGTGTGTGTGTTTTTTGTTGTTTTTTTGTAATTTAATTTAATGACTGAATTGAATGAATGGTCGTTTGTGTCTTGCAGAGGATCATTAAGCAAGAAGGAAAAACAAAAACAAATGAACATTTTCTTTCAGAAATGGAAGAATTTTAAACGATCATGTCACAGCAAGAAATGATTTGTGTTTTTATCTTCTTGTTATCTTTCATATCTGTTATCATATTGTTCATAAACAACGTCGTCCCCGCATACAAATTGTACCTTCAGACAGACCGTGTTTCGGCCGTGTTTTCCCATTTTATGGGGGGTCTATGGAGAAATTTTTAATTGAAGACTTACAGATGTCTGTGTACCTTAACATTAGTCTGTCGGAGGACCGCTGGCCTCCAGACAGTTCTCCAAAAAGTACTTGTATATGATTGCGGCAGTTTGGCATTCTTCTAACGTTTACCATGAATTACAGCAATAACCAACACAGAAAAAACTGTTTGTGTAATATTTCTTTATCTTTTGGAAGTGGTGTAAGATAGTATTATTGAAAGTGGAAAGTATTCAGCCATTTTATTTTGATTAATATTTGTTTTTGTGTATGTATATATATATATATCTATATATCTATATATATATATCTATAAATATATTGTTACACTTAATTGCTTCGAAATGCGCTAGTAGGATATACAATTTTCCGTCCCTGTTTACAATTTCTGTTTGAAGTGCATCATTCGAGATTTTATTTTTCCGGGATGTGCTTTCATACAAACCAAAACATAGTTAACAGATAAGTGTGAAATATGAATAGGTTACATGTTCTAAAAGAGTCTGGTGTCATATCCTGTTCTGGACGTGCTGATCAACCAAGCATGTTTTAGCTGAAGTGATTTTCTACGTAATATACGTTGAGTAGGTTGTCATTGAATCTGAATGGCCCAGATTTTCAGTTGCGTGTGGCGGAGTTTAAACCTGTTTCCTAGACGGTCTGAGATGTTTCCTGTTCCTGCACACCCACAGAGCCGGACAGGAAAATTAATAGTAGTTAATAATCTCCACTTGAGTGTACCCACCATTATCCAGTGAATGACAGTTTCAGTTATTTTGATGGTGGATATTTTTCTAAGCGCACAGTATCGCTTATTTATGACTGCGCTGCATTTCAAATTCTTGTCCTTTATTCTGGACGTGGAAAATGAATAATCTCACCAATTTCAGCTGTTTCTCGTAAGGAGATTAAAATGGCAGCCCGATCCATTGCACTAAGCTATACACAATGCAAGTCATTTACTCTGCTCTCTCATTTCCTTGAGAGACATATCGTGAAAATTTAAGTCACGTCTTCCAAATTTGACAACTCTACTGCCTGAAACACATGTTCACGAATGCAACCCAAATTTTAGTTCTATGCTCATCGAGTCACTGAGGATGCAAATATGTTGTCTTCTGTGTGTCACCGAGTTTAAGAACTTGACTACTGCCATAATCTCGTCTCCTCTACTGTTTTTTCTGCGTTCGTTCTCCAACTACTACCATAATCTCGTCTCCTCTACTGTTTTTTCTGCATTCGTTCTCCAACTACTGCCATAATCTCGTCTCCTCTACTGTTTTTTCTGCATTCGTTCTCCAACTACTACCATAATCTCGTCTCCTCTACTGTTTTTTCTGCGTTCGTTCTCCAACTACTGTCATAATCTCGTCTCCTCTACTGTTTTTTCTGCATTCGTTCTCCAACTACTGTCATAATCTCGTCTCCTCTACTGTTTTTTTCTGCGTTCGTTCTCCAACTACTACCATAATCTCGTCTCCTCTACTGTTTTTTCTGCGTTCGTTCTCCAACTACTGCCATAATCTCGTCTCCTCTACTGTTTTTTCTGCATTCGTTCTCCAACTACTGCCATAATCTCGTCTCCTCTACTGTTTTTTCTGCGTTCGTTCTCCAACTACTGCCATAATCTCGTCTCCTCTACTGTTTTTTTCTGCGTTCGTTCTCCAACTACTGCCATAATCTCGTCTCCTCTACTGTTTTTTCTGCATTCGTTCTCCAACTACTGCCATAATCTCGTCTCCTCTACTGTTTTTTCTGCATTCGTTCTCCAACTACTACCATAATCTCGTCTCCTCTACTGTTTTTTCTGCGTTCGTTCTCCAACTACTGTCATAATCTCGTCTCCTCTACTGTTTTTTCTGCATTCGTTCTCCAACTACTGTCATAATCTCGTCTCCTCTACTGTTTTTTTCTGCGTTCGTTCTCCAACTACTACCATAATCTCGTCTCCTCTACTGTTTTTTCTGCGTTCGTTCTCCAACTACTGCCATAATCTCGTCTCCTCTACTGTTTTTTCTGCATTCGTTCTCCAACTACTGCCATAATCTCGTCTCCTCTACTGTTTTTTCTGCGTTCGTTCTCCAACTACTGCCATAATCTCGTCTCCTCTACTGTTTTTTTCTGCGTTCGTTCTCCAACTACTACCATAATCTCGTCTCCTCTACTGTTTTTTCTGCGTTCGTTCTCCAACTACTACCATAATCTCGTCTCCTCTACTGTTTTTTCTGCGTTCGTTCTCCAACTACTGTCATAATCTCGTCTCCTCTACTGTTTTTTTCTGCGTTCGTTCTCGAACTACTGCAGATTAAATGAATGTAGTCCGGAAAATGAAATGCGCTGTGCTATGGTTTACAACATAGCTGCGATGTTTGTGTCTATCAGCCTGACACATCTGACGGCTGCATCACTTTGACCCTATATGATATGGGACAGCCAACTAATGAGGAGGTAGTGCACTCAATTCCAGCGACATTATTTTGACCGAATTACATTGGGATCTGCCATGCTACGAAAACCAGTAAAGATATGAAAGGGAGATAATAACTATTTTTGTGATTACGGTGAGATTGAGTAGTGTCACATTTGTTTAACGTTTTAACAATGAATACAATATATTAAATATACTCCGCACATTTTATAACACAATATTCAGTTGTAACTCATATAAATAAGGTAAGCTTATACATAAAGCATCTTGATACCATTCAACTGAAAGAAGATATTCCATGGGAGACAACTCAAACAAAGACACCTATGTCTTAAAAAATATGCAAAATAAACCTGTTCTTAAATGTAAAAATTTCTTTACAGATAATAAATTAATTCATCTAGCTTTCAGTGACTAGAACAAATATTTAAAAAAGTGGAACATAACTAAAAAAATAGTTGTAAAAATGTGACTTATAATGACTAAGCTGTAGAAAGGGAGATAAAGCATGACTAGTTAAAAACTCATAAATATAGATACGTGACAACATATTATGTAAACATAAACATCTTTGGGGTCTTCGTTACCGCTAATATTTTATGGTAATCCTGATATAACCTAATTGGACTTTGTTGTCTGTTGGTTGAAAGGGCCACGCCTCTACAAAAGAGAGGCAAACTCATTAACTACCTACCTACCGTGATAACATAATGCTAAACGTAGGGGTTCGCTGTAGCAGGATTGTCTATGTCTTATCTTTGATGTCGTGCTGAAAAACATCTTGACACGTGATCTTTCAATATTTGTCGATAGTTTTATGTAACCACAATGGACTTTCACCAGCAATTGAAACAAGCTTGCTTAATCACAATTAAACTATAATGGTGCGTATATTACCTTAGCCCTGATTTTCAGTATTTTTATTGTCACAAAACTCTGATATAACCAAATTTGACTCTCGTCCGCGGTTTAAAGAAACGTACCTCATAATAAGAGGTACACATTAAATGACTTCACCTAAACTGTAATTCTCTAACCACCACTGCCGCAACGATAGAATTACAAACCTTAAGCCTGTTGTCTTCATTCTTCTTCTTCTTCTGCGTTCGTTCTCAAACTCCTTCAGATTAGCAGGATGTAGACCGGAGAACGGAATGCGTTGTGCCATGGTTTACAGCATTGCTGCGATATCTTCTCCTCTCGGCCTGACACATCCGACTTCAGCATGGCTATGGGTCACTGACCCTATATGGGATGAGATAGCCAGCTCCATCCCATAACCTCCTTAGCTGCCTCTTACGACATGCATGGAAGGTAAACAGTGTTGCTATTCTTTGCTCCCCTTTCGGGCTCCGGCAACACACGGGCATGTTGTCTTCAGAGATAATTTATCATGAGGACAAGATTGATTTTCGTATAAAACTATTAATATGAACTCAAAGATAATACACGATTCACTGTAGTCAATGTGTGCATTTTTTGTCATGTCAATAGGGATTTAAGGCATCGTCAAAAGTCAAGCATTTCAGTAATTAACTCTTAGGTAAGTCAAAGAGGCCATCTCATAATGCGAACAATGCTGAAAAAACAGATATCGATGCACGGCTGCTCGACTAGCAATATGGCTATGGGCGTTTACCGTATAGTAAAATTGGAAAAGTACGATTTATTATGTACAACGTACGCAGTCGGATTTGTTAGATCATTATCGAAAATAAATACGGGATACACAATGATATTTCGCTTTTGGAACTACATCCTTCTGAATTATTAGTAGAGACTACAAAAGTGATCCAGCGGGAACGTTAGAGCCAAAGCTAAAGTATACATTGGCTTCGTGTTGTCAGCTAATATTTTTTATCACAAATACTTGTTTCAGTTGAAGCATAACTTACACGGTTCTTATTCCCGTACTATGTTATAATAGTAATATTACTACACATTTCTCCATGTAACATGCAATTACCAGTTTCTGATGTTTGATTCTAGCAATTTTTTTATTTTAAATAGCACCCATTTCATACCAAAATGGAATAATCCCAACTAAGATAGTTTGGCCAGCTCTGTAAAACCGTAGAGGGTTGTATAGAAGCCATGTAGTGACATGGAGTGTGTGGTCTAAATCGATCAGCACAGATAACAGATAACCAAATGATTGCAGGCTGTCGTGATATTGGATGTCTGCAAACTAATTGTTCAAACATGACTTTTACATGCACACATAGACCCCCTTCTGTTTGTGATGTTTCTATTACAGCATTGTATATCGGTGTTATTTGATGTCTTCTGTGTACTTTCTTATTTCGTTCGCTTGGAATACAATTATATCTGCGTTCATATTGTCAATGAATTTCTATAGCTTACACCCTTTCACTTGTCCAGAAAATGAACACATATCGCTTTTCCTCTATTGTACATGTAAATATGGGGGGGGGGGGAGATCTTTAAACTACCAATATATAATCACATTGTTCGTCTGCTCCGTGACGTAGTTAAGAACACTTGACATTCGTAGAGATTGAGAACCTCTGATGAATTGCATGTTTATAAATAATGTATGTATATATGTGTATATATAATTAGATATCTATGTGTACATATAGTGAACATATAACTTTACAGACTGTCTGTTGAATTGGAGAATCTTCTTCAAGATACACAAGAGATTCAAAGAGTTTCGTAATGGGCATCACAATGGCAGAGAGTGTATGTCATAAATGCAACTATCGTTGGAGGATGTACACTGTGAGATTTCCAACTCGGGTAAGTGTTCTCATTGTAGCGTTATTGTTCTATTCGTTTTTTTCCAAAAAAAGCAAACTTAATCTTGTATACTACCCTACCATCCCCTCCCCAAAGAAAAAAATACCAATTAAAAAAACATTAATCGCTATGGCCTCACTGTTCACAAAACCGTTAAACGAAAGAAACAATACGGTAAAACCAATGTTTATGGTGTATCCTTCACTACTTCCATTCATTTAGGCAGTCATAAATTAGGTGATGTAATGCTGAGATTGTCTCAAAAAGCATGTCGGTCTTGTCTAACCACTTCACGTAAAGTTTGATACTCAGCGAAAGTGCGCGTATGAGGTACGAGAGTTTATTGGCCCACCGGGTAATGTAGGCGAATACCAGCAACGCGATGTAGACCGCATCCGGCATTGTGAAAGAAGTAGAAAACCAAGGTAATACACTGCATCAAACTTCACTTCCATCGTGTCGATTCATCTCGCCACTGTTTTCACATGAGGTCCGACGGGAGAGTGAGTTCGTGGCTCCTCCTCACTTTCGTCAAAATCCTCAGTGCAAGTCATTTTAACATTCACAAAAATTCACCCGTTGCAAAAAAGTTTTCCCACTGAGACCATCAACTGACAAAGATACTTCTTTATGGTGAGCTGGAGAAGGGTACACGATCTCAAAGTAGCCAAAAGAAGCGCTACAAAGACTCCTTAAAGACCAAAATGACAGCCTTTGAAATAGACATGGAAATAACTTGCACAAAATAGATATATATGGCACTATACAGTCAAAAATATCGCATCATCTTGTGAAAAGAGGAGAAATACAGCAGCTCAACAGCGGAGATTAGCTAAAAAGACACGGATAAACCAAAGTCCGTCTACAGTGGTTATTCCATTGTATTAGATGGAAAGCCCCGACTGTCAAAGGACATTTATAACTCGAATAGGGCTTATTAGCCATCTACGAACTATTAGGCATGTGCATTATTCAAGCTGAATTGTCAAATGTGGATGTAACAAATGGTCATCATCATCATGTGATGGACGAACATACACTTCCATTAGATACTCCTATGATAACATACATACCTACATACTTTTCATAAATGTAGTTCTGTTCTATTCTAATTCTAGTTTTATTTTTTCTCTTTATCTTTACAAAAGCCTTTCGTCCAAAGCGTTAAATCTATATGTTTGTCTTATTTGCATAACTGAATTTCAACAATTTTGGTTCTTTTGTTTCGATATTTTTTACAAGAAATTAAAAAAGTAACAGTTTAAATTTACTATGATTATGTAATGTAAATACATCGGATCAAATGTTACTGTATTAGTATTATCTGATGTACTTACATCGAAACAAACAAGCCCGTAGATTAGGAAGGAAAAGGGGGGGGGGGATTCAATTGATCATTTGCCCATTTTTTTATGATTTTGACAATTTTTTGGAAAATCTATCTACAATCAGGGTTTTAAAATTTTAATTTAACAAAAGGAAATGTGGCATCCTTTTATTTTGTAGAAGTTAATAACGTTATAAACGTCCATTAAGCCAGCAAATACATGTATTTTTGGAACGATGAGAAGCGTATGAGGGTTCAAACCTATCTTAAGAAAAAACGATTTTTTTACAGGAACATTTTAACAAGGTTGCATCTTCGACCAGGCTGTCTGTGCACACACTTATATATATATATATATATATATATATATATATATATATATAGGTATATATATTAATAAAGTAATAAAGAATGACTGTTTTAAACAGATGTTTCAGTAGCATTTTCTCAAGATATACAAATGAAATTTTTGTTACGATGGTTGACTATGATCCAGCACGCTAAATTGGAACATAAGCTTTGTTTGCACAAAGCAACAGAACATTGCGAGAACAATAATTTAAATTAAAACTCGGTTGTTACATAATGAAATTATTTTATAATTTTAATTTGTATAAATTTAAGCACAAAACGTGTAACTAATCTCATTGTTTCCAGGTCTATAGAAAGCTCAGAATCTCGAAAAAAAAATGTAGAAATAAAATTAAGTTAAAAACAGCATATATTTGTCACTGTGCATTGAATGAATGTTGATCATTGCCGTAACATACATAATACACGGTTTATCGTTTTTTAAACCCAATGTTATGGAAACCATAAACACTGGAAACAAGTTTTCTCTGAAAATTAAAGAAAAAACTCAACACAGATTTACAGGCAGTTTTCAATGTAGGTAGTAAAGAAAGCATTAAATTTTCTCATTGATAAATCAACTCGTATATAACACCCAAAACGCGCATGCTTAGTGCTGAAATGTTTTCCGAAGTGATTTTAATATAAATGGCATTTAAAATGCTTTTGAAAGAAATTCAATTACTTTTTAATTCCTCATAAGAGATTCTAATTTAGTTATATAATTATCATTGATTTACATCAATAAAATTGCAAATAAAATCTGTATTTTAAGCATTAAATCTACAATATGGGCGCGAACAAGATCACGAAGTGTAGATACTATTTCATTGGCCTTCTAAAAACTATACAACAGAAAGTAATTAGGTAATTTTAATATTCTTCTCATTTGACAGGAACTGAACGTTTAATTTGTGTCCGATTCGATATTGAATAATAAGCCAGAGCACATTTGATTTTAGCTTTATTTCACCGAATTTTAAGCCAACTTTACAATTGTATACATAATTTTAGAATTTGACAATTGTATACATAATTTTAGAATTTGACAATTGTATACATAATTTTAGAATTTGACAATTGTATACATAATTTTAGAATTTGACAATTGTATAAATAATTTTAGAATTTGACAATTGTATACATAATTTTAGAATTTGACAATTGTATACATAATTTTAGAATTTGACAATTGTATACATAATTTTAGAATTTGACAATTGTATACATAATTTTAGAATTTGACAATTGTATAAATAATTTTAGAATTTGACAATTGTATACATAATTTTAGAATTTGACAATTGTATAAATAATTTTAGAATTTGACAATTTTTGACAATTAACCGGTTAAACCATGTGACAATATCCATCATGTTGAGAACCGCTGACAATGAATATATTTTAAATGGAATAGCCAGTTCAACCCGCAATTTTAGTCATCTCTCACGACACGTGTGCTAGGTGAAATATAACGACATGTGTGCTAGGTCAAATATCACGACACATGTGCTAAGTCAAATATTACGACATATGTGCTAGATCAAATATCACGACATGTGTGCTAGGAGAAATATAACGACATATGTGCTAGGTCAAATATAACGACAAGTGTGCTAGGTCAAATATAACGACATGTATGCTAGGTCTAATATAACGGCATGCGTGCTAGGTGAAATATCACGACATGTGTGCTAGGTAAAATATCATATGTGTGCTAGGTCAAATAGTTAATATTGTTTTCTTTTAAAAGAGAAAAACACAGCACAACATGGATAGCAAGGGCATCCTAAATTATGTATTCACGAGGTACACTAGACCTATTCCTCTTAGATATACAAACATTTTGCATAAAAAACGTATTCTCCTGCTTAGCAGTTGGTTCTCAAACTCCTGACGGTTAACTGTATGTTGCCCAAAGAACGAAATGCGTTGTCATGGTTCATAATTTTATTGCGATATCCGCACCTTTCGGACTGACACATCCGACTTCAGCAAAGATTTGGGTCCGTTGACTCGAAATGGGACAGCTAACACTACCCCAAATCGCCATATGCGCCTCTTTGCGTCAAGCGTGGTAGAGCATAAAAAGTCATATTTATGCTATTTTTTTTCTGAATTGAACGACGCCAACACACTGGTGATAAATGTCATCATTATTTACTCCGTAATAGCGTTACTTTCAATATGTATATAACAAAATTCACGAGAGTAATGTTACTTTCAATATGTATATAACAAAATGTCACGAGATTAATGTTACTTTCAATATGTATATAACAAAATGTCACGAGAGTAATGTTACTTTCAATATGTATATAACAAAATGTCACGAGAGTAATGTTACTTTCAATATGTATAGTATTCCAAAGAATGGTTGACAGTACTGTAATATGTCACATTGATTTAGTGTTACTTTAAAAGAATGCTTGACAGTAGCTGATACAGGTGTAAAGTTACTTTCAAAGAATGCTTGACAGTAGCTGAAACAAGTGTAAAGTTACTTTCATAGAATGGTTGCTAGTACGTCACACTGGTGTAAAGTTACTTTCATATAATGGTTGCTAGTACGTCACACGGGTGTAAAGTTACTTTCATAGAATGGTTGCTAGTACGTCACACAGGTGTAACGTTACTTTCATAGAATGGTTGCTAGTACGTCACACGGGTGTAAAGTTACTTTCATAGAATGGTTGCTAGTACGTCACAATGGTGTAAAGTTACTTTCATAGAATGGTTGCTAGTACGTCACAATGGTGTAAAGTTACTTTCATAGAATGGTTGCTAGTACGTCACACTGGTGTAAAGTTACTTTCATAGAATGGTTGCTAGTACGTCACACTGGTGTAAAGTTACTTTCATAGAATGGTTGCTAGTACGTCACACAGGTGTAAAGTTACTTTCAAAGAATGGTTGACAGTACTTCACATTGGTTTAGTGTTACTTCCAAAGAATGGTTGGCAGTACGCCACACTGGTTTAGTGTTACGTCCAAAGAATGGTTGGCCGTACGTTACACTGATTTAGTGTTGCTTCCAAAGAATGATTGGCAGTACGTCACATTTGTTTAGTGTTACTTCCAAAGAATGGTTGGCAGTACGTCACATTTGTTTAGTGTTACTTCCAAAGAATGGTTGGCAGTACGTCATACTGGTATAGTGTTACTTTCAAAGAATATTTGCAATAGTTTCTCCTGCATGTAGTATTGACTAAAATGTGCACTTAAAAGCCCTCCCCCACCAGGTTGGATATAACACAATGACGCGATTGTATTCATTGATCAAAAACAGTTATCAATCCTTGCGTCTCGTGACCAGCTCAGCTCAACCAGCTCAGATATTTCAACTTCCCGTGTACACAGACATTGTAGTATATTAGAGTCATACAAACAGGTAGACACAGAAGTGGGTGGATACTATATTTGAGCCGTCTTATAAACAGGTCATACCTGTTTATCGTCTGTGACATTTCTTATGATTAAAACTATTTCACAGTTGTACAAATTAAGGACATTTGCAGTTTTTGCTTGCTAAGGTAAGAACAATACTTGTATAGTAAATACTCTTTATACAGTAATGCTTCAATAGCACGTCTTCAAGAAATGTCATTGTTTGGTTGAATCCTAGTTTAAGTCACTGTTGTGCTATAAATAGCACACTGTTGTCACGGAGTTCCGTGTAACACCAATGAAATTAATGGCTGCCGTGACGTCATATCCTGACAATCACTGAGTTCAAATCTAGACACAGACGAACGTATTATCATAATCTGTTTCTTTTCAAATTTATATAATTTTTAAAAATTTTCCTATGATTTGTACTGAGCGATCAGTTTTTCTACGCGTTATACACGGAGCTAGGTGCGCGCACACATTAGAAATATTATTTCTAATCCTAACCCTATTCTAAGTACTTAATCTTACGCTTGCCAAATCACACAACAAAGGTCAGAAAATACCTCGAAAGTAGACTAAATGTCACAGTGGAGAATCAAACTAGGATTCAGCCGATTGTTTTTCTGTCTTTTGTCATCTTTTCTTTGTCTTCTCATCATGACAATGTATTCAGCTGTTTTCTGCCAATTTTGTGTTTACATATCTTCTATTTTTCTGTCTCTGCATATTCGGTGAGTTCTCTTTGCTTGCCCTAACCAACGGAAACAACTGTTCAATATTGTTTTCTACATTAATATTTCAATGATTTGTGTTGTAAGTTCATCACTACGAACATGCCAATATATATATATATATATATATATATATATGAATACATCTACAAATCCCGAAGGATTTTCTGCATGGGGTCAATGTGTCAGACACGGCCGAGACAGTTTAGTTGATTGTGTTTTTCCCCCTCAATATTACTCGCAGTTAGTCATTTAGTAATATCAGGAACGGTCTTGTAACATATGCCGCTGCCGCCCATGACATATACAGTGGAATTCCTATATTGCGCATACATGTCTCACTAATTTCATTGTTTAACAACATTTTTCAAAATGCTCAATTATATTCAATATTCTCTATTGTTAAAACTGTATATACCACCAAAGACGGATGTATCGGGCCATTGGCACAAATAAAACGGTGACACAACGCATTTCATTCTCTGGGCTACATCCTGCTGGAAATTGGTAGGACCATTGTCCTGCTACAAGAGAGATCCAGCGAGAGTTTGTGAATGAACGCTAAAGAAGAAGAAAACTGTCTATAGCGAATGCGTGTTATTATATAAATATTTTATCGTTCATACCACGTCGTTATAAATGAATTTGACTGAATAGTTGGGGAAGCTGATGGATACCTTGCATAACTTGCAACATATACTTCAAAACTTGCAACATATATTTCAAAACTTGCAACATATACTTCAAAACTTGAACAAATGAAACATCTCTGGCATGGCACTAGCTGTAAAACAAAATTAAATCTAATTGGAGCAAATATATTTCCAGTAGTAATTTATGGGTGTGAGACATAGACAATTAATAAATTACTAGCAAATAGAATCATCATTATCGAACAAGTAACCCTTCAGTGTCGTAGGGGTGCCACTCTGGAAAAAAATTTTAAAATTTCGCCATGCCACTCTGTTACCAGTTTTTTCTTTAAGTGTGAATAATATTAATACTGTCCAGTCTTTAATATTATCAATCCATATTTTCTCTTACCTTTTTTTCTTATTCCCACAACTGTTCCCTGCAAGATAATTTTGGAAGAGAATCGTGCCTCATCATGTGGCCAAACCACACAAGTTTTCGACGCCGAATCAATGCTATGCGATGTTAATGGGGCAAAGCGAACATCTGCCTACAAAATCTAAAAAATGAGATCCTACAAAAAGATTCTGAGAATACTATGGACAGCGAAAAAACTAACACTCAAGAAGTAATAAGGAGAAGAGAGGGTTGAAGAGGATTGCCTTTTATACACTATTGTAATAAGAAAACTGAGACTTGTACATATAAAGAGACATAACAACATGGATAAAATAATAATAGAAGGTAGGTTTGCTAGTAACAGGGATAAGAGCCGGACAACGCAATGATGGATAAGAGGCACCTTAGATTGCTTAAGTATGTCCCTCTCTGCCACAGGTCAACTCGCCAAAAATACTGAGAATTCTGATCCAGAAAGAGGACTACATTCTGAGATGCATACATTCTGGATCTGAATTCTGGATACATTCTGGATCTGAATTCTGGATACATTCTGGATCTGAATTCTGGATACATTCTGGATCTGAATTCTGGATTTGAATTCCCAAGAATACATTCTGGATCTGAATTCTGGATCTGAATCTGGATTCTGGATCTGAATTCTGGATACATTCTGGATCTGAATTCTGGATACATTCTGGATCTGAATTCCCAAGAATACATTCTGGATCTGAATTCTGGATACATTCCGGATCTTGATTCAGAATTCTGAATACATTCTGGATCTGAATTGTAGATACATTCTGGATCTGAATTCTGGATACATTCTGGAACTGAATTCTGGATACATTCTGGATATGAATTCTGGATACATTCAGATCTGAATTCCCAAGAATACATTCTGGATCTGAATTCTGGATACATTCTGGATCTGAATCTGAATTCTGGATACATTCTGAATCTGAATTCTGGATACATTCTGGATCTGAATTCTGGATTTGAATTCCCAAGAATACATTCTGGATCTGAATTCTGGATCTGAATCTGGATTCTGGATCTGAATTCTGGATACATTCTGGATCTGAATTCTGGATACATTCTGAATCTGGATTCTGGATCTGAATTCTGGATCTGAATTAAGGATACTGAATACTGGATCTGGATACTGGATCTGGATCTGAATTCTGGATACATTCTGGATCTGAATCTGAATTCTGGATACATTCTGAATCTGAATTCTGGATACATTCTGGATCTGAATTCTGGATACATTCTGAATCTGGATTCTGGATCTGAATTAAGGATACTGAATTCTGGATACTGAATTCTGGATCTGGATACATTCTGGATCTGAATCTGAATCTGAATTCTGGATACATTCTGGATCTGAATTCTGGATTTGAATTCCCAAGAATACATTCTGGATCTGAATTCTGGATCTGAATCTGGATTCTGGATCTGAATTCTGGATACATTCTGGATCTGAATTCTGGATACATTCTGAATCTGGATTCTGGATCTGAATTCTGGATCTGAATTAAGGATACTGAATACTGGATCTGGATACTGGATCTGGATCTGAATTCTGGATACATTCTGGATCTGAATCTGAATTCTGGATACATTCTGAATCTGAATTCTGGATACATTCTGGATCTGAATTCTGGATACATTCTGAATCTGGATTCTGGATCTGAATTAAGGATACTGAATTCTGGATACTGAATTCTGGATCTGGATACATTCTGGATCTGAATCTGGATCTGAATTCTGGTTACATTCTGGATCTGAATTCCCAAGAGGAATACATTCTGGATCTGAATTCCCAAGAGGAATACATTCTGGATCTGAATCTGGATTCTGGATCTGAATTCTGGATACATTCTGGATCTGAATTCCCAAGAATACTGAGAATTCTGATCCAGAAAAAGGACTACATTCTGAGATGGAAGAATTTATCACCTTAAACAAATCAGTGACTTAGTACGTACACTAACTCTGCTAAACTTATATAAGTGTATTACCTTGTACAAATGTACATTTTTCACCCGTAGGCGTATTGGGAGCGCTTCCTGTCGCTTCAGCAAATACCAAGAATAGCAACACCGAAAACACTCGTAACATCTGATTATTATATGCATTTAACAGGTACATGTGTACTTGTATGGAGGGTTACTGCAACATTTCTCATACTTCTGTGACACAAACAACCCGGTCACGCTATTTCGGAATGTATATATCAAATGGTTAGCACAGTCACTGAAAACAAGGTTATTAACAAAGTATCAGCCATCACTTAATTGTAGGTCATGTGACAGGAACACGTGAACTTCTACTTGTCATACGTTTCGATATAATCAAGGCGAACTAGAGCTCGTGGTTGAAAGTAGTGTGCCTTTTTAAAATAAGTTGTATTTCCCTAATTTCCCTAACCATTATCGTCAGCTAATTCGTTCCTTAAACACTGACGACGAAGATTGTTTATTCAGGTAGTTAGGAGAAGGGAGTGTTATCAACTTCTGGACAGACACGTTGCTATTGAGCTGACGCTATGACGCATCTAAGCTATTATTAATATAATCATAAAAATTCAGTATTAAATGTGGCACTGCTAGGACTGGGCACTAACGAGGTAAAGTAATGAGTATGTTCAACCATAGCCAAACTAACCATCAGCTTACACGCCTACAACTACCGAGGCATACTGAACACCTATGCATTTACCTTGTTTAATCTAACGTTGGTTCAGAAATTAAACTAATGCATGTTATCTATTCCCGGGTGGATGATGGTCAGAATATCCACACTTGTTGTTAAGCGTAAGGGTGGTGACTGAGAACTTTATACAAGGCCAGATGTGTTGCCTTAAATCTGTATTTGTTCTTGGTTGTCTTCTTTTTTATCTTTTTCTAGGTCTTCCTCTGACCTTGTATCCGGATCTTCCTATGCTATACGTTCTTGTCGGTAGTTGGTTATGGTTCATTCTCACAAGGTGTCCAAACCATTTTATTTGTTGTTTCTCGATGTATTCTGTGCTTTGTCTTATATCGGTTCTTCTCATTATTTCATCATTTATCATTTTCTCTAGTTTGGCCACTCTTAGACTTTTCTCAGGCATTTCATCTCAAATGTTGTAAGTATTCTCTGTTGGGCTGCTGTCGAATCTATGTCTGGCATTGATAGCAGAGTTTTGGCATAAAACACTGTTTATCATCTGTATTGTGACTTCCATCTTGGTCCTAGGGTTGACCAATAATTACGATAGCTGGTATGTCACTATGTTTGCTTTCTGGAATCTTGTCTCAATCTCTCTCATTTTTCTTTGTCTGTGAATATACTTCCCAGGTATTTAAATTCAGAGGTTTGTTTCACTTTAGTATTGTTTATTGTTATGTTCACTGGATTTAGTGACTTGCTGATTTTCATTACTGCTGATTTTTATTACTGCTGATTTTCATTACTTCTGTTTTCTGCGTATGGATGTTATCAATGGGATGTTAACTATATTCAGGCTAAACAGTCATATGATATCACCAAATGGTTGCTGTCTTAAATATGATTAGATGTATATAGACACTACGTAAGATACCTTCTTCATACACACGTCGAGAACTTCTGAACAGGATGCATGTTCTGAAAGCATTGCAGGCCATTGAGATGTAGAGTCTTCAGGGTATAAAAGAATGCATTGGAGTACTCCCCAATTGCACATAGGAAGCTGCAGGTGTTTTTATTGGCAGGAAACACAGAAAGGAACACTTTGGATGAAGCTTGCTATATATCTTAGCATACTTTGAAGATATTGAAATAGGGTAACTGCAAAGTTCGTTCTGGAGTAGAATTCTACCCATCATGCGATGAATTCAAGCAACTCTTTAGAATTTAGAAGCGAGTTCCGGAAATCTACGTTTTCAAGTTTCTCACCAAGAAAACGTAAAAGTACACGCTGGATAAATCCTGACACAAGAGACGGAGTGCATTATTCCAAGTTCTCAGTCGTCGCGACCAACAGCAAAAAAATATAAATTCTATGTGGAATTTCTAAATTCATCTTACATCACTATCAGTATCCTATTACAACCATAGCGGCTACAATAGCAACAGAAGGGCATAGTATGTTACTCTACATGCATATATCATTTTTTTGTACATGCTACAGATATGGTTTAGGAAGACTTCATTCAACTTTATTTTGCTGTTTTCGTGCTAGTTTTGGGACTTTTATAAGAATTTGCATAGCATATTTTATTCTTCTTAGCGTAGTTCTTGTGACATTACTAGTTTCCTGAGGGGTTACCAGCTGTGATCTGTTCTTTTCTCAATGTGATCTTTACCTATCGATTATTCATTATATGCTGGATGGAGTCTATGTTTTATCAGATATGTTATCTATGTTTACGAGGACATGCTTATCTTTTAAATTTATATCTGGCGTTGAGGTCGAGAGTTGTGGTTGAAGACAACCACTATCAACCTAAGACCCAGTTGGATGTGACTCCAGGTAAGAAAATATTACCGAAGACCTGTGGTAAAGCCGTTTGCTTTGTGCTCAAGATTCAATCCCACTAGTGGCGTTTTGTTTACAAATGTCGTTTTTTGGACATCTTGGGGATTATCGCTTGAGGTGCTATGAGAGGTAATATTGGGGATTATCGCTAAAGTGATATCAGAGGTAATATTGGGATCGCTTGATGTGCTATGAGAGGTAATATTGGGGTTATCGCTTGAAGTGCTGTGAGAGGTAATATTGGGGATTCTAATTAAGTGACAAATGTATGTCCTTGCATGTGATGACTGGATGCGGCGGACTACGCAAAGAAACACAATCTCCTATTGGGTCAATTGGGCAGAAAAGCGTCACCAAACAGAGGAAGTAGAGAGCTGCGAGCACCGTGAGACAGAAAGGCGCCTTGGCGATCTACAGCATCCGGATTATGATTCAGCCGTCTTGACTTTCTCTTGCCAATAAGACTGTGTGTGTAGGGGCGAGAGACTGAAGTTGATGACATTGCGCAACTCTACGTTACTTTAATACAATTTCATCGCACACGGCATGGCATCATACTCATTTCCTACTATTTAAAGACATCTTTCAAACATTGCTGAATTATCCCAAACTCTTGAGAACCCACAGCTTCTGACCGACTTGCTTGTAAAAGCTACATCCGAGCGAGTATTGACAGTTTTGAACAGGATAGAATATTCCGGATTGGACTCATCAGCCATCTGAGAACACACAAACAATCAAACCAAACTTTACCCTTCTTAACACCATGCTTATCTTTGCTTGCGAAGGAGAAACTCCATCACCAAAAATGGTCCCAAAAATATATACATGCTATAACGAATGAAAGTTTATTTATTTATTAACTCTTCTTCAATAGTAATTCTGCACGAACATGACTGTTCTTTAATCACATATTACGTCCTGTTAAATAAGATTCTAATATGCTTGCTTTTTTTAAACCATATCCTGGCCTCACGCGAGTATGAAATATAATACATGACATTTTCAAGGCAAGATCAATATCAGTGCTAATGCACTATCCATCTAGTTGTTGCGGCTTCCTTATATAGTTAGAGTTATCTGACAAAGACTGAATACGCTAGTAACGTCCACTATTTATGTCTATATATTCCATTCAATATCCTAATGTAAGACAGGGAACAAAGGATATGATCACCTGATGATGTACAAGTCATGCATAGTCACAGTTTAGCTGACGGTATATGCTTTATTTTCGAAAGGTTGATAACGAAAACAAAGATGCGATGTTCACTGGCCTGCATCTCTTCGTTATCCATTGGTCAATTTGACAAGGCAAAAGTAAGAAATCGAATCAAATCATGCAGTGACAATAACAATTTTTTGTCAATCCATGGCTAGTTTGACAACACAACAATGTGATCATTAATCTCAGACTGTAGAATATATACTTCAAAAATGCGCGAATATAATATGAAATGAGCTAAATAATAGGAATGTTGATAGAAGAGACACAATTACAAATATAGGTTCATACCAGACCAACGAAAGTAGGATACATTAAGTCTTCTTCTTCTTCTTTCTGTCCTCATGTACCTTTCGGTGTTGAGGGGAGAGTGAGTGTACGGTCTTTTGCCCTTCTATTTGCCTCCTCTGCTGTTATATTTCCGAGTGTCTCTAATACACTATCTATCCACCTTTTACGAGGGCGTCCAATAGGTCGACTGTTTTCGTATCGTTTGTTAAGTGTTTTTTGGATAATACTTTGCTCTTTCTGTCTGGTTATGTGGCCGTACCATTTAACTTGTTGTTTCTGTATGTATTCTATTGTTGGTTTGATATATTACGTAGTATATAATAACATATGTATTTATTTCTTCATCTGCGTTAGTTCTTGTTAGCAATATGTAATGCGAACAACAGAATAATGTATGTCGTAGTTTACAGCTGATTTCCGATATCGAATCTGTTTCTACCAGATTCGGGATACTTCAGCACATAATTTTTTGGGTTACTTCAATTGAAAACCGATTCCGGTTCCAATCCTGTTTAGTCACCTAAAGACGATTTGTATGTCGTCCGTTTCACTATCTTTATCTTCCCTTTCAGACACTTCAACATACAAGTGCTATCCCAGTTTAGTTAAGCACATTGCGTTTACTGTAGGATATCTGGAATCCACTGTGAAAGAGGAAAAGTGAAATATTTAGATAAGGATACACATAGCAAGAAATGAACTACGAGTACCTTAAAGAAATAAATAAAAACAGATAAAGGAGGTCTATTATGCCCCGTGCTCCATGGGGAATTAAAATATGAATAGATATAAAAGTAAAGTAAAGTAACACATAGCATTTATTAAAGCCGTAGGGGTGTGAGATGTTAGCGATCTCACATTTCAGTGGCTCTGCAAATGAGGGTGATAGCCATCTCCTCTCCCTCGCAGTCTTTACTTCCCGGATTAAGCCGGTACCCATTTAAGGCTGGGTCGACCCGGGAGCAGTTAAGATCTGAAAAACATTTCAGCCTCAACTGGGGAATGAACCCAGAACCACTCATATGCGAGGCCAGTGCGCTACACGGCTCCCTGAATATATAAATTATAACGTAAAATGTAAAAAGGGGCAATTATGCCACTTGTATATTATTATGTGTTGTTCAGTAACACGTTGACTGAACATTAGTTTTGAAAAGTAAGTGGAAAGACTAGCTAGTAGTAGGTTTTCTGTATGGTTAATTGTTTGGCTAGTTAGCTAATTAGTTTACTGATTGTTTATATTGTTGGCTGTTTAGTTAACTATTTAGTGGGCCGATTGTTAGTTCGTTCGTTGTTTAAACGGTTGGTTGCTTAGTTAGTTAGCTAGTTAATTGGCTGGTTGCTTGGTTGGTTGTTTAAATGGTTGGTTAGTCAGTTTGATAGACAGTCGCTTATTGATTAGTTAGTTGGTTATTTGAATGTTTGGTTATTGAGTTAGTTAGTTGACTGGGTGATTAGTTAGTTAGTTGACTGAGTGATTAGTTAGTTAGTTAACTGGGTGGTTAGACAGTTAAATGTGTGCATGCTTCGCTTGTTTGGTTAATTAGCTAGTGAGTTAGTTGGCTAATGTGTTTGTTGGTTGTTTGGAATAGTTTGGTTAGTTAGTTATTTAGCTAATTACTTTTGCTGGATAGTTTGTTGATTACTTTGTTAATTAGCTGGTTAAGTAACTAGAACGTATGTTGATTAATTGTTGATTGACGTGCAGTGGAGAAGATATGATTTTGCTAAATGGAGATACATTTTAAGAAAAAGAATCTTCCATATGTTTTATCATATGTAGGCGGTGAGAAGGTGTGTTGTAGTGTACCATTTCGTGTACTTGTTTTTGTAGTGCTCAAATTTCATACGGGAGATGGGTTGGGCTATAAACCCTATAAAGCACACCCACCTCTCCCCTATCTGAGGACTTGTCGACATGAAATCTTCACATCGAATCAAGACGCACGAGTAGATCTACAGATCTGTTCAAAAAGTCCCTCAGTGACTGACCATACTAGCGACCAAATTCCAAATAAGGCCTATCAGTAGAATCAAAACAAAGCAGTTAACATTCTTACGTGATGCTTTTTAACAAAAATTGTTTCCGTTATTTGAGCTGGTCACTACGTATATACTTTGTGTTGCCTGACTGGAACCAACGAAATGAATGGAAATATTCGAAAACATGATCCTAAAAGGCTTGGTTGAATTATGTATGTATGTCTTCTATTAGAAAACCCTACGCCCTACCCAATGTCTGTTTACCATCGCACCAAGACTCCTGGTATATAATTCACGCTCTACCCAACTAGGGTGTCTCTTTACCATCGTACCAAACTGTAGGTATAAAATTAAAAAAATAAACCAGTTATTTCAACCTTTATTTTTATACGTTGCATGTTATTGAGAAAAACGCAATCCCACACGTCTGATTCTTTATCTTAGATATGATTCATATAAAGTTCATAGGGGAAAGTTCTGCCCTAGTTGTTTATAACCTGCGTTGCTGTTAAAAATAATACATACTGCGTTGTAGGGGGAAAAAGCGAAACTGCGTTCCTGGTTTAAATGAACCTGCGTTTGGAGATTTAACAAAAATCAGCGGTCTTATTTCTATGTAAATGACGTAAGCCTGCGTTTTGAATGTGGAACTACTTTATGTGACGCATTACCTTGTGATAATAGTAAAACTGCCTTCTGAGAAAATAGGTGAAACTATTTGCAAACAAATTAAGTGAATCTACGCATTGGATAGTGTGAATTATTAGAACGCTAAATCGTTAATATCAGTTCGCTGACATTTGTTCCCAATATATTGTAGGCGGAGATTTTTATAAGGTATAAAAGCCAGATTAATAAATTTAATCCAGTTGCAAGGAAAAAATAGTAAGGGATATATATGGATAAAAGTGTGGCATAAATTTCACAAAAGAAACAGGTATCACTTCTTTTATACCATCCATTATGTTTTCTTTGTTAAAAGCCTCTAGTGTGTAGACTTGCTTAGTTTTATGTGCTTTGTATAAACTGGCTTGAAGACTTATTTTAATATATCACATTCGGTGTATACAAAGTATTGCTGATAAAAAGACATATTGTCTGCCAGCTCACTCGTGTAGTAACCACATTCTGCACTTCTAGTTCAGGGAGCAAAGAATATGACCACTGTCCTCTGTCCATGCATGTCGTAGTAGACAACTAAGGAAGGTTGAGAGATATGCTGGCAGCTTGTCACAAGTTGTTTGATTTTTTCATGTTCTTCTATCGAATAATCTCAGTGGATGGTGAAGAGATATAGTCCAGCAGATATTTCACCTTTGCCATTTTGTGGCAGACCCACTAGGTGACGATGAATGCTAGATATGCGGATTGGTCAACACATCTGATAGAAGATTGATGAGTTAGTGTGCCCCAGAACTATGTGTTGTGCTCCTGCCAGGACATGGTCATCCTGGGCTGCTGACACACTGGAATGTTTCCCTTCTGAGACTAAACATACATCCATAAACTGCCACCCTCTTACACGTCTATGCATTTGAAACGTTATACGAGTCTGGGTAACACCTCGATTACATAACTGGGAAGAACACGTGCTTTTGTCAGCCAGGCAATGGGCTGTTAAGAGCTACCGTTTTTTTTAAATTGGTTACATATATTACTCATGGCGTAGCCAGCACCCATTATTGTATTGAAGTAATGATTTTCTGTGAAATATAAATACGTTCATTAGTTTGTCATTGCTTTCTGAACTGTCCAGACGCACACTTGCCTGTTGTGAGATTCAAACAAGTACTTTGGTCGTTACATACCTGCTTACAGTTAACGGGATTATTTAATCATTATCGTCTACCAGCTTTCTCTCTGGGGTGTTGATTTTATATAGAACACTATGTAGTTTTGTCTCAATCGTCATTTCGTATTATATAATATGGCTGGCAGCACAACCAAGTTATTTCTATAACAGAGGTGGGCAGACTTTTTGTGCAGAGGGCCACATTGAAAATTGTAACGCTATTGGAGGGCCGCATATAATATTATGTATATTTTCCTTGACGATATATATATATCAATATTACTATTTAAATAATGTCAAATTGGAAAAAAATCTTGTATATATAATATATAAGAAAGTGGAATTACAATTCCAATGGATTTCTGTGTAATATTAATGGAAAAAAACACATTTGTGACAATCGTTCGTTTATTTAAAAATGTGTTTGAGGGCCGCATGCGGCCCTAGTTTGCCCACCCCTGTTCTATAACAAGAGATGAAAGTACCTACCAATGGTATAAAGGTATGGTGTAAATACTTACAAAGACTGGGTATACATTATTGGATAAGGATCTTTATAATTTTGTTTTGAATAAGGATCTTGATAATTTTGTTTTGAATAAGGATCTTGATAATTTTGTTTTCAATACGGATCTTTATCATTTTGTTTTGAATAAAGATCTTTATAATTTGGTTTTGAATAAGGATCTTTATAATTTTGTTTTGAATAAGGATCTTTATAATTTTGTTTTGAATAAGGATCTTGATAATTTTGTTTTGAACAAATATCTTTATAATTTTGATTTGGATATCGAAGCATATTTCTTCTGAGATTGTAAAACGTCAAGATCAGTGTCATCCTGCACATTACCCAGTTGGCGGAACTTGTTTATCAAATTACTAACCGAATTACAGTGAGAAACTTGTACATCCGGAAACATCTGCACAAATGTTCTAAAATTGTTATCTGTATACCCCTTTTGCTAAACACATATTCCACTACAAATACTCTTTGTTCAGTGGTTAGCATCATTGCTTGTCATCTAATAAATGTTAACACTACAGCTAACCTAATACGCTTATACACGTTGTACATTTGACAATAGAAACACGATATAATATTTAGTATATATAATTAATTTCACAATCATTGCATGCGACTGTATAGACACCCTTGTAGACCTATATACATTTATACTTAGATATAGTGAAAAACGTATATATGTTTCAATTATATAGTAATACATATATAATTACAATATATATATAATTGAAGCGTATAACATATTTTTTAACTGTTTAATTTGAGGCACTACTTCAATAAATATTCTTCGACGTCGGCTACATTACGCACGGATTCTAAATATGGAGTCTTGGACAAATAATAAACAGGATGCTTGGACAAATAATAAACAGGATGGTGGTAGATTAGAGATAGTAAAGTGAGTGCTTGTGACTTTCCATAGCAACACTGACGGCTGCACAAAATGTCAAGCAAGTGTGACCATGAATACATTTTATGTTGCAACTTTATTTTATTGATGTCCACCGTTCAGTGGAAGTTGTAAAACCACTGAGCGTATTAATTGCCACATCCCTGGTCGGATGTGTCTGGTTGTTGACTCAAATAAAGCAACAACACGGTGCATTTTAGTTTTCTGGACTACATCCTGCTGGGAAACTAGTGGGATCATCCTGCGACAAGAAACATATAGTGGGAGTATGAGAATTAACGCTCTATAATGTATCTGCTACGAAACGGGAGTTCCGTTTTAATATCACAAGGAGTCAGTCTTTATATTTGCCCAATTTATGAGGTGATTTGAAGAACATAGTTACAACAGGCAATATTGACGACAAGAGAGATAGAGAGCAATATAGTGAGATAATATTAGATAGTTAAACATAGTAGCGTTAGCAATAAAAAATATATGACCTGTGAGATCATTGGAAAACATCCTTCTAAAATAGTTATTTTACATTTATCTTGGTTTTCATTGCCCATCGACAGAAGGTATACACAAAATGACCAATGAAAATCACGAGAATATTAAATGTTACTATATAGGGCTGTTTTACAATGAGAACGTGGGTCTTATATTGATGATTGGTCACGATCGTTGTATGACGAAAAGTTAACAACGAATCTGGTACAAATAGCTTACTAATTAGAGAAATAAAGTTCTTGAAATAAACCGAATTAGAGAATTACTAATTAGAGAAATAAAGTTCTTGAAATAAACCGAATTAGAGAATTACTAATTAGAGAAATAAAGTTCTTGAAATAAACCGAATTAGAGAATTAGAGAATTACTAATTAGAGAAATAAAGTTCTTGAAATAAACCGAATTAGAGAATTACTAATTAGAGAAATAAAGTTCTTGAAATAAACCGAATTAGAGAATTACTAATTAGAGAAATAAAGTTCTTGAAATAAACCGATTTAGAGAATTAGAGAATTACTAATTAGAGAAATAAAGTTCTTGAAATAAACCGAATTAGAGAATTAGAGAATTACTAATTAGAGAAATAAACCTGCGCCAGCAGTACGACACTTGATAATGATGATTTAACTTTCAGTCTCATTGCTAGTGCAATAGAAACGAAGCGGCTTTTCTGAGCTTTGAAATCTTATCCTACTTCACCAGAGTTGAGTTTGTGAGACTAGCTACCAACGTCTCTGCCACGAAGCCAGAACCTCAATCTTGTTTTTATCATAAAACAGTATTGCCTTTTCTTTGTTCTTCTATATCCCTAATCCGCGCATGCGGTTACGTCTGTGGGTCTCACCAATGGTCTACTAGACAAACCACCCATGCAACAGAAACCTTAGTAGATGACATAACGTTATATTGAGTGCATCTATATAAATATAAACCCCCTCTGAGTAGAAGGGTCCTTCAGTAGGCGTTGCACTAAGCCGAAAGATGAAGTCTTCTGGGTATGAAAGAACATTCAGAAAAACCACCTAACGGCAGACAGGAAGTAAGAGCTAATCGTTCGAATTCGTGGGGTTCTCAAACAAACAACAAACATATCCTTATCCTTGTATAAAGTGTAATGGTTCACGTTACCATTAGTTATTATCTTGCAAATTGTGACTATTTTTGATTTCCTTGTTTTCAATGACAGTCGTTATCACTGTCGTATCATACTCTGGCAGGACATCCTCATTCTTCTCAGTGATACGGACCTCATGTATTCTTCATTAAGAACACAAACAACTGATACAGAGAAACCGTAGCAGTATCAATAGTTATATATATATATATATATATATATATATATATATATATATATACTCGTGCCTACCCAGAGTAGGTACTACCCCCCCCCAGAGTAGAAAAAGCTCCTCCAATAGGCATTGCACCAAGCCGAAAGGTGAAGTCTCCTGGGTATGAAAGAAAGCTCAGAAAACTCCCTGTTGCACATAGGAAGTAAGAGCTATTTGCTCGTAATTCCTGGGGTGCTCAAACAAATAAAATATATATACACACACACACACACACACTCAAACGAGGCCTTTGACAGTGTAGAAGACCTTCCATCAGAATTAACTAGGACTCCATTTGTTACGTTTTTTTTATTATTGTTGGTTTGAATTCCGGTTGGTCACTATTTATATACTTGAAGTCGCCCTGGCTATTTTTGACATGTGATTCCAAGTATGTAAATAGTGACTAACCGAAATCCCAACAATAATAACAAAAATGTAACGAATTGGGTTATTTTAACCTAATTAATTATGTTGGAAGGTCTTTATCATAGACGGTCATGACTCAAGGCTGGTACTACTGTAAATCAATGGTTAATGAGATGGCTTCTTAATCAGGGTAGTTCAAAGTTCGCTAACAAGTTGTACTAGAAATATTTTCAGATCAACTTAAAACAGAGGTGAAACCTGTCCCATGGACGATTTGTGACCCAAGGTGGCCCACCGAAGGCAACCAAAGCTGGATTAAAATTAAATAAAGCTTGAATATTGTTGCATACAGACCAGTAAAATCTGGGGGTGGGGGGCGTGGTCGGGATTCATACCCCCCTTCGTTATTCAGAACATGACTTTTAGTATTGTAGTACTAGGAACGTAGGCAGAGGGTTGGTAAACCTTTCCCCACCCACCACCCGCTATTTTCTGCAAAAAAAGTATATCACATTTCTCATAAGAAAGAGGAAATTTCACACGAAAATGGGCTAATGACCGACATTTTTTTAGGTAAAACCCCCCACCTTATTAAAAATATCTACGGTCCTGGTTCTGTAGCACCATAGATTTATATTAAGCTAATCATAAAGATAACGTAAATAATATCCGCCTTGTTTTGATTGGATATGAACAAGGAGTTCATAGTTTTTGAAACACGATTTTGATTTTCACACAATTTTGAAATTCATGTCCTTGGTGCTTGCCACAAAGTATGTGTACGTGCAGAATTGTTAGAGACACCACAACAATAAAACTAACGCGTATAATCGGTAAATGCTAACATCGCATATAACTCATTCATTAGAGACATATGTTAAGATTTGCTTACTTGGTGTTAATATGTCATCACGGATTAGAGATACGGAAGACAGTTAATATCACACATATCAACAAAGATAAGTAGGTTCAGTCATCACATTGGAGAGTGAAGTATTTAAATGTTTGAAAAAAAATATTGCAGGCTAATATTTATGTTGCGCATTCTGTATGGCCCGCGAATGAAATTATAAATTTATAAATGTCACTTGGCACAAATATGGTTCCTACTAACGCTGGCCTAAAGAAAGACAAGTTCTTCTCCATATATAGCACCTAGTGTCATACAACTTACTCATCTGGCTAACAGATAACACACATCACGTGTCCGGTAACATAGGCCAGGTAGTGGCAACACTATAGTATTAAGTAACATAGACCAGGTACATAGCTAGTGGTAGGTGACACGCACCACGTAAGGTACACATCTAGTGGCAGGTGACACACCAGGTGCATATCTAGTAGTAGGAGACACACACCAGGTAATATCTAGTGGGAGGTGACACAACAGGTAAGGTACACATCTAATGGCAGGTGATACACACCAGGTATACATCTAGTGGCAGGAAACACATCATGTACCTATCTAATGGTAGATAATGCACACCAGGTAGATACATCAAAATGTGTTAACTGCATCCGTGATTCAACGAACGTAGTTTATGTTAAAATAGAAACAACCGGAACATACACGATATAATACAACGGAATCTTAAAATATCTCTTAGTGCCGGTGCTATTAGTACAGTATAACGTTTAGTATATAAATATCTCTGAGACCGGGGCTATTCAGTGCAGTATAACGGTTAGTATATAAATATCTCTGAGTACCGGGGCTATTCGGTACAGTATAACGGGTAATCAAATAATAACTTTCCGGAAGTAAACAAATGAGGAATGGTGATAAACGCAGAAATAGTTCTCATAGTCTCAAGTGCAAGCGTGTGGGCAAGGTGGATAGAATTCGTATTGTATTTGAATGTTTATATTTTCTGTGTAGTTTGAAATTTAAATCTACAAGTAGATCATGTAAAATGTGTGGGTGTCTGTTAAGTCTCTTGTCAATTATACAGCTCTGTGGATTTATTCTTCAAAACTGACGCAATTTAATTTGTTCCGTGATATTCGATGATCACCTTGTGTATACTTTGTGTTAATTATCAATGAAAATCAGGGGGAAAGACAAATTACGTCACTTTTAAAGCATGAATTTGATGAGTCCACAAGACTGTATAATTAAAAATAGACACGTTTCTGTGATCACATAGATAGCATCCTAGACAATAGAACAGCTGTCAGGCATAACTGACCATGATTAGTATTCGAATCGATGAGTGGTGCCAACGTTCAATGTGGGTAAAAGTAGATCCCATGCAGATCCATAAGTATGATTACCTTAAGGAGGGGATTTTACCTAAAAAAAAAAGGTCATTCGTCCATTTTGTGCGTAAATTTGGCGATTTGACTGGAAATTTGAAGACATTTGTGTGTGCAAAAAATGTGTTGTTATTGCTAAAAGTCTTGTTAGATTTGCTATTTGCTAAGGGAGGGGTTTGAACAAACTCTTCCTTTTCTACAGGCCTGGTCCCATGGCAGAAATCTGCGGTCAGGGATGAAGATCACTCGTCATGTACTAAGCCGTAGCAACTATTAGGTGGGGTGGCTAGTTCCCTTTCTTGCTGTCTTTATCTCCCTTAGCTCATGCGCCTTGTACCAATTTACAGTTGGGTGGACTGTAGGAGCGGAAAATACTCATAAAACAGGTATAAACGTCTGGCCACCTACTAACGATATTGCTATGGTTCAGTGGAATTAATAGATCACTTATTAATTGGAATCACAAAAATTCGGCGCGTATAAACACCGTGATTCGGTGCATATTCGTTTTCTAGACCATTTGGGCGGAGGGGATGAAATTAATAAGGATGTCCTTAACTAGCGTCAACAATAAGACTGTCCATAACTAGCGTCAACAATAAGACTGTCCATAACTAGCGTCAACAATAAGACTGTCCATAACTAGCGTCAACAATACGGTGTTCTTAACTAGCGTCAACAATATGGTTGTCCATCACTAACGTCAACAATAAGGCTGTTCATAGCGAGTGTCAACAATAAGACTGTCCATAACCAGCGACAACATTTTTAAGAACCTATTCCTGCATCCCTTCTCCCTTTTAATTACCAACTGTCAAAATTCAGGGATCGCACGTTCTTAATTATTGCAACATACCCTCCCTTCCCCCCTTCCCAACAAAATTAATTTTTCAGCACAAAAAATACAAGAAGAATACATATTTTTTTCCACAATTTAGAACGTTGTTTCAAATTTAACCAGTTTCATGTGTGTTTAAGAAATAGCACTGTTGACATCAACTTATGTTTAAAAATCTCTTCCCTCTTAACTGTTAAACTGAACAGTCAAAAACTGTTAAACTTGTTCAGACCACATTCCCCCTAATTGTTGGCGTAATATATGGACAGCTCCATAGTATAAATAAAATACCATGGGGCTTCCATAGTAAGATAAACCCTGCGCCCAACATCCCTTAGCTGTCTCTTACCACATGTATGATAGGTACACTTATTATTCTCTGCTTCCCTTCCGGGCGTATTAAGCAGAACACGAGTTTTGTTGTTTGATAACGACGCAACGAATGCTTGTGTTATACCGTTAACAATAGCAGCATGTATGTTTTGAGAGATAGTAACCACCGCCGAAGACGGATGTGTCCGGCCATTGGCGCAAATAAAACGGCGACACAACGCATTTCCATTCTCTGGACTACATCCTTCTGGAAATCTAATAGGACCATGGTCCTGATACAAGAGATATCCAGTGGGAATTTGAGAATGAACGCTGAAGAAGAAGAGATAGTAACCTTATACTAACACTAAAAACTGAAGTGCCGGTTTCCTGTCAGTAATTGTGGCCATATATGGACGCACGTATCCACTGTGTTATGTATGAAGGTTGTTAATGAATTAGTTAAGTAAAGTAACGATGGCTATTCGCTTCCATCGATCGCCATTTATTACAAACAATAGAGCTCTTTTATAGAAAGAGATATTACAGCTTGGAACGATTAATAGCTGAAGGCAGAGTTAACGTTAACACGGAAAGAGGACGCCCAAGACGACGATTGTGCAGTGATATATCAGATTGTTTAAACACGTCTCTAGCTGCGGCAGGTCAACTCGCCCAGAATGGCGATTTTTCTGACAATCCATAAGGAATACTATGTTCTGGAATGAATATGTCACATGATGATGAGAGCTCATTTATTCCTCTGTGTAATTGTGTGGGGGGGGGGGGGGGTATCCAGATCTTTATTTTATTCTTGGAAAGCTTCAACTCTCCGTAGTGTGCAATGCTGGGAGAAGAAACCTTCAACTCTCCGTGGTGTACAATGCTGGGAGAAGAAACCTTCAACTCTCCGTGGTGTACAATGCTGGGAGAAGAAACCTTCAACTCTCCGTGGTGTACAATGCTGGGAGAAGAAACCTTCAACTCTCCGTGGTGTACAATGCTGGGAGAAGAAACCTTCAACTCTCCGTGGTGTACAATGCTGGGAGAAGAAACCTTCAACTCTCCGTGGTGTACAATGCTGGGAGAAGAAACCTTCAACTCTCCGTGGTGTACAATGCTGGGAGAAGAAACATTTTATTCAGATGGGTAAAGTACCAACAACGCCATTATGGCGTATACTACCAACAACATACCCAGGATTTAATTGATCTGCATTACGTCAATCCTATAAACATCCCTAAAAATCATCTACGCATTTTATTTGGCCATGTCGACATATGAGACGTTGGTGATGTAGAACATTTTCTATTTGAACTGAGGAATTGAGCTTTTAACAGTCAAATAGGAGTTCGGTGCATTAACATAATGAGATACAGCTCATTAGTTCAGCAACAGAACACAATTCCACATTTTAATGCGTATACTATCTCACAAATATGTCTATATTTAGATCCGTATTGCTTGTGATAATTCACTGGAGTCGCCGAGTCACCAAAGTATCAAACTTTTGTCATCACATTTTATAAATTACATCATAATATTGCCATCATATTGCCCCAAAACTAAATCGATTATATTATTTATTGCCTCCTTTTAAACATATAATGTTTCCTTTTACATCTGCTTACTAACGTGTGTTGCCACGGTGGCTTAGGAGTTTGTGCAGTAGCTTTCTAGTCGTGTAACCCAATGTTCATTTCTCAATTTATCAGGAAATATTTTATATTACCAACGGCCCTTATGCTGACCCAACCTAAGAAAATTGATATCAAACATTCTGGCATAGTAAATGCGGTGGACATGAAGTTGACCACATCATCCCTGGGTATGCAATTGGTCAACGAAAAATACTGACTTAAAACTGTATTTCCCGATACTCTTCACGTGAATAAGAGAAACATGACTTACTAATATGTAACGTCAATCTACCGACAACATCCCATCACACGCGTATATGCGCCGGTGCAGTCAAATTTCCACCACCTCCACATACAACATCTGCCTGTTTGTCAGCATCACTTGGTCATCGGTTGTGCCATCCCAACTCACAGCAAACATACGCTAGTGTATATTGACTTCATACGCAACTAAGAAATTCTGAAAGGTATGTGAAAAGGATGTTGGTACGCATCAATGACGCACTTGTATATCTCGGATCTGTTTACAACATCCGTTTTATCTCTACCATTCATATTGTGTAATCTGATTAAAACGCAGTGAGTAAGGGCGGAACGGTGATAAAGTTGTGTGTATAAGGCTTTGCCTGATGATCAGTCGTTTGTTTATGAACAGAAATCAACCAACTAACATTTACACACTGGAAACACATCAGCAGTCACTAAACCTGTTTATGACATCGACTTCAAGGTATTGTTGCTTCTGTTTGCTATTATGTAACGTTTTATTAACATTAGTTCATCTATAAGTTATTATTTTGTTAATTGTGTTGTTATATGAGTATATTTCTGGAACGTTCACTGTGAGTTTTAAAATATATGATGGGTACATTCGCAGCATATGTCTTCATTGTGACCTTTGTTCTAGTTTCGAGGTATTACCTAACCCTTGCGTGTGATTTGGCATGCGCGTTAGGATTATATAATTAGGGTTAGGATTAAGGGTTAGGATTAGTAATTAGAATGCCAATTGGGCCTCTCATTGTGTAGCACGCAGAAATAATTAGCGCGCAGTAGAAATCATTGGAAAAAATAATTTATAAGAAGGCCTCTATGTCAAGTTTTTCCATTTCCAAGATCTTCTTCTCGTTCGGAGTTTGACATGTCTACACAGCAAGTCCTATTTTCTTAAGAAATTCTTCTGTATTTGAAAGCTCCTCAGTGCTCCCATAAATCTTTCTGTGGATATCTATCTCTGTGGGCCAGTGTTCTTCCCTCAACTGGTTTAGTGTATTGCAGTCTTGTAGGATATGTTCAGCTGTCTATGCTGCCTGCCAACTAAGGCACAGTGGTGATGGTACCAATCTATTTCCAAGATAATGTGACGTATTGGGAAATATGGTGTTTAGCTTGTCGGTGCAGCACAAGTAGACGCCACCACATAGTATAGCCATTTCCTTGTCTATGTACATCTCATGTTCGTAATTTAATAATTGAAATATTTATTTATTTAGGGTTGGAATTATGGTTAGTTATGCAAAACACAATTATCCTGACCCATACCGTAAAATTAATTAATATTAAAATTATTAAAAACATATAGACAAGGGAAATAACTAGACTATGTGGTGGCGTCTACTTGTACTATACCGGTACGTGTTTCAAAAACAAATATAGATAATGTGGTCAACATCAAGCCTGCCACCTTTGCTTTCCAGAAAGTCTGGTACCAATTTTCTGATAGATGGGTAAACCAATGGATTGCTCTGTAAGCTTCTTGGTTATGTGCACGATGTCCTGCTTCGTCCAGCGTCATTTGTAGGACGTAATCGACATTCTGTCTATCACATTTTTCCAGTTTTTTTGTTTCTTTGACCTGCCCTTTAAGATTTTTTTTTCCCCCTTCAAAATCCATTGTCTTTTTATATGCCTAAAATGTTAGTTTCATTTTATTTATTTTCAGAAGTCAATCGTCCCCATGTTAATGTCTTTGTAGACAGCTGCTTTAATCGTCGTTTTGCCTGTAATATTTATCTTCTACATGGTATAAATCTTATACAATTATATCTAGTTCGTGTGTTACCGGGATCTGAAATGGTTGAAAGAATAATTAATACAACCAACAGTGCATGACAAAGAGGGAATTACGTAGATCTTCTACTGCGTTCGTTCTAAACTCCTGCAGATCTGCATGATGTAGTCCGGAGAACGGAATGCGTTGTGTCATGGTTTACAGCATTGCTGCGATATCTGCGCCTTTCGGCCTGACACAACCGACTTCAGAATGACTATGGGTCACTGACCCTATATGGGATGGGACAGCCAACTCCATCCCATAACCTCCTTAGACGCCTTTTACGACATGCGTGGAAGGTAAACAGTGTTGCTATTCTTTGCTCCCCTTTCGGGCACCGGCAACACACGGGAGAATTACGTAGATTAGAGGATGTATATAATTATTGAAAGGAGAATTTCAACTTATTAAACAACTGAAGACACGTCGTCTTATTGTGCTTCACATTCTGGAAATCACTGTTCTATATTTTGTTCCATACGCTATCTTGATATAATTTAAGTTATAATTTTTTTTAATGATGCTAAACTGACAGTTGTAAATGACATGTTTATCGTGACTGCAACATTCATAAGTATACTACAAAATCAACCACGAAATTAACGGAACAAATTAATGAATGTATGGATCTTATCATGGCACACTCATGTGATACGTAACTAGGTTACCAGTATTCACGATCCAGGCCGCCTATTCATTCATATTGTTTTTGGTCATCAAAGTATATACCTGGCAACATTGACCCTTTTGTTTCTGTGCAGCTGTTACATGAAAGGGATCACGTGCTAGTTCAGTCGGAATAATCAATGAGCATCATAAACTTATGCCAGCTTGGTTAGTCATTTTTAGTGCGTTGACAGTGAGATACATAGAATGTTAATTCTGAGTAAATGTATGTGTTTTATTACAATAGACAGGATAATTCATTTATAATAAATATACCTTCATTAATTATTAATATGAATAATATACATGTTTATAAATCAGCAGCAGTATTTCGACGTGTGCCGTGCTGTTCTTTCATTTGTAGCCGATTCTTTATTCATTTATCGTACTATATTTCCTATTTTCTAATACTATATGTTTGTTATTAAATCTCTAATTAATTTTTTTAAAAGGATGTAACAAATGTAGATGTTCATCATGACTTGTGATGGACGAACAACAACTATCTGTGTACTACCACCTGTCTTTTTTTAAATATTTGTTTTGTACATGACATGTACATTTGTTTTGTTTGTGTTTGTTTATTGGTTTAGATTCCAATAAAACTGTTGTTTTCCTATATACACATTTTTTGTAGAGGTTGGGGTGGGGGTGTTTGTGGAGAGATTTCTTTCATACCTAGATGACATGAACTCTCACCGGTATTCAATACTTGGAGAAGAATCCTTCTACTCAGATGCAGCACGACTGATATCAAGTCTACATCCACCGAAGGTTACGGTTGGAGGCTATGAGTGTATGCAGAAGATGTGCCACTATTTTGTATGCAGACATCCAATCACATAAAAACATGAAACCATTTAATGGTATCAATACACGCGAGATATAACACGCGAGAGTGAGACTAATGTGGATGATGATTCCTTTCCAATGGCTAGGATTAAAGATCAGGGATTGAAATGCGGTGTTGCTAGAGGTGAACATTTTGGAGGGCGCAGAAGAATGATGGTGAACCAGCATAGGGACCGGTATGGTCAGCAGAAGTGTGATGGCGGATACACTCAAGGAGAGATCGGAGCAACTATGGATATGTCCAGTTTGCAGTGATGATGATCCGACGACTAACTAACTAATACACAGAATAATAAATTATTTCTGTACTCGTCGTGACAGCTATGTGAAATCGGCCTTCACTTTCCACTGTATATACACAGCATCACTGCATCCTTTAACATGAAAACATGCAGTAACGAAAGCTATTGTTGGTCACTTCTGACCATATATGATTGACCTATGAATGCATGACTTCATTACGGCCAACCATGACTTGATAAATGCATATTTATCGAATACCAATTCTGTTTATTGCAACTTTAGATGTAGTACAGTCCATTCATTATTCCCTTGTCAAGTCTAGATCTAGTCTTTTAAAAAAAATGTTTGTACAAACTTCTGCTGTGTATATATGTGTTCATTATTTTTTTTTAATCTAGTGGTAATATTTGTTTTTATTTTATTTATATAATTGCATCTACTCGTTATGTTTATTTGCAACACTCAATCTTATCCCGTACCAAAATATTTTAATATTTATTCAACAAAAATGTGTCATAGTGATCCACCTATTATTTACTTCTCTTTCATTCTTATATATATATATATATATATATATATATATATATTTATATATTATATATATATATGTGTGGTGTGTGTGTGTAGAACACGTTGTTTGGAATGCGTATCCGCCCACCCAAGGCGCTGCGAGTATTTTCCTTGGCAATGTTTGTCAGTTTATGTTTATCCTTTTGTAATTTTAATATAAATTTACTTAGGGTTAGGGTTTGTTACGTAAAACTAAACCTCTGCTAACCCTAAATCCAACCCTAAAAAAAATTGTGAAATCAATAACTGATAAACATCACTTGTCAGACATTGCCAAGGGAAATAATAAAATTCATAGTTACATCGGGGTTTGGTTCCGAGTGTGTGTGGGGGGGGGGGAGTTGGAATGAGGTACGTGTGCCAAACCAGAACCATATATAAGTATATGGACTGTCCATAAATTATGTGAATTTTTTTTATCAAGTGTTTTTTTACACAGCACCCTCCCTTCTCAACAATTAGTCAAGATTTCAGGAGGGACTGGCACAGCTTATTTATGTCAAACCATTTATATTTTCCCTCCGACCCTCATATTTTTTTAAATAAAATGCGAGCAGTAAAAATAAGAAGATAAAATACGCCTTTTCCCCACATTTTAGTATATATTTCAATGTCAATTTAATTGGTGAATTAAAAAAAATTGATGACGTCAACTTTTGTCCAAACCCCCCCCCCCCCTCCCTATCAACTGTCACAACATATTCATGCGACACACCCTCCTGTGTTGACGTAATTAATGGACAGTCCCTATATATATTTCACGAGTGTCTGCATATGTCTATCTTCGTTGCTAAGTGGTGTGTGTACATTTATTTTGTGTTTGTACGAGAAAATGTGAAATTAGATTGAGATAAGCGGTTCACACGAGTGTTTGTGGACACAAAACAAACACAAAATTGCCAATGACAATCACGGGAAAGGTCAATAGCGTCACTTTAGATGGATGAATTTCAATCAGTCCGCATGACTGTGTTGTCGAAGAATTTCGGCCGGTGAAAGGGCATGAGCCCATGGACCGATGGATCAGCAACCAACCAACTAAGAACTCGGCTCAGACAGTCATATAGATTAAGGAAGGGGGGGGGGTGTGTTTGTGTTGTTCAACCCCACCCCCCCACCTCCCGCATTCCTTTGGGGAACAAATAAACATTTAGAAATAAGATGCAAATAATAAGAAAGTGAGTATCTTCTCCCCCCCCCCCCTTTTTTGTTTCTGTTAAATCAAAGTAATACTGGATTTATAAGTGCATATTTTGTAGATCAGTGAGGATTAATGCTTGAGCTACTGAGTTACCTGCTAAGTGCGATACTCTCGGCAGGTAGCCAGCTATTATGTTGACAACATATTTGGAAAACCCAAGTACAATAAAATCAATCCTCTAGGCTTTCAACATTTCACGCAATCGCATACCATCATATAACCTATAATGTAGACAATTTTATGATTCTAATTTCCCCACAAAAATGTGCTGGAAATGTTAATCGTTAGTATGTGCGTCTGGTTTGATTCGCTCCACTACATGCATGTCTATACAGCACGATAATCGTGACAACAGACGGCCAAAGTTGACATTCTTGGTCACGTGTTTGCTGAAATTATGAATCTGGTTGATAGAACTTTGTACATGACTTCTTAGAATGTATTTATGTAAAACGTGTCTGGAGAAAACATGAACTTCTCAGGGGTAAGAGTCTAATAAATCAAACACAAACATATTATGATTCCAACCTCATTAATACAATAAACGATATATATTATTTTTGTTTAAGAAAAATAGCATACGCCTATATAAGATTACACTGTAGTTCTACAGTAGTACGAAAACAAATTAAATGACATAATAAATACATTATTTTTTTAAATAGTTACAAAAATGACTATTTTTATGGTAATACATTTTTAAAATGAAATTGTGTCTCATCAACAATAACAGATAGGAGATATATGTCAAGAGAAGCATTGTATTTTTTGCCTGTTGTTTCACTAGACAAGTATATTTTGTCTGAATTTATATTTTTGATTTCTATGAGAAATCTACCACGTGATGCATTGGCCATGGCAATAAAATGGTCGTTGAGAGACAAATAAAATCTGAGCAGACAGAATATAAATATAGATGATCAAAGCGAAAATATTGAATAATCAATTAAAATCAGAAGCTTCATTTAGCAGATAGTATGTCATTCAATTGATGTGATGTTCTTGAATAAGGCGGATGATCAGTAGGCTGTCATTGGAACAAGACTAGTCACCATTCATGTTAGTTATCTATTTTGAGTTTAATTTCCATAGGACATAAAAGCATTCAAAGTATTAGTCTAGCAGTAATAGGCATACTAGCCCTATCCTTCTCTGTCACTCTGCGCAATAATATTATATCGTTGCTTTTATCAATATCAGACTGGTATCTAGAGCGCTCGAGATTTGTTGGCCGTGCTTTATGACACACGCTATGATAATATAGTCCGTTTATGCCACACAAAATATGCACTGACACGGAATATATACTAACAAAAAATATGCACTGACAATGTCGTGACGATATTATTACATACTTTTATTTTTAAATAAAATATTTTAATTCTGTCACAACTCACAAAACAAGACCACAGAAAATGCGCCGTGATCACTGGCACGTCGTTATATAGATCGAACATCCTCATACATCAATTTGTTACCATGCATATAAAATTAATATACGCCTACCGTGTTGAATCAGACATACAGAAATGCTCAGATATAAATCGTGCAGAATTCAAACTGGAAGGCAGTTTCAAATATAAATAACCAAATGGTCAGAGGGTGTCCGACAAAGTGGATGGATCTTTCTCTTTTATTATTCTTGCATTCATTATAAACATCCCAACTACATCTATAGTGCCTCTAATTTCCCACTTTCGGTTTGTTTATAATGAATGCACGTATTTTCTCTTTTACTAGATGCGTTGCCATCCATGCGTTATGGAGACGGGGCTTGATGAATCTAGTCATCTATTTTGTTTTTTATTTGTCGTTTTCTGTTGTTTGTCTCTTGAAAAAGGTTCAATTTGAGCCGATACGTGGAGAATTGTCCTGTTTAGTTTTATTGTATGTTTTTTATATATATAATTTTTTAATATATTTTTATTAATAGGCAAGGTAAGTGTTTTAGTAACCTGAGTGTTTAATTCATTTTGCTTGAAGGCAGTTTCAAACTGGAGGGCAGCCAAACTGTGATAGTTTCCAGTAATCGAGGAAGAATAGTAACATTATGTATAAAAGATAATTTGTTACGGAAAAGAGAAAATGTATATGCCTTATGCACACATGTATATTAACCATACGTACCGTTTTTAACATGGTTGTTTTCATTGTTTTCTCATATTTTCTGATCCCACGAAACATCTTTTTACTAAGATTGCAATTTTTTTTTAAATCGTTAGTAAAACGAGATAAAAAACTTTCACTACTGCGTGTTGTCCTGTTAAGGAATGCAGGGAGGCTGTTAATAAAGATCTTTTATCTTTCGGAGGTGCAATAAAACGAGATATATATAAATTATGTATACGATAAATAGTATATGTGTCACAAATTATAATTACATCTGTAATAGCAGAATAATAACGCAGAATCGAAGAAGCAGAAATAAACGCAAGATGTAATAAGGCCTGTCAGGTCATTGGTCAATTAACACCTTTACTAAGAAACAAAGATATTACACTAGAAACAAAGAAAGCGCTTTTCAACACCATTTTCTTACCAACATTGTGTTATCAGTGTCAAACTTGGACTCTAGAACAGGGGTGGGCAAACTAAGGCCCGCGCCCGCCATTGGATATTTTGCGGCCTCAAACACATTTTTAAATAAATAGACGATCGTCAAAAATGATTCTTTTCCCCTTTAATATTACACAGAAATCCATTGGAATTTTAATTCGACTTTCTTATATATTATATATACAATATTTTTTCCCAATTTGACATCAATTATATATTTATATTTATATATATATATATATATATATATATATATTATATATATATATATATTGCCATATGCGGCCCTCCAACAGCTTTAAAAATTTCAATGCGGCCCTCTGCACAAAAGATTTGCCCACCCCTGCTCTAGAACAATACATAAGATTAACACCACTGAAATGAAATGTATGAGACGTATGATTGGAGTTAGCTTGAGAGACAAAATCAGGATTGAAGTACTAAGGAAAGAATTAGGGATCAAGTCAACAATAGAACACATCCAGAAACAACAAGTTAAATGGTACGGCCACATAACCAGACAGAAAGAGCAAAGTATTATCCAAAAAACACTTAACAAACGATACGAAAACAGTCGACCTATTGGACGCCCTTGTAAAATGTGGATAGATAGTGTATTAGAGACACTCGAAAATATAACAGCAGAAGAGGCAAATAGAAGGGCAAAAGACCGTACACTCACTCTCCCCTCAACACCGAAAGGTACATGAAGACAGAAAGAAGAATATATGTAATCGCATGGCAGGATTATATGCAACAGTACACTAATGTAAACATGATATGAATAGGCCTATAGTTAGATTGTTAATACCTAATATGTGTGTATATATATATATATATATATATATATATATATATATATATATATATATATATATATATAATACACACACACACACACACATATATAAAAGTGTTTTTTATGAACACAATAAAAATGAAAAATGTATGATAAACCCACAAATGTACGCTGATTGAAAAAAAAAAACAAAGAGCTTTTGTCAACACTAAATATGAAAAGCACTATGAAAAGAAATGCAAATCAAACAAACAAATAGATTATTTAGAGCATATAAAATTGTGTGTCACGTTGAACACAATATGTGAAGGACAAGTTGAAGAGCTGCGAACAAGAGCTGGCAGAGATACAAATGGGAAGGAAAATATAGTCTAGCAGGGTGCACCATCAAGATAAGAGACAGATGACGTTGGAGGCTTGTTGAGTCAACCTTCGATGCGGAGACAGTACTTGATGATAACGACATGTGTGATGACTGGTCGCATTGTTATCTTACTAAAGATAATCTAAACCTCTATTTATACAAATTGTGGTAAGGTTTGGTGCAGAGGTGGAAATATTTCCGGTTCGGCGAGTCGGACTCAGGTTTTCTCATGTAAAGTGTGATCCAAAATGTGTTTAAAAGATATTTAAATATATAGTAAAAGTTCCTTTGAGGTGCATGGAGTTTTTTTTTCAACTTGTAATCAATTGTACATTAGAATGCCATATTGTTATTGTTCAATCATTTACATATTTAGACTTTAATTTCCTCGGTGTTATTGCAGTTGTCTCGTCGATGTGTGCCCACACATGTATAGTTATTTGTATATGCAATTTGTTTTACATGGTTCTATGTATCCACACAATTACTTTGGGCTACACATTTGAATGCATACATATGCAGTTGTTATAGCATTATATTTATGTGAACGAACGTTTATATTTATATCAATATATGTATATGTTTCTATGTGTGCGAATGTTCATGTTATTGTTTTTATTTATATGAGAAAGTGTTTATGTGGATGCATGTTCATATTTATGTATATATATATATATATATAATATATATATATATATATATATATATATATATATATATATATATATATATATATATATATATATATATATATATATATATATATATATATATATATATATATATATATATGTATGTATGTGTGTGTTTATGTGAGCGCTTGTTTATGTTAATGCACGTTATCTCCATTCTGTGTCAATATGTATGCATATTCTGGTGTGAGCCCTTTCCTATGTGTGGATACATTTACATGCCTGTGCATTTTGTGTAGGTATCCTTCAGACATCTGTGTCCATTTTGTTAAAAATTTATTTCTTAACTCTTGGTGTGTGTATACATTTCTATGTATGTTTAGGTGTGGTTGTATATATATATGTTTATGTCTATATTTGGTTTCACATTCATTCCATGCGTTTTCAAATGATGATTCTTCTTGTATCCTTCCTTCCCCAAACCCACTCATCCCACCAACACACAACCTCATCATTACTCATCAATCATTATCATATGCCATTCTGGTTGGCTTAGGCGACCATGGCTCTCTGTCCACAGTATTGTTATCAGGATCTTTGTTGTTTCCATGCCTTGCTAGGTTGTCAAACTAATATTTTCTCACGTTGTCCCCATCTGTCTCTGTTCCCTTCAGTCTTGCCCGTTGTGACTATGTTCTTAAAACCTGCCTGTCTGATAAAGTGACAAAAGGGTCTTTTTCTTATATTATTCTTGCATTCAGTATAAACACCCCAACCACATCTATATTGCCTCTAATTTCAACTTTCCAGTTTGTTTATAATGAATGCACGCATTTTCTCTTTTACTAGATGTGTTTCCATTCCTGCGTCATGGAGACGTGGCTTTAGAAGGCTAAGTCATCTATTTTGTTTATTATTGTGGTGTTTACTGTTGTTTGTCTCTTGAAAAAGGTTCCATTTGAGCCGATACGTGGAGAATTGTTCTGTTTAGTTTTATTGTATGTTTTTTATATATACTTTTTTATTCATAGGCAAGGTAAGTGTTTTTAGTAACCTGTTTAATTCATTTTGCTTTACTATTTGATGAGATGTCGTAGTAACATAAACCGCAACCTCCACTATTTTTTTAGCTCTCTCGTATAGCAAGGATGGGCCAACGTTCACAGGGACTTTTCCTCATCATTTATGTACAATTTTTATTGTAAACTTGTAACGTTAGAGTTTTGTGAACGCGTAGTTCTTTCCTTGTTCAACGCAGGAAGTGATGGTGAATCGGCTAAATAAGAAACGCACTATGGGATTGCAATTGCGATTGTCAACAAAACATGGCGTTGTTTTGTAGTGACACAGCAAGCGCATAAAGTTTTTCATAAAACATTTCTGCCGATAGAACAGTGCATTTAGTGCAGTATTTCTATAATCACGCATTGTAGTGTTTATTTTATAATCGACTATTTAATATGGATTGTTGTTCTTAATTGCTCTGGCAGCCTTTACAAACAATGTTTTTCCAACTGATTTGGCCTGTTAGATAATGGCCTCCGAAGATTGGACTCTGACTATTCATAAAAATAAAAGCGCATCGCTGAGTCTTATTCGAGATGCTGTACGACAGCTTTACAAAGTGCACATAACTGAAAGTAATGCTAGTACGTTAATAAACAATAAAATAAACACTGTCATCAATGATACATCTCGCAACAAATCGAACAATGTTTGTCCATCACCAAGCAAGCAACAACAGGTGTCGGTGTCATCAGCAAACATACCTGTCACACAACAAGAGATGTTGTTGGTTACCTTGCATTTTGATGGAGATATTTCAGTGGAGGAAATTGAGAAAGCAAAAGTAAACAAATTATGCTCTCTGTGATATATCAAGATGTAGCTGACATATTATATTAATTATCATATTCTTTAGGAGGCCTAGTTCTTTCAACTGTCCATCATTACTAGTGTAATGAATGTCATATATCTAAAAGTAGGTACTTGGACAAAATTTTCAAAATAATGTTATATCATTAAAAATACTATAGGCCTAGTTAGATAGCCCTTGAAAATTGCAATTCAATGATACCTCAACCAAGTCTGTACATCAACCCTGAAAAAGGCTATGAATTTTGTTCGAATTAATGTGACATCAAAATAATTTACATGAAACATATAGGAAAATATAAATAAAACTTGAACACACAAATGTAACTGAGCTGACAATTTCTGAATTTTCGAAGTTATTTTCAATAATACAACACACAAACTATACATTTTTGTGTTTGTGAAGACAATACGCTTATGTTGATCACATTTCTGGAATTTTCAGATGGACACAGAACTAATTAATATTCAAAATGGCTGCGAATTTGCATAATTATAATGAATATAAATTAAATATCTATTAAACTTATAAAATACCACATAAACTATATATTTTTGTATTCACAAATATAAGACACATCTGTTGATCACATTACTGTGATTCTCAGAGGCATGTACAACTAATTAATATTCAAAAGAATGGTCAATTTGCATACATAAAACAATGTTGATGTTTTTAAAAAATTAACTGCCGTTTTCAGCATTGTGCTGCATCCTTAAAAGTTACATATATAAAAAGAAAAATGGTTAAAAAACATAATAAATCTTGTTGCAGAATATGAAAAACGGCGACATCACTAAATGTAAACCTTAGTCACAAGAAATGTAAAACCTAAGCAAAATTACAAAATTATCTGTACACGCGAATCACGGATGTTCAAGTACCTACTAAAAGTAAAGTCTATTACTAGTTTGGGCCTACATTTTGTAATTTACAATAATGTGAAGAACATTTTTTAAATGGGTTTAAAGCATTATAAACACACCACATCTAACCATTGAAATTCAACAATGCCTCCATCAAGTCTGTAGGCTTAAATAAATTCTGAAAAAAGTCTTCCTTTTTTTTCCTTCAGTAATTGTGCTTCAAAATAATTCAATTGAACATATGTCTATAAGAAAATATAAATTCACTGGTGCCAAAAATTTGTGACCAAGAATTAGAGCCGAGTCAATAATTTATAAATGACTGAGTTATTTGCGATAAGATATCTTACAAACTGTACAATATTTTGTTCTGGAAGACAAGACGAATCGGATGATTACATTGCGGCTAATTTTCTGATGCAACCAGAGCTAATTAATATTCATAATGGCGTTTAATTTGCATAATTAAAATTGAATATATATATATATATTATTTCTTAATTATTTAAGATAAACTACATATTTGGGCGCATTTTGCTTTTGGGTGTACACTGTGTCCTTTGCTCTGATTTCAAAGTATTCCCTAACCTTTGTGTGATTTGGCAAGCTAAGGCTAAGTACTTACAGTATGCTCTCACCTCTCTCAAATAATGATTGCACAGTACAATTCATATGAAAAATTATGTAAATTGGAAAAGAAACAGATTATGCATAATTTCCTCTGTATCTAGAGTTGAAACCCAGTGATTGTCTTGATATGACACCTGGTAGCCATTAATTTCATTGGTGTTACACGGAAATCTGTGACGTTGGCTAGTTAAAAATGTAAATAGTCTGCTATTTATAGCGCAGTGTACACATGAAAACATTTTTTACCCATTTTTGTGTTTGGAAAGACAAGATGCATCTGTTGATTACATTGCTGTAATTATAAGAAGCAACTAGAGCTAATTAATATTCGTAATGGCATCAAATTTACATACATAAAATATAAGCGTAATATTTTGTAATTAATTTTGTGCAATCTAAATTGACAAAATTTCTCCTGTGTTAAAATTTGATTCATTATATTATACATTAGTCACTATCAATACTACTGAGCCACTGTGAGTGGCTTATTGCTATATTTTGTTCCTGAGATCAAATTCAGAGCCAGAATGTCTAAGGGCCTTTGTATTTAATGATGCTGTAAAAACTTCTATAACACTGATGTAAAATTGTATTGGCCATGCCCATTAACGTCTCCAGATGAATGATGTTGAAATAAAGTGTGGACAACGTTCCAATGTATTAATATATATAGATAGTACATTGAAAATGATAATTAAACTTCACCTCCTAGTGCTCATGCAAAATGGCAATAAAATTACTGATTAAGTCATTTGTTTATATTGATTTATAGCTGAGGATTATTTTAACCCTTTCGTCACTATGAGATTTCCCTATTGTTAATCCCCCCCATCATTAAGACAAGGGGCACAACTCCTCCAAATTATCGATATGATGATGTTAAAAATGCATTTTTTTTTCTCCAAACTATTCATCATATAACACTCAGACTTGGCAGATCAACAGAAAAAATTGATACTCTTGCATAAACCTATATCAACGATAATTTAAAACATATATTTAAAAAAAAATAAACTGTCGAACTCAACATAATGAAGGGAAATTATTTTTTACCTTGCTGAGCAGTGGTTATAAATGAGGTGAAAATATTGAATCTCAAATCTCCTTTTTCCCAAACAGGTTGATATGCTCAAACTTTGAACCCGTCATCTGTGCTCCAGTACATGCCATATTCAAGCAGAATGTACATGCCCATCATAATATAAATATAAAAAACGATGTCTTATTTCAATGACAGTTACAGATATCCAGCACATGTCTTCTTTCCTTGCTTGTTTTTTTGCGTTATGTTACATAAAAATTTGTCCGATCGGCTGCAAATTGATAAACTCCTCATTGACAATGACACTAGAGTATTTATAACGTATGGCAATCCCATCAAGATTATGTACAGCCCAACGTTTTCTACAATATTCTCAACTTCTACTAAAAAAAACTACATCACTCTGGTGAAATTTGCAATGTCAAATTAATCAGTCTGAAATAATATTTTCACGATGTAAATATGCAGAGAAAAAATGAACTGTGAAATACGCAAAGGTCATGGCCAGGTATTAACCCAGAACAAACTAAAAATGTATTACCTACCACAACAAAAGTTAAAAAAAGTGCCCTGCCGCGACTGCAGTTGTCTACCAATAGAAGCCGCGCTGCTGCTGTATTGGGGAATATAGTTAAGCAATGCAAGGAATAATCTAAATACACTTGGCAAATAGTGCCTGCAGTTGAGCAGTAAGGTGCTATTTCATCAAGTTCATCTATCTCACTGAGTAGTTGTGCATATATCTCCCAAATGCCCAATGGGTATTGCTCCATTGTTTCAAGAGACTATACAATAAAGCTATTCTCATTGCATCTTCTTTATAACAAAAATAAATCCCATCTGATTTGTTATTATTACTATCATCATTATAATTAGTAATGTAAATTCATTTTGGTTTACTCCTTTATTTGTTCTTGTAAAACAGTTTAGATTTAATATCTCTGCGCTCATAATGCCACTGTCACAAGCAGAGCAAATACCAGTACCTCATCCCATGTACATGAAGAGTTATCTTCATCCCTGACGGCAGGTTGCTACCATGAAATATACATTTACCTTACCTTCTCATTTTCTTTCTAAGTTTTCCAGCTACTTAGAAAGCCTGTGAATACATTTCTATCTTTGTAGACTAGAGAACAGACATTTGATAATTGAACACAGTAAGTTTGTACACAAATCTTAGAAAGCCTGTGAATACATTTCTATCTTTGTAGACTAGAGAACAGACATTTGATAATTGAACACAGTAAGTTTGTACACAAATCTTAGAAAGCCTGTAAATACATTTCTATCTTTGTAGACTAGAGAACAGACATTTGATAATTGAACACAGTAAGTTTGTACACAAATCTGGTTCACTATCATTGTGCTACATGCTCTTCCCTGTTCTCAAATGTCTTTTCCATCTTTGAAGATGTAGGGTGCTGGAGGTAGAGGATGATAATGTTGATTGTAAGTACTTTAGTGCTTCAACACTATCTGTAGTATGTACTTTCAAAAGGTAATGATTTATATAAAATCTGATTATTTGTGCTGAATAATTGAAATTTCCCATTATCAGTATATGACAAAAAATAACTGAAGTGCAAGCTTGAATTGTTAAAATTAATGTATTGTCATGTTCTCATTTTCCACAGAACTTTGTCAGAGCTCACTTACTTCCAGGCCCTGATTACACTACAGACACTCATCAGTTGGAAAATCAACAGGAGTTTAACATGGTGCTCAAAAGTTCACAGGATATACAGATGGCAACCACAGCACTTTTGACATTTGACCCTGAGTGTCTGGAAGTTACACTACATGGATCTTCAAGTACTGTTGCATCAGCCAGATCAAAGGTTGTAATGCTTTTAGATAAATTACGTGATCAGATGAGAACTGAAAACAGCATTGATTTTAAAGAAGGCTATACATTTTATGAGAATCTCCTTCTGGACAACTTTGTAGAGAAACATGATAATACTGGATCTTCTAAGCTGTCTCATGTATTTGTGAATGGAACGGGTTTGACAGAAAATATAAATTGTAAACAGAGTAGACAAAGAGTTAACGATATCAGCCATAATGTTAATAAGAGCCAGGATTGTATGGTTTATCACAACACAACTCAGCCAAATTGGCACCTCATCGAACCAGATATTGATAGTTTTGATGCAATTGAATCTGACAGTGCCCAAATCCATACATCTCCTGTGATATCATCTATTCCGCATGGTAACAACACATGTAAAACAGAATGGAGGAAGCCATCATCCTCATCAGAAGATGAAGGTCCATGTGAAGAAAATATTTTGACAGACCCTAGATATAGTAAGAAGATCGAGCAGGCAATGAAACTTGGTTATTCAGAGAGGCATGTGGTGAAAGCTTTGGTTAAGCACGGTCCAGATTGTGTGCTCAATGACCTATTATCAGAGCTAATAAAACTTGGAGCTTCAGATGCTGAGCCAACAGTCAGTCAGATACTATCACTAGAATCAGATGCCTTATTCTCAAATCATTCCATAGACTTTGGAGTTAATGGAAGTCAAAGGTTAAATGTTGTAAAGTTAGAATCTGGAGATTCATCTTCTTTTTCAAGTTCTTCAGACTCTCATGGAAGCAGCATTGCTGACATTAGTGACAGCAGCAACCTTCGTGATGTTATTATTGATGGTAGCAACGTTGCCATGAGGTGAGAATTCATTGTGTTCATATTTTTGCATTTTCATGCTAGTCTAAGGCTGCAGGTGTCACCTCTTAACCTTTTTGTTGTGTTTGTCGTGTTATAAGGATCCTATTTCTCTGTCCTCTTTTCAAACTTGTTTTAACACTTCATTCCTCGATCAATATCTTTTGTCAGCTTTTGTGGATTCCAACTAATTGCATATCTAATTACGCTTTCGAAATCTATTCTGTAACTTTTTTCATTCTCAGTTTTCAACACTAATGGTAGCTGTATTGTAATGAGTCCCTTCAATAATAATCATTTTTGTTGTTGTTCAATAGCTGCTAAATCATTAAATAAGCAGACCGTAAAAATATTTTGTTGTTCAATAGCCGCTAAATCATCAAATCATTTCCACAACCTTTTGTTTCATATGTTGTCATTCATTTCTGATACTCATGTTCTCCCATGCTACAATGTTAGGTTATCTAGCATCTTCTCTCTTGATCTTCCCTTACCCCTCTAGCTCTTCAATTTGCATGTTGTCATGAAATATTCCATCTTTCCTATTCTCATGATGGGACCAAAAATATGAAGTGTCTCATTCTGATGTGTGAGTAGCTCTTCTTTTTAAATTAACTTCTTTCAAGATATCTTCATTATGCTTTTATCTACCCATAGTATTCTTAACATTCTTCTCTAAAATCACATTTCCACCTCTATATCATTTCTTCATTATTCTCTTTATTATCCAAGATTCAGTTTCATACATAAGAATTGGTTCTATCTAAGAACTCTCTCAATCTAATTCTAACACTGAATTAGGCGTATGGTTGTAGTATTTAGGAGAGCATATGGAAAGGAATTACTCATCACAAATATCCTATAGCAGTGTATGGATATGGGAACTTGGACAATTTTGGATGGTGGGACTATCCCAGAATGCAAGGAGTGAGCTAGATTACATAACATTTGAAATGAGCAAGTTCTCAGACTGGGGCAAATGAATAACTAAGAGGAGTACAAAGAAAGGAGATGACTTGGCTTACCGGTAGTTACAATACATGGAGGTGTATTATTGAAAATAATGTACATTAAGATTAAAATGAGAAAAACAATGTGACGTGATAAAGATTCAATTCTATGTAGACATTGAGGTCCAGAGTTATTCTGAGTTGAAAAAATATTGTTGAGAATAGGATGGTGCTGTGATATAATTGGATGACAAACCTCATGATGATGGTACATGCTTACGTACACTGTTCTAATTTGAAGATACGGTTATGAGTCACATTAAGTGGTTTGGTTTTTTTTATATTTCTTGTTTCAAGTGTGTGAGTGAGAGGCCAGGCTAGTGTTACACATAGGTCCAAGGTTCTTGACATCACTTGGTTTTTCCAACATAAGACTAAACAAAAAAATTAGTGCATCTAGATGTAGGCAGATAAGAGACATATAATATGTAATTTGTATTTTGCCTGGTGTGCACTGATGATAACCTTGACTTATAACTCAATATATAATTTTGTATTAGATTTATACTAAAATAGCTGAAGCATCAGAGAGCCTATCCTGTATTGGGACATTGCATTTTTAACTACTTTTGAGTTTTAAGCCAATAAATGTACATATAATTGCATTGCCAGTACAATATGGATGATTTGCTCCTCTGTGTCTTTAACCATGATCAAGTTTCCATAATTTGGGTTTGTCAGCCTGACCCAGTAATCTCTCTACTACAGAAGCCAGCAGTATTAGATTTAGAATATCATTAAATATAGAAATATATAATGTGTGTGAGCACATTCGAAATATTAGTTGTGTAAAAGATAACGGCAACCCAAATACATGATTATATTTTAGAAACCTAGTACATGACACTGATGAAAAAAGGAGAGTCTCAGTCGTGCACATGTTTTAATGGCCATATCCCCTGATATAACTAGTGTAGACTCGTGTTTAGGATTTAAAAATGAATGCCTTGCAACAATGAGTCTTTAATATCTTAACTGTAGTCCTAGGTGATCCATTCTCTTTCTTATGTTCAAACCTTCGATAGACGTTTGTCTATGGAAGGTTTGACTTCCATAGTCTAAAGGGGGAACATGAAACATGCATGTGAAACTTTGGCAACATAAGTACAGTTCGTAACAATAATGGAGAACACCTCATAAACTTATTTTTGGAACATGGACTCATCATAATAAACACCTTCCACCAACACAGAGCCATATTAAAGCTCGGTACAAATAGGGCAACCTATAACAAGCATCCCAGATCGATTACATCATCATAAGACAGAAACAAATGAAAGATATCACTCAGATAAACATTTATTATCAACCTGCTAAATCATCTGCTATAACTGTGAGATAAATACCTTCTTCATTGAAATAGTCTGTATGGTTACTTTCTCAAGCAGTAATTTTGGATTGCAAAGCTATTTTTGAGCTGTATTTTGTTTGCATTGATAGTGATACAGACCACATAAAAAATTTCAAGCATGCTTGACCATGGTTAGCTTTGAGCATGGCTTTTAAGTACAAGAACCAGTTCTCCTGTGTATGGCTCGCGTACTGCTAGCAATATGATTACATACATCCACCATTCAGTGGAAGTGGTAAAAAACACAACTTATTAATTACCAATGCCTAATGCGGATGTGTTGGGTCATTGGCTCAGAGAAAACTGCAGTATAATGCATTTCCATTCTCTGGACTACATCCTGCTGGAAGTTCAGTAGGAACATCCTGCTACAAGAGATATCCGATGGAAGTTTTAGAATGAACAGGAAAAAAAAGACCTATCTTGTAGACATAGTAATAGAAATTAACCCAAACCAAATACCAATAAGAGCATATAACAAAAGAATATCCGGTTTAACGCCAGAGGTAGACCAAGAAAACTATTTGTAAAATATAAGTGCAATATAAGTATTAAATAAATTATAAGTCCAGCTCTGTGGTGGTGTGGTATAGAATGCGTTTGTGAGGGCCAAGGTACAGGGTTCGAAACACGCCTCAGGCAATTGTGCATCCAGACTGTTCAGAAATCAATGGCACATTACTTATTGTAAATACTGCCAAGAGAATCACTACAGCCAAAAATTACTGGTTTGAAGTCCACATCCTGTATAGAATATCCTACCGATTTTTATCCGTATAATTTTAGAATAATATATTGTCAAATATAAGTACAATTGTAAAAAATATGGAGCCCCCCCCCCCCCCCCCCCTTTGTACTTCAAACTTAAGTTCACTCAGCCTTGATCTTGTCAGTTTAGTATGATATGGGTTTTGATAAAATATTACACATCCTCATGCTTTGAAGTTTAAAACCCCCATCTTTTTAAAGTGTCTGATAAAGTAAACAACTTTTAAGCTTGCAATACATAGTCTTGGGCAAGGATGTTGAACAGGATGTCAACTTCCAAAAGCAAATAAAGAATGTAAACCTCACAAAAGTGGTCCTCAGTTGTTTCATTGTAGTAAGTATGGTTGTGTCAGATACACTTTATATGATATAAAAATGTAAGGATAAATATGTCATGTAAAAGTGAAGTTTTTTCTTCTTTCAAGTTAGGAGGTCCCACTTCTGTCTTTACTAGAGAATTATGTTTCAAGTGGAGCTAATTTATATACTGTTCTAACATTGTTTTTTAATCCTCCATAGTCATGGCAAGAAAGTCTTCTCATGTAAAGGTATTCAGATTGCTGTCAATTGGTTCAAGGAACGAGGACACAAAAACATCACAGCTTTCATTCCCCAATGGAGGAAAGAGACTTCTAGACCTGATGCACCTATCACAGGTATAGTCATGTCAGAATCTTGCTGAGTAGACCCTATACTTTTAATAATTGGAGGTTGTATGTGTAGCTAATGCATTATTATCCTGTCTTAAGCTTTATTGATGATTTTTATTAGCATCAATAAATCTAGTAGGATAATGTTCCTGATAAGGCATACTGAAATAACTACTCGGTTAATGCAGCTGAGGTTGGCTGGTAAGATTCAATGTGCTATAATGTATAAGACTTTCGTAAAACACAGGTTTATATATCGCTTCAATGAGACATGACAGACTATAGCGAAAACTAGTAGGTAATGATGCGCACACAAGAAATCATAAAAATTACAATAAACAAATCACATTCAACGTTTCAACCAAAAGGTCTTTATCAAGACACAAACAAAACATCAAAAGACAACATCATATTTCTTGTGTGCGCATCATTACCTACTAGTTTTAGCTATAGTCTGTCGTGTCTCATTGAAGCGACATATAAACCTGTGTTTTACGCAAGTCCAATTGTTGTTACGTTTCATGCAATTACCTTGTATTGATTGTCATATTATAATGTATAAGGTGGATTTAGTATACTATTATGATTAAATTTCTGGTGCGCCTAATGTATACGAAGGTAACAACGGGGAATACTGAGAATGTGACCATGTATAGAACATCCTGGTTATGCATTTCATTCTACCATATCTCCAGCTGATTCACGTTATTGTTGTGCTGAATATTTATTATAACATTTCTGTTAGTGAAGAGGTTTGATTGGTGATGCCCATCTCTTCTCCAAGTATCATTATTTAGAACAGGGAAGTGTAGAGGAATGTTTGTGTCAGTGTTTTCAGAGTGGCACCACTTCGAACCTGAAGGGTTATGTGTTTGATGAAGATCTCCAGCCATCTTGGCTATCTTCTACTGGATCATAATAGACTAGCATCAGAGTGTGTTGTTGATGAATGTCAATTCAAATATAGTGCTGGTTCAAACCACTTACAATCCTGCTCTCAACATTGATTATGTTTGTCGCAAATATCATAAATTTCTTTGTTTGAATTGGACTATAGTTACATTTAGTTGCACTCAAGATAGGTAACAAGGCATAGCTTGACATCGAAGCTGTTGCTTTTATCGCTATTTTGGTTTCACATCCTATTCAGGATGTTATGACCAATCTAGCATTCTGGGACTATTAGTGATTATCTATAAATGTGGAACTTTTGACAAGTCCATAGGTTTTCTAGTCTCATATTCAGTATGTCCTTTAGAATGTGGTAACAATTGTTCTGGTTCTGTATTGATTGATAACTCTTTTGATTCCTATATACCGCCTGTTTCTTGCAACCACCATGTTTCACTCCTAGGTCTTGCATTCTAACCATAGGACACGGAAGAAGAAATGCATACCATATCTTCCAACTGCTGGTCCAATTTTATGATTGTATATTAAAAATCAGCATGGTCCATTTAACTACTATTAGTCACTGTGGTCAAGCTGGCAAGTATTCTTACTTGCTGTTTACTCTTTCATTTCTCCTACCACCAACACATCCCAGTACAAAAATAAAGGTAGATCCAGGAAAAGGGTAATTAAGTTTTGCTGATACTAGAAAACACACATAATGACACACACAAATCGACGTTTCAACCAAAAGGCCTTTATCAAGACAGACAATTGAAACAAAATTAAAACATATAACAGAAAGCGAACAGTAATAACATCGACGGTCACATTGAAAAAATACAAAAATGAAGGTAACCATTCAGCACAGATTTTGCCATAGACTCCAGCCACTGATGGTATAGATAGCCCGACTGAATCTTTCAAATCATACTCATAGAATCAGTAAGAAATCAGACAATGTTGGCAACTGTTGGAGCTCTTTATTCATCATGTCAATTTATAATTCATTAAGAATTACTGCTTTGTTAACAAAATTGTTCATTTATTTTAAACAGATCAAGAGATTCTTTCTGATCTAGAGAAGGAAGGGATAGTCGTGTTTACACCAGCCCGCAGAGTGAAAGGTCGACGTGTTGTGTGCTATGATGACCGCTATATTCTGAAGCTTGCAGTTGAGACAGATGGTATTGTTGTCTCCAATGATGTATACAGAGATCTTGTCAATGAGAGAGAGGATTTTCGCAAAGTGGTTGATCAGAAGTTGTTGATGTATTCTTTTGTTAATGACAGGTGAGAATTGAACCCATAAATTGATGTGTGCATATACAAATTTATGTAGGGATTATGTGAGACATGAATATTGTTTAACAGCATTTGCTAGGATGAAAAGATTGAAAAATGCTGATCTACTGGAAGATGTTGACATTCAGTGAATCTTCCAAGCCTAGTCAAACTCTTTTTGTGAAGTCATTTGTAATTATGAAAAAGTAATTGATAACAATGTGTTAAAATTACTTAGTTTATTTTATTCAAATTTGCAGGTCTAATATTTATGTGTAATTTCTACATGCTGAAAAGCTGTGTTTGCTAAAATTTTAAGACGGATGCAGCACAAATAGGACTGAACACTTGTTTAACTAAGAGTTTGTTTAATTGACGAGGTACATAAGCCATCAGCATACTTTCCTAATAGCATTTGTGGTGGAACACAGAGGGTCTATGCTACTGCCAGAAAAAAATAACCAATACATGATCAAGGATTCACTCACAAATGAGTGTTCTTATATTTATATTTGCTAAGTTTTATCTTGTGAGTTTATCTGTTGTAAGTTTTATTGTTGTAAACTATGATACATGATTTAAAATATTTATGCTTTTTGCTTGCAGATTTATGCCACCAGAAGATCCCCTTGGAAGAACAGGCCCAACTCTGGATAACTTCTTGCGCAAAGTTGTAGCAGAACCTATTCCAAAACCACAAGATTGCCCATATGGTAAAAAATGTACGTATGGAAACAAGTGTCGTTTCTATCACCGTGAACGAGGATTTGCTCCACAGAAATTGATTACAGAAACTCTGAAGGAACAGGCTGATCTGAAACTTCAGGAAAGAGCTACCAGATTGTCTGAGATTGCTGAAAAGGGAAAGCGTTCAAAACAAAAACTTTCCCGAACTAAGTCTCTGATCCCGTGGGATCCATTACCCTCATCTGTGTCTGTTGAAGTTTCTGGTGGAGAAAAAAGTAAACAAGAGAAGCCAAAACTTTCTCATTCAAAATCATTGGTCTTGCCTACAAAATCATGTGACTATCTAAATGAGCCTAGAAAAAAGCTGGAGGAGGCTGAGTTAATAACAGCAATGATGTCAGCTCAGGATACTTCATTTTTTCAGCAGTTTCCAGCACTAGTTTCTTCTCCTGATGATTCAGAGAATAGATCAAAGACCAAATCTCCCAGTCAGAGATCCTCACCAGATTCTCTGAAAGATGTCACGAAGCAGACTATAACACCAGGAGATACTGTTTCCCAGAACTCATTTCCTTGCAAATTTGTGAGTACAAATTCCCCTCGAGCATCACCCTCTCATCTTACTGTACCAAAGTCAGAACCTCCAGAGAGATACCTTAGTGGACACTTGTATCTGGCTAAGAAATTGTCTGATGAAAGTGTCGAGAGTAATTTCTTTTCTGAGCATACCTCTAGTCCTTCCTCCACTCGAACATCAAGTCCTGTAGTTGCTCTCAACAAAATCCCAGAACAGACACAGTTTCCTGTTACAGATACTCATTCCAAGAACAGACAACCGAACATTCCAGGATCCTTTACTAGTCCACCCCCATTTCACCCATCTTTGTTACATCAACAGCAAATGCAATATACACCTCAGACAGCACATGACATGGACATCATCCCAAACTTGAGCATATTTAATCAGGGGATATCTCACTTCTCTAACAAATTGGACAGTATTGATACATCTCCTGCTTACAAGCAAGACAATGTTGACAATACATTCTTCCATGATTACAGGCATCAGAAAATAAACTCACATTTGCCAGACGGTAAACATTATAATTCAACCGAGTCAATATTAAGCACATATCAAGACACAAATCAACTAAAAAAGTCATATCCATCATTTCAACAAGAAGAATCACTTCAGTCATCAGATCGTCTAAATCTACGTAGAGCATTTAGCACCACTGGTAATTTCAAAACAGCAGAGGATTTACATCAGAAACTTGGCAGAAGAGCCTCTGGATTTTCTTCATCCCATTTTGGAGAAGATCACTTCAGGATGAAACCACAGAATGAGTCTCTAATAGAGAGCTCTAATGCATACCAGTTTGGTCATTCCTATGGCTTAAACAGGCAAAATAGTAGCTCGGATCCACAGATGCATGTTGCTGATGCTGGTGAGCTGCAGGATGTACTTTCTCCAATCTTTAGTCCCGGAGATTCAGCTAGAAACTTCCGTGACATGCAATCTACAAACAACCAGCATTTTCAGACTCTGCAACATCAGCAGAAACATTTTGAAAATCAGCAGCAACTTGAAAGACAGAAGAATCTGCAACAACAACAACAGCAAGATGTCTCTAGCTCGAGTTCTCATTTATCAAAACCAAGGATGAGTGTTTGGGGAGAATCAGCCAATCAATCTAATATTGGTCACAGATCTTCAGTAAGCGGAGCTATACCGAGTCAATACAACCAGCTTCAGAGTCATCCCTTATCTCAAACTGCCGGTTACATCTCACATTTCCCACCAACAACTGTTGCACCTAATATGGTTATGGCAAGCAGTTACAGCCCTACTTCTCCGTACCTCCCTCAACATCATTACCAACCTCCAATGATGTATACAACACAGCATGATCCAACATCCACAAACATGTTCTCAGCACCCAGAAGACAAAGTTTTCCACATTCCAACTACCCCCATACTCCTGTTGTCCAGAGTAATCCTTTCTTTGGAAGCATCACTGATCATCAGAATATCACACCAAAAGTTCACCCAGTCTCGATACCGTTTATTTTACCTGAGGACACACCCATTCTACCTGAAGATCCACGTTACACAATTTACTATCACCTGAGTAATGTCTTCGGTGAGCGGGTAGTCAGAATAGTTATGAACCGCTACCCGAATGAACATAACCCAAACAATGTTTGTAAACTTATACTACAGTATAAGGAAGAGACAGGGCTTTAGTGGTCATTCCCACAGTACGTGTGTTTGTAGCACTCCTGTCTTGGTGTACCAAAACAGGACCAGTGTATGATGTCAAGTGCTCAAGTAGTCAACTTGTTCAAGTGTGATTACTGGGCCTTGGTACTTTACAAAATAACTGATGTCATATTGACATCACAAACTGATGTTATCATCTTAATTTGTTATTCAAACTTTGATATTGTATTGACAGTAATCATTAATGATTACAAAAAAAATATTGGTTTGTTCTGTAAACCACGTTATTATGTGTCCTTATAGCAGAGAAAATGTTCTTCTAAGGTGTGTTGATTGTCCACAACATCTGATCATGACCACTTCACTCAGTCAGAAATAAGTCAGTTATGCATGTGAGATTGTAAATGTGAACAAAACCTCAGCAAAAAAGGATAAACCAACCTTTGTTTGAAAATGTCTAATACCAGAACTAGGTGCACAGGTGATAAAGGTTTTCTTATCTGCAGGGATAGGAAGCAAAATTCTGGTCCAATTACAAAAGACCAGTTTTCTGACAATCAAACACTTGTATTTATCTATCTATTAGCGAAACCCTTTATTGCCTTTCAGTGTCAGGGATAGAAGAATTCTCCTGAGATGCCCCTCGTGTGTGCTGAGTATATTGTGGAATTTGTTGCCTCTTTTATTTCATTGGTCCATCATTTTCAAGGTCGGCCGCTAGGTCTGCCTTCGCTGTATCTGTGTCGCATAGCTTACTGTGGTATGCTGTCTGGTGGTAGTCTGCTGATGTGTCAAACCATTTGATCTGTTGGCTCTTAATATACTCCAAGATTGGGGTGGTGCCGGTTCTTTGTCTAATGTCCTCATTTCTCACTCTTCTGTCCATTGTATACCAGCTTCAATTTTTATCATGTTGTGGCACCTTTGTTAATAGATGAACTACAGAGGTCATTCAATCTTGCACCTCCTCTTCCCATGTATCATGGTTCATGCCTAAGGTTTTTAATGATTAATTAAAGCATGTCCTTATATCACATTTTTGTGTCCATTATGAAAATATCTCCATTGTTGGTCTCACACACACTTGATTCTTCCTGATTCTTGATTAGAAACTGGCCTCACAGCACGTGGGACATTCCCATAAGTGCTCCGCTCTCTGTTCCAGCAGCCAATCGACTCGATGGTGTTTCGAATTCAATGTCGCCGAAACAGACGTCGACATCAGGGCACAACTCTGGCCCTTGCGACAGGTTTCTTTGTTTTTCCGCCCACCCACGCCGTGCCCGTAACTATTTCAAGCACAATGTCAGCCTGTCAGAACAACATGGTAACTGTTATCGAAGGTTACAACTACGGGATTGTATAGATGACATGTATAGATGAAGCTTCTATAAGAAGATAACCTCAATATAAAGGCATGTCTTCTACTAAGGTCTCACACAGACACAAAAAAGAATCTTATGTGAATGGTGATCAGACAAGTTATTTTATTATGTCACATTTAGCAACCGGTTGTTACTTAGTGACTCATTTTTAACAAAAGATCTATGTTGAATATGCTGTTACGATTGTATGTACTAAAGTTGAGTTGTGCAGGCAATCTATATTATGACGACAGGTTGACATGTGGGCTATTTGTGGTATAAAAAGGAGAAAAAATAGCTTATCGTGTGCAATTAATTAATGTCTACTTTTTTTTTACATCATCAAAGAACTTTTCCTAGATTTCTTTGAGTAAAGTGTGTTTATCATACTATGCTTGCATGAGATGAGATATATTCTAGCTCTAATATTATACTTTCTTCATTACTTCTCACAATAGATATCCTTTGATAGCTCTCGAACATGCTTTCATAAAACTAGTTCTCATTATATACTTCTTTCACTGTATCATAATCATATTCATTATTCTGGATCACATCTTTATGTGTTTTTACAATCTTCCTTTCTTATCTTCCTATAAGAACACTATGTGGTTATTTGTCAGATGTGATGATTTTTTTGTTTTATTCTTTAACTTTCAAGTCTGACATTAACAGAGTCAAGGGTTGTTAGAAGTATTGTATTACTTCAATGTATTTGAGTACCTGTATTCATGATATTTCATGATTGAGGTGCACTGATATCTCCATTAAATGGATTGTTCCATCTTTCTATCTTTTTGTGATAGACACGGTTAAGGTATTCATAGTCTTGTTTAAGTTTAGTATTTCAAATCTTTCATGTTTCACAATCATTTTTCTTTTTTCTAGTTGAATTCTTACTAATATTTATTTTGTGTTACAAATGTATTATCCTTATCAATTAATCTTCATGGCATGCTGCCGTACTGTAGAAAGTGTATATCAAACATTATAATTGGTCAGTAGCTTTATTTTATCTAGTATGCTGTGCAGAAAGGTAGTAAATACTTACTGTATATATATATAAATTGTTATTGTGTCACACCCATATACTTGTAAATATTAAATATTTTCATTATTTATCCCAAACTGTTCAGATTTTATTCATATTTACATAGAGTAAAACTCGTCATCACTAGCACAAGTCAGTTTGGACATGTTTCTGTAAATAATATCCTTCTTGTTGTATTTGTTATAACAACTTATGAGTATTGTAAATATGTCAGTCAGTGTGCTCAAGCTGTTTCAAGCTCTGAGGAATATATTCTTCACTGTTTGTTATAGATGTTGTACATGATATATTGTGCTAGACGGACTTGGATTGTGATAACTTGATAACTTAACCAAGCTTCTAGTGACCACATTACTGCCTAGGAAACAAGGGTCTCCTGCCTTGTGGACATTTTCAAGAGAATAGAGACTATGGGAGTAAACCTAGATAGAGGGCATCTGTGGCCAAGTCGATAGTGACATGGACCGCTGTAAAATGCCAAAGCACGTTTTATCACAGCTAGCATTTATATCGGTGAGCAGTACTGGCAATGCCTTTAAATAGATTGCAACATAAGTTAACCCATTAGCAATATTGCTAGGATGTATGACCAACATTCAATGGAACTGGTAATAAAACACTGAGATTGAATGTGTCACGCCATTGGCAAAAATAAAAATGGGGGTACATTGTGTCTCCATTCTCTGGACTAATCATGCTGGAAATCTAGTAAAATCATTGTCCTACTGCAAGGGAGACCCAGTTTGAGTTTGAGAACAGACGTTAAAAAAAAACATACACAGAAAATTCAGAGTGGAGCCTGTAATTTGTCTGGATGTGAATACGACTAATCTTCTGGCATTTGCATATCATGTTGGTGTCAAATGTCATGCATAGCACTCATTTGAATCTCACCAGTAAGGTAGAGTGAGTGATCATGGTGTTTGAGCAGCCTATCATCTCCATACTTTATGCTTAGTCTTGCATGCATGCTGGAGTACTCCAAGCGTGCAACACTTCCAGAGATATACTGCCAATGAATGAGAAAAAATTATATGAGACATGGTGTAATTACAACACTTTTTATGTATGTTTACATTCACCTCTAGACTTTGTTTGTATGATTACATTCACATCTAGACTTTATGTGTATGTTTACATTCATGTCTAGACTTTGTGTGTATGTTAACATTCACATCTAGATGTTGTGTGTATGTTTATATTCATGTCTAGACTTTGTGTGTATGTTTACGTTCACATCAAGACTTTGTGTGTATGTTTACATTAACCTTTAGACTTTGTGTGTATGTTTACATTCACCTCTAGACTTTGTGTGTATGTTTACATTCACCTCTAGACTTTGTGTGTATGTTTACATTCACCTCTAGACTTTGTGTGTATGTTTACATTCACCTCTAGACTTTGTGTGTATGTTTACATTCACCTCTAGACTTTGTGTGTATGTTTACATTCACCTCTAGACTTTGTGTGTATGTTTACATTCACCTCTAGACTTTTTGGTACATATTTATTATAGAGCTATCTTACAAATCAAATTTTAAAAAACCCACCCTGAACATGACATGGTAACAGTAAGGTAAAATGACCTTTATCACACAAGCCACTTGCAACTCTCTAATAAGAAAAATGCAGTATTGGCTATAAGTTACAAATACATGTCTTAATATTGATGGCTAGTGTGTCCACGACTGGTTCAGAGACTTAACAAATAATACATTTAAGTTAATCATTTATTTTCATCAGAGCTTGATGATGTGTCACAATATTTTGTGTGAAAATGCTATCAGAAAAATCACACATCATGTCAAATATTTTATAGTTGAGTTCCGATAACAATATACATTGCAATTTTTTTGTATTCACATATTTTTGTGTGTGCACTAGTAAATAAGTAATTAAAAATTTTTTTTTTATGTGAACTGTAGTGCACAACTAATACAATGAACATTTATGAAACAATTATGTATGCTATGCTCAGACTGCGTGACTGAGCTGGCTCAGTCATGTGTGTCATGTGGAAAATGGTCGCATATCTAATGATATCCTTTGCTGACACAAGGGAAGAAAAGAGATGACAGATTATGTTTAAGAATATGTTTAAATGAAATATGAGGTCTCTAGACCAAATGTCTTTTAAGGATGTGGTCATCAATTGTCCCAAGTGAAAACGCAATATACAAAATTGATAGAGCGTCTTATTCAGGGCATATAACAATCAATACAGCATTTTTTGGTTGTTGTGATTTTATTGGCAATATTTGCTTTTGTATGTTGCCATTGCTTTCTGAATGATTTTGATGTCCAACTGGCTGCAGCTGAAACTAGACCAGATGACTTTAGTTGTCAGTGACTTGCTTTCTACCTCAGCCACAAAGCCAAACAATATAAAGTGATAACTAAATTGAAATTCTTACACCTTAAATTCTTACATCTCTGGACTACATCATGTTTGAAATCTAGTAAGACCACGCTTCTGTTATAAGAGATATCTGGTGGGAGGTGTGAGATCAAACACAAAAGAAATTTCTTTGTATTCAGAAACCTATGTTCTACTTAAGTACTACATCTCTGGAACACATTTGAATACTACATCTGTCATTTATTTCAGAGTGCATTATCAGACAGTGAATAAATATCTGATATCATGAATTTGAGACTATGTAGTCAGTGGACATCACCCTTTCATGATTTGAGACTATTGTAAAGCTGAGATTGTAAATTTGATAAATGGTGAAAATAGATGCTCATAAATTTGAGAAACAGTGGAAGGAGATGCTCTTGAATTTGAGAAACAGTGGAAGCAGATGCTCTTGGCTGCAGAGTCAAAAGATCTCTATAACAAATTGTTACAAATCATTGTCTTCTTACTCTGAGCTGGACACAAAAGCATGAGAGGCTCTATAGATGACATGAAACAAATCACACAGTTCACTGAAGCTGTCGATGCTGTAATCTGACCAATGAAAAAAGAACTATGATGGAGGGGAATATAGCAAACTATGGCAATTTCAGAGCACAGCTATGAAATTGACAGGAAAAGAGAAGACATGAAAGACCTCTAGAACAACTTGCAGAAGACAGTGATATTGGCATCATATGGATAGACCAGGAGAGAATTTGTCAGAGGCCTATATATTTTTGAGTCAGGAGCTTGATTTATTTATTTATGACGACTTAAGACAATTATAGAAGCAGATAACATTTTCCTATGGACACATTGAAAAATTACTTTATTTCTCCTTTTGTACTCATTATCCAATGTCTACAGATTAGCAGAATGTAGTCCAGAGATGTCTTGTGTTATGGTTTACAGTGTAGCTGTGATATGTGACCTTTCATACCAACACGTCTGACTTAAGCATGCCCTATGGGTCATTTTGACCATGTATTTTATAGGATAGCCAATTCTATCCTCCATTCCTCATTAGTCACCACTTACTCCCGGCACAGGTAACAGTGTTGCTATTCATTGCTCCCCTTTTGAGCCCGGGCAACATATTAACGACTTTATATTCTTGTGAAATTGTATAATCACAAGAATATTCAGTAAATAATAAAACCAAGACCCCACAACTTGGAAGCTGTGCACTAACCACTGAGCTACAGCTGCTCCATAAATGTTCATTGACTGAAGTAAAATTAATGATCATCCTAACATGCAAACAAAACAAACAAGAAAGTAATATTAACATCCAACTATATTCAAAGCTGTTTCTTTAATACATTATATATATATATATATGGTCATCTGTGGTTGTGTCAATGCAAGATAGCTACAACAAAAGTCCAACACCTGTGACTGTATTAGCTCTGAGCTTGGTGACCAGCATGTAAGTACCAGAGCCAGTTCTCCTGTACGGCAGGCCTAATATACTAGCGATCCAGTTACAGTCGTCCACCATTCAGTGGAAGTGGTAAAAAAAAACCCACTAAACATATTAGTAACCTACACTGAAGTTAGACCATTGGTACAAATAAAACAGCAAAGGAGCATATTTATGTTTTGTGGACTACATCATGCTGGAAATCTAGTAGGACCACGGTTCTGTTATAAGAGATATCTAGTGGGAGTATGAGATCTAACGCAAAAGATATGTCTTTGTATTAATAATGTATTAATCTGCTTGTGTATACCGGTAACTATTGTTGCACATTTTTGTGCTTGATCTATATTTTGTGTTTGACTCTTTAAATTCAAAGATATACTACTGCCCATGGTCAAACTCCAGTTTAAGATGTGTGCAGTTGTCCTCAAGATTGTGTGCTTGAAGTTTCTCGCTTGCTGACTACTGATTTCTGTGGCGACATTCGCCCGATTTATCTTTACACCACACTGTTTTATTGTCCAACACTCTATATTTAGCTAATCAATAGAAGGTGGTACTGCTAGTAGAACATAATGGAAAATAATACTCACGTGTAAAACAGGTAATGAAGTTCTACTGAATGATGACTAAAACACTACACACTATCACTAACGGATGTAAATATGGTACATATAACAAAACAAACCACAGAATATAATCTACAGATGACAATACACAGGACAAAGTCGACGTTTCGGACCAATAGGCCTTTTTCAAGATACGGACATAATATACAAACATAAAAAAACCACAAGTAAAAATGAATGCGTATCCGAGTGAAATGTGGTACTAAGATAGATGATCTTAGTACCACATTTCACTCGGATACGCATTCATTTTTACTTGTGGTTTTTTATGTTTGTATGTTATGTCCGTATCTTGAAAAAGGCCTATTGGTCCGAAACGTCGACTTTGTCCTGTGTATTGTCATCTGTAGATTATATTCTGTGGTTTGTTTTGTTATATGTACCATATTTACATCCGTTAGTGATAGTGTGTAGTGTTTTAGTCATCATTCAGTAGGACTTCATTACCTGTTTTACACGTGAGTATATTTAGCTAACACATCAAATAAATATTTTGCAAATTAAGAGAGGTAATCATGGTCAAAGCTCCGATAAACTATGATTCTGATCAGAACTCTCATTTAGTGAAAGTAATATGCCATTTCAAAACATGAAGGTGTAAATATGGTGCTCGGTATTGTAGTTCATACTGTGTAGCATTGGTTATCATGTCTGTTGGCATCTGTCTCGTACTGACAATAATTTTCAGTACCAGGTGTTTTCCATGCCACAGTTTGTCTGGGTAATGAGGACAATTTAAACATCTGAGGTATCTAGAATTGAAAACCTTAAAAATGATCTACTATCCTCTCAATTGTTATTTGCAGATATGGCTTTGTTAATTTCCAAAACAATCATCTGATCCATGCATGCACGGAAAATTTTGAGAGGGAAAGTAGCTGAAGATCTACGGTAGTCAAATTTTGTTCTTGTAAAGACCCAAATCAGAATGAGTTCTAGTGTTGAACCAAAATATATATTTTGCTAGTTCAAAGATCTACATAGTGTTAATGAAGTTATTTTCCATACATATTGAGAAAATAATTACTCTTCTTATGTGTGTGTAGGTCAGTGAAACAGTGGTTGTGAATATGTTTATCCCTTGTAATGGGATGAAAGCTGTTGTACCTCAACATGAGGCATTAATAAAAATCTGTTTTGTTGTTAGTATCTTTCTTGTTTGTTATTACATTGATTAGCTGGTTATATAATCTTGTGAACGTGTTATATAATTTGTATGTGTTGTAATTGAATTTAGTGTTAATTTTTTGCTACTGGTTGCACAATGAAAGAAATTCATTTTACCATTATTTCATTGAAATAATGAAACTGGATTAACTGGTATTTCAAGTATGGAGTACATTTGTTTTATATTTATCTCAAGGTGTTATTTATACTATCAGTGTTATCTTTATTTCTTAAAAGGAGAGCTACCTTTATGACTAAGGGGAATGTACAGAAATTGTATAATTGCTGTCTGTGTTGGAAATGAACTGATAAAAATCTGTACTGGTACTGATTAAAATTTTCTTGTTCGATTAATCAGAAAAAATGTTAATTGATTAATGTATTAATGTCGATTAATTATAACTCATATATAGAAACGTCAGCGATGTATTTGAACCACGAAAAGCAAATTGTTTATGGTAGTGAATGCAGTCAATTTTATCGCCTGCGTCTACTTTGCCATCAGCAGTTAGATTAAAAATAAAATGTTTGCTCAACTTTCCACTTAAATGCTTAACTTCAACTGTGCTTTCATTAGTCGCCATTTTTGTTTACGTCTGCACGTCTAAATAAATAATAATAATACACAGGAAAAGTAAGTAAGTAATCGATCACATTAATTTTTTACGATTAATTGATTAATTAATTCTTAATTTCCACAGCCCTAATATGAACATTGCATGTGATGAGGCAGGCTAATACGGGGATTAAACATAGCATAAATAAGAAATGTCATCTGCACTAAAGTGTGGGGTTGTGTTAAACTAACCTTGGCCATGGCGATCATCTGCCGTGATATTTGCTCATGGAATCTGATCGGTTTTTACATCCATAATAGCATTATGGTTCACCAAAAATAGTAATAGTATGCTAGTTAGTCGATAAATCATCATCACTGCACTCCGAACAAGTACATAGGTGCTCACATCTCGCCTTGAGTGTATCCGCGATTTCACATTGACTGACAGTCCCAGTACGTTGTTGATTGTCCAAAAATAGTATTCTGTGATCAAGCAGTCACCAAAACATTGGCGAAAGGTATCACACTCTGAGAAAGCTAACAAATGGCAATTTCTATGGTGAAAGCTACACTAGTCAGTGCATAAATACAACTACTGGCTAGACAACTGGCAATTTATGGATAAAATAAGGCTAGGATTCATAATTTAAATCAATACCGTATATTATTCCACCTCAGAAAGTAAACTAATTTGATCTTTATTTTAATGGAAGTAAATTGGTTCTGACTTTACTTCATTTAAACAATCAAAAGTAGTTTGATCTATTCTTAATCTCATAAAATCTCTCTCATCTCTTTAATCATTTAAATTATAATTTAATTTTATCTTCCTGTGCATTATATCTTATAAAACAAATGTATAATTAGTGTGTAACATATAATAACAGACATATAATAAGTTTATTCTCTCATTGTTTAATATTATCTTGTACATTATTATTTGTAAAAAAAACATGTTAAAGCATTTACATATTTCTGCCACTTTGCTTGTAACATTTATCCAAGTACTTGTATGGAATATATGGTAATATCTTTCCCATATTTTGCATAATTTGTTGAACACTTCTACATTAAAATTTTATGATCACCTAGTTTATTTGATTTCTATTATTTTACCTTTACTTGCCCTCAAAGCAAGTACTTTTATTTATTTCTATTATCTTATTACATGCACAACATTCTCTTCAGATGACATGATGGACACCGAAATAGACATTCGTTGTAGCAAAACAAATCAAATATTTGGATAATTATCCCCTTTATTGCAACACAAAATCCTACCAATGACAACAAAAAACATCTTATCAAAGTCCAAAGTATCTTCATTCCAACTCTGTTCTACCAATGTCAAACATGGTCCTTAACAACAAGACATAAAAGACAGCTGGTTACAACAGAGATTAGATGTCTGAGAAAAACCATAGGAGTGACCAGAAGACACAGAATTAGAAATGAGGTCATAAGAGAAAGAGTGGGTGTCATATCAATTCCACAATACATACAAAATCAGCATATGCAATGGTTTGAGCATCTGGAAAGAATGCCATGTGATTCATTAGTTTATAAAGCATGTATGAAGAGAGGAGAAGCAGAAAGAAGAGCCAGGGGTAGATCTAGAGTACGCTGGATTGACAACATCAAAGAGACATTATCTGAAACTGCCAGAAAAGTGAGAACAAAAACATTGTATCTCCCTTGGCACCTGTAAAGGGTAACAGAGTAAGGAAAGATAAAGACATATTTTCATCTCTGTGTGACAACAGGGGTGGGGCCTGGGCTTCTAGTTCGGGGTGCCAAGAATAGGCATCTGTCTTCCATTCAGACTTGTCGTTGTAGGAGGCAACTAAGGAAAGTTGGATCGGCTGATAACCTATTGTCACATCTTATCTTAATTTCTTACTTTTGTTTTCTATTAAATTATCCCAATGAATTACAAAGTGGTGCAGGCCATTGTACCTTTGTGGCAGGAAATACTAGATGTGCCATCACTGCAGATGGGTCATCAAATCTGATCTACATTTAGTTCTGTAGAAAAATAGATATGCCATCAATGCAGATGGGTCATCAAATCTGATCTACATTTAGTTCTGTAGAAAAATAGATATGCCATCAATGCAGATGGGTCATCAAATCTGATCTACATTTAGTTCTGTAGAAAAATAGATATGCCATCAATGCAGATGGGTCATCAAATCTGATCTACATTTAGTTCTGTAGAAAAATAGATATGCCATCAATGCAGATGGGTCATCAAATCTGATCTACATTTAGTTCTGTAGAAAAATAGATATGCCATCAATGCAGATGGGTCATCAAATCTGATCTACATTTAGTTCTGTAGAAAAATAGATATAGAAGAATGCTGAGAGTACCATACACAGCTAAAGAAAGTAATGAGATTGTGATTACTTAATAATATCAGAAAGAGAAAATCTGTAATTTTGTGGTCACCATGTTAAGAGACTGAAATCGGGAGGACATAGTTACAACCACTCTTCCCTTTAAGACAAGAGTGCATGTGGGTTACAACCACTCTTCCCTTTAAGACAAGAGTGCATGTGGGTTACAACCACTCTTCCCTTTAAGGCGAGTGCATATTGGTTACAACCACTCTTCCCTTTAAGACAAGAGTGCATGTGGGTTACAACCACTCTTCCCTTTAAGACAAGAGTGCATGTGGGTTACAACCACTCTTCCCTTTAAGACAAGAGTGCATGTGGGTTACAACCACTCTTCCCTTTAAGACGAGTGCATATGGGTTACAACCACTCTTCCCTTTACGACAAGAGGGCATGTGGGTTACAACCACTCTTCCCTTTAAGACAAGAGTGCATGTGGGTACAAATCTGTCTTTGTGGATCTGATACATTTCTATCACCAAATTTTCTGGGTTTTTTTATATCTGTTGTTTTTTTCCTACGGCTTTTTTATATATAGTTCAGACTGATGGAACACAAATATTCAAAGTGATCCCTGACAATTAAGAGGTCCAGTCAAGTTCCTAGTCCAGGTATGTGAAAAAATACAGCCCTCTAGCAAAATCTGGCTCACCAAGCTAATTTTATTGACTTGTTTGGATGATTTAAAATTGATATATGCACCTGCCCCTAAGTTTACAAAATATATTGACAGCTGATGCAGTCAAGCTGTAAATCGTGATGCTAAACATTGATAAAGATGAAATATTTCATTCTACCTTTGGTATTGTGAGTTTGACAGTGTTCTGAACAAAATAGACTTGTGGAGACAGTGTTCACCGGGGCCATCTGATGTTTATCTCATGAGGCAACACCAGCTTTGATTTTATACAAGTATTTTCATAACAAAGGTTTCTTTAAATAAATACTTTTTCTGTAAACAGCGACTAATAGTACTATGGGCTTTGGAATTTCTAATGATTAGAAAAAGCTTTGTAGATTGCTGGACTAGCTGGTTAGCGAAATACCATGAGAACAACCCTGAATTGCCTATCTTTGGCTTAGTCCCTTTTGGGGGATAGGTCGCATATGCAAATTACATACATCTAGGAAGCATTGGTAGTTCAGACAGCAACAACTGTAGGCGGATAAGTCACTGTGATAAAAAAAAATATAACAATGCTAAGTTCCTTTAAACCTATGTCTTAATAGATCTCACCCACCATGAATCATCGTCCGAAAGAGGCATAAATAAAAAATTCAAAATGTCCCTCATGTCCATTTGTCATCTATCTTGACAGAAGCTCTTGAAATCAGCCTGCCAACTATAAATAAGATGCTAACAAGCTCTTGAAGTCAGCTATAAATGAGACTAACACAACCTCTTGAAGTAGGCCTGACAACTATAAATAAGATGCTAACAAGCTCTTGAAGTCAGCTATAAATGAGACTAACACAACCTCTTGAAGTAGGCCTGACAGCTATAAATAAGAGACAACACAAGCTCTTGAAGTCAGCATGACAGCTATAAATAAGATGCTAACAAGCTCTTGAAGTCAGCTATAAATGAGACTAACACAACCTCTTGAAGTAGGCCTGACAACTATAAATAAGATGCTAACAAGCTCTTGAAGTCAGCTATAAATGAGACTAACACAACCTCTTGAAGTAGGCCTGCCAACTATAAATAAGATGCTAACAAGCTCTTGAAGTCAGCTATAAATGAGACTAACACAACCTCTTGAAGTAGGCCTGACAGCTATAAATAAGAGACAACACAAGCTCTTGAAGTCAGCATGACAGCTATAAATAAGATGCTAACAAGCTCTTGAAGTCAGCTATAAATGAGACTAACACAACCTCTTGAAGTAGGCCTGACAGCTATAAATAAGAGACAACACAAGCTCTTGAAGTCAGCCTGCCAACTATAAATAAGATGCTAACAAGCTCTTGAAGTCAGCTATAAATGAGACTAACACAACCTCTTGAAGTAGGCCTGACAGCTATAAATAAGAGACAACACAATCTCTTGAAGTCAGCCTGACAGCTATAAATAAGAGACAACACAATCTCTTGAAGTCAGCCTGACAGCTATAAATAAGAGACAACACAAGCTCTTGAAGTCAGCCTGACAACTATAAATAAGAGACAACACAAGCTCTTGAAGTCAGCCTGACAGCTATAAATAAGAGACAACACAAGCTCTTGAAGTCAGCCTGACAGCTATAAATAAGAGATAACACAAGCTCTTGAAGTCAGCCTGACAGCTATAAATAAGAGACAACACAAGCTCTTGAAGTCAGCCTGACAGCTATAAATAAGAGACAACACAAGCTCTTGAAGTCAGCCTGACAGCTATAAATAAGAGACAACACAAGCTCTTGAAGTCAGCCTGACAACTATAAATAAGAGATAACACAAGCTCTTGAAGTCAGCCTGACAGCTATAAATAAGAGACTAACACAACCTCTTGAAGTCAGCCTGACAGCTATAAATAAGAGACTAACACAAAATCTTGAAGTCAGCATGACAGCTATAAATAAGAGACAACACAAGCTCTTGAAGTCAGCCTGACAGCTATAAATAAGAGACTAACACAAGCTCTTGAAGTCAGCCTGACAGCTATAAGAGACAACACAAGCTCTTGAAGTCAGCCTGACAGCTATAAATAAGAGACAACACAAGCTCTTGAAGTAGGCCTGACAGCTATAAATAAGAGACAACACAATCTCTTGAAGTCAGCCTGACAGCTATAAATAAGAGACAACACAATCTCTTGAAGTCAGCCTGACAGCTATAAATAAGAGACAACACAATCTCTTGAAGTAGGCCTGACAACTATAAATAAGAGACAACACAATCTCTTGAAGTCAGCCTGACAGCTATAAATAAGAGACAACACAAGCTCTTGAAGTCAGCCGGACAGCTATAAATAAGAGACAACACAATATCTTGAAGTAAGCCTGACAGCTATAAATAAGAGACAACACAAGCTCTTGAAGTCAGCCTGACAGCTATAAATAAGAGACGACACAAGCTCTTGAAGTCAGCCTGGCAGCTATAAATAAGAGACAACACAAGCTCTTGAAGTCAGCCTGACAGCTATAAATAAGAGACAACACAAGCTCTTTAAGTCAGCCTGACAGCTATAAATAAGAGACAACACAAGCTCTTGAAGTCAGCTATAAATGAGACTAACACAAGCTCTTGAAGTCAGCTATAAATGAGACTAACACAAGCTCTTGAAGTCAGCTATAAATGAGACTAACACAAGCTCTTGAAGTCAGCTATAAATGAGACTAACACAAGCTCTTGAAGTCAGCTATAAATGAGTCTAACACAAGCTCTTGAAGTCAGCCTGACAGCTATAAATAAGAGATTAATACACAAAAAATCAGTGATTCTTGGCAGGAATTCACATTTCTAGTGTAGGCCTATATTGTGTCAGGTGGAACCTATTAATTTGACGACTTCGTCTCCGCAAGCAGAGGACTGAAAAAAATGTATTTACTTCGTTTTCATAGAATTTCTGGTCACCTATTTTTTGTCGCTTCCTTGTACTAAATCGCATTTTCTGACACCCCACACCCTTTATCACTGAACTTTGGTCTCGGAGAGTGATTTTAATGACGTTTAAGCGGGGCGGACGCCCCCCCCCCCCCCCCAAACTACGCCACCGTTGGCATGGATACAGTGTTTGTACTTTGCTGCCGAGACTTGAAAGATTGGGAAAAATTAGATATCAGCCTAAGTGATGATGGTCCTAAAGTACAAGCAAATATGTGTGTGGGTGAGTGTGCAACGTTATATGCGCCATAAAGTATATAGGGCCTACGCCCTACATATTGACCAACGAAAAATACTAAAATAATACTCAGTGACTAGATGAACATGATTATGAAAGTTCAGCTGGGATACATTCGGGAACTGTGGCTGGATGCAGTGAAGAATTCCTGTATGCGTAAAGTGACTTTAATTTTTGTGTCGGGACATGCGGGAGTACGGGGTAATGAGAGAGCAGATAGTTTGACCGCACACGTTGCTACCACGGCTGTTGGTGGAGCGATGGATGGAGCAGACATTTTGAACGTCCTACGGGAAAACACACGAGCAAATGACTGTATAAGCGACGATGACTTGTTCCATGACTAGAATAAAGGAATTTGGTTTGAAATGTGGTGTCGCTAGAACGGAGCGGTTTCATGGGCAAGAAATAATGATAGTCAATCAACTGCGTACTGGGACCGTCAGTCAACGTGTAATTACGACTACACTCAAGGAAAGATCTGAGCACCCATGGACTTGTCAGGAGTGCAATGACGATGATCAAACCACTAACTAACTAACTAAAATAATCACAATCATGACAAATGAAGGATTTTTCTGATTCCGTCTGTTAACCACTACGCCACGGAGCTCACCATGTGAAATAGGAAAATTCTGGGAATACCCCATATGAGTATATAATAGAATGATGCACCAGGCGCGTTCATCGATTGCGCAACAATGGCGCTCTGTTGAAAGGATAGTGCAATGAACTCCATACTTTCCTGATAGTAGGCTGATAGCATTTAGTCACTTGTTCTTACAGGAGATATAATGTTATCTAATATTTTCCCAGAAGCCTGCTATTGCCCACGAATCGTACAGATTGTAAGTGGGTAATGTCTGACAGGCAAGTGAAACATCTTGAAGGCATGATCTTCTCCACACTATGACGTGGGTCTGGTTCAGAAAATGGCTCGAATACAAAAAACGAAAAGTTTTGAACAGACATAAGGTTTGTTAGATGTATGTTAAGGTTAGATCATTGTGGCAAGTTGGTGATAAAACTTATAACAATTTAGCAATAAATATCACTACTGTGTATTACTTCCGTTGTTTGTCAGAAATGCTCTTTAACTTTAAACATTGCTTTCAAAAAGTGGTATTGTGTGATAGTGTGAATCACACTGTGATACTATTGTGAGAAAAACGTCTATGGTCTAAAATATTGTTTTTGATTGAAGTGGTTCGGCCACTTAATTAACTCATACTTTCCAGGTCATGCAGAAGTTAGCGCAAAGAAAGATATGATGCATTGGCGCGTAATGCTATAGTAGATGACAATGTGATGAGAAGATACCTGGCTGAATTAATTAAAGAAGTCGCGGATACACTAAACAACGATGGCATGTGCTGCAAAAGACAATGTACGTGCTCAGAGATTTATAGAAATGGTAGGGACCAGGGGACGGGAAAGGAAGCAAGTCCTCACTGGAATGGCCACAAGAACCAACAACTAACTGGGACACTGAGATAAGGTCCTATATACGTACTTGGCTCACGTAATAAGTAGCTCTAGTACGCAGAGCATTTATGGGAAATCCCCATGTGCGGTGACTGGGGTTCCTAATCAAGAATCTATATTGACTAGCAGCAAGAGCGTACATCATAAGTATGAACACACCAAGAACCAGAGGAAGATCAAGAAGAAGATGGTTTGAAAGAGTTACCGAGGTCCTGAGATGTAACAATATTAATACATATCAAGCTACCAAACGTGCCATATCTCTATAGCATATCGTTATTCAATCATGCAACATCTAATAGCGAAAGCATATCGTCATTCAATCATGCAACATCTAATAGTGAAAGCAGAGGGCAGACAATAGATAAATCGATATTATTTAGTGAAGATAAAATTAAAGACTACAAGAGCTTACCTTGAATGTGGATCAAGAGGTTAGAATGTTTGTCTCATATTCGTGAGGTCTAGGATTCGAATTCCAGTGGAGATGCGGTTAGTCAAGTACTGAAAAACGCGTGTGCAATTGTTGCTAGGCGATTTGGTGCCGTAGAACGGACTGGTTCAATTCCCGTTAGTCTCAAGAGTTTTTTTCTGTCGGAGGGTGAATATAAAATGTGTTTGTTAATTGGGGGATTAAATCCTCTGGCCGTGGCACGATTTTTTCATCCTAAGGATGGAGTATATGGTGGTTATACTAGGCTGTGTTTGCTTTTATTTATATACACCTAACGGGAAACATGCATCTCACTCTCGCGTGCTATATCTCTTATGGAGTTCAAAACGTCAACTCGATCCACTGCCCTATCGCCCTGTGCCACAATCGCACATGACGCCAGTCGATCTGCGCTTTCATTGCCACGAACAGCCACATGTTCCGGCACGAAAATAAATGTAGCTACTTTCAAACTAGCCTTTCTCAAGGTCTCAATGCACTGTTCGCGAACGAGACCCACCTGTACCATCTTAATAATACTCATAGAGTCACTCAAGATGCAGACCCGTGTTGCCTTCTGTGTGTCTACCCACTCAAATGCCCTGGTCACCGCCATAATCTCCATTTTCATTCTACTCGTAGTCACAGCAAAGGCCCCACTCTCCTCCCTGATCGTTTTACGTGCGCACTGAGCTGTGAAGGACCAAGTACTGCGAACATGTCTAATCACAGATCCATCAGTGTATATAATAACATCCCACACTTTGGAATTCCCACTGACAAAAGCCTGCACCTCCTGCTCCACAGCAGTGGAACACCATTCTCTGCATTCCCTGCTAAGTAAGAAATAGTGTGCATAATAGAAAGTCTTGCTTGCCTAAACAAGTCATTGACTAAACATGAGACTGACTAAACAGACCACTGACTAAAGTAAGGAATCGTGTACAGAATGAAAATCAATAAAAGGAAATACTATTAGTAAAACTATGAAAATGGTACTTAGTAGGAAACAGGTAATGAAGTCTTATTGAACGACGACTAACACACTATCACTTGTCGGATGCTTGCATGAAATAATACACACAACAAAACACAGGATATAGTCATACAAATAACAATGCACAGGACATAGTCGACGTTTCGATTGAAAGGCCTTTATCAAGATAAGCACATAGCATATAAATACGACGAGTAGAAATGATCACACCAATCAAACGTGTCCGAGCGAAATATGGATGTGAGATGCCGGAAGTATAGGAACATAAAGTACATAAAACGTAAATATAGTGGAAGCGAAACGAACAAAGAGATGACATAACAAAATGAATAAAGACAAAGACCACATCGACTGAGAAATATACAAGAGTTGCCAGAATTTAGTCCAAATGACTTGAGGGTATCCAACTCAAAAATAAGACGATTTTCTAGAAAGTACCTAGATCTATCATCGGTGGTGCAGGATCTGATGGCAGTGACCTGAATATCAAGAACGCCACGGTGGCTATCGCCGTTGAAGTGTGTGGTAACATGAGTAGGTGTTCTGTGCTTGATGGCATGAAGATGGTTACAGTAGCAGTCGCTCAATCTTAAGCCGGTTTCCCCGATATACTGCTTGTCGCAGCGTTTACATATGATCACGTAAATTACATTACGTGATTCACATGTAAAGGTCTTATCGATGGAGAAAGTAGCATTGGGGAATAAAATTGAGCCCATATGACCACATAAGGACGTGTAGCAACGACCGCATGAGCAACGAACAGTACCACTACCGAAATGGTCAGGAACAGAAGACCTAAAGTACTGTGAACCAAGAAGTCCTTCAGATGTTTGTCCCGCCTAAAGGCAACCAGAAGCAAGTTCTGGAAAGAGGCACGAGTTTTATGATCAGAATGGAGAATGAAATAATGTTTAAGCAGGGTGCATCGGACAGTGGAGTTATGGGGATGAAAGGTAAGAAAAAATTCAACTCTATCAGAGGAGGAGGAAGAACCCTGGAAATTTGTTATAATATCGAAGCGAGATAACTGGTGTACACGGAGCCAAGCCAATGAAAGGATTTTGTCAGTGAACGAGCGTCTAGAGAAGAACTCTGTGATCTCAAAGGATTTGTCGAGAACATCGTCGTCATCGCTACATAAGCGACGAAGGCGAAGAAGCTGGGAGTATGGCAGAGAGTTGCGACAAGCGGAAGGATGAGAAGTGTAGAGCGCAAAGCAATGTGCATCAGTAGGTTCATAGTAGACGGATGTGCTGAGGTAATGGGGATGAATAGTGACAATGATGTCAAGGAAGTTGACAAGGTTTTACAGTCTTGATTTAGTCACATATGAATTGGGAGTGAAACGACATACATCCAATTGCAATGTAAAACATTACTGTGCTGTAAAAGTAATGACAGGCAAGACGTGAACACTACACGCCAGACAAGGTATCAAGATATATTGATATTTCCACTGGAAACTTCACATGTTCTACGATAAGAACATTTAACGAATGTTGGCATCTTTTTTATATCACGCAATGAGGATAAGACACATCAACATTTTAAAAAAAAATGCTGCTACCTTGTAGAGTCGAAATCTATGTAAGAGATAACAAATATATGAACAAGACTAGACATCTTGAAGACAGCGTGTGTAAGCTACTGCGCCATTATTTGGATATATAAGGGTAAACAGGTCGGACTCTGTAGAGTTGGCATTTGATACTTTAGTTATTTCTTCTCCTGTTCTATGTATATTGATGATATAAATGAAAATGAAAGCACTGATATATTTAAATACTTTGATCATCAGAAAGTCGCAATGGAAGAGAGCCAATCAAGAGTGGACACTCCGTCCACTCTGAACCAGCTGCCAACAATGTACGTTAAGGAATACGGCTACATCCCTTTGTAAGTTCTGATGCAGTAGTTTATCTGTAGTCATTTTACTCCTCCAGTAAGACTTGTCAGTTTTTTTTAACGATAACGTCAATCGGGTACATATTTTAAAATCAGTCATATTGTAGTGTTGCTTGCCTTCCGTAAAACTACATATACTTGAAGTACAGTTAATGTTTAACACATGAAAGGGAGATAACAAGAAAATATCCTTCTTTCCAGCTGGATAAGTTCCCTCTATTGTTTGTTCAATTGTTTAAAGGCACATTTTCTATTCCTGTTAAAACTTCTGTTGATGATTAACAACATTGTTCATTTCTCGTTCAACATGAATTTGGGTTTAGCAATAACTGTCCTTATCTTGCTCACCTTTTTTGCTGACTTTAGGTGATGTCCATGAAATCACGTCGGCAATGTTTTGCTAATTTTTGACTCCCCCCCCCCTCCCTCCTTTTCCCCTGTACAATATCCATTATCAACACTCTGTCGAGATCTCATTGTCACCCTAACGCGTAACTATGGAAACATATTTTGGACATCCCTCTCCCTCCTCTAAAATAATATTCTGCAGAAAAACTATGAAATAAATTTCATCATTATTTTCTGTTTTGTTATTGGGAAATGAATGAAATTAATTTTAGTATGTAAGAATCATTGTGTTGTCGTCAACTTCTGTCAGTCTCCCCCCCCCTCTTTTCTCTTATTAAGATCTGCTAAACATTTTCAGACCCTTTATTTGTGTAATTGGTGACGTAATTTATGGACATTCCCTTACCACAAGGTTCTTTATTAATTCACTTTTGTAGATTTTTGTTGATGTTAACACAATTATTTTCTTTATTAACGTAGAATGTCCGTGCCCCCGTGCCCCCTTCCCCTGGAGGTCATACAATCTACAATGTGAGCCACTGTTTTGTATAAACGCATATAGTACAGTGGTTCTAAAACACTCACTGCATATATGTAGAGACAGTTACAGATTTTCGAATACAAATGTTACAAATTCTACGAATCTCCTTTAAAGAACAAACGACACAAGTGTACGTGAGAGATAAAATAGAAATGTTACAGGTACACAGTAACCATTTCTTTAAATATGGTAACGACGAATACGTGCATGGTTTGTGCATGTTTACCGACATGAATCATGTCAAAAATGATTTATTTTTGTACTATGTGTGAAGATTTGTTTTTGTACAATGTGTGAAGATTTGTTTTTGTATCATATGTGATGGTTTGTTTTTTACCATATGTGATTTGCTTTTGTACCATATGTAATTTGTTTTTGCACCATATGTAATGATTTGTTTTTATACCATATGTGATTATTTGTTTTTGTACCATATGTGATTATTTGTTTTTGCATCATATGCGATGATTGGTTTTTGCACCATATGTCATGATTATTTTGCACCGCACCATATGTGATGGGTTTTTTTTTACTATATGTGATTTGCTTTTGCACCAAATGTGATATGCTTTTGCGCCAAATTTTAATTTGTTTTTGCACCATATGTGATTATTTTCGTTTTTGTACCATATGTGATTATTTATATTTATACCATATGTGATGGTTTGTTTTTACACAATATGTGATAATTATTTTGTTTGGAAGAGGGACCAGCTGTATGGACAATTAGCCTATGTATAATATTATTTCATAAATCAAAATATTCTCATCTTTACTTAAACTCCCAGCTCCCCCCCCCCCCATACCCCACTCTTTCACTATATACAGCCCTGCAGTGCAACTGAATATTTAAAAATACGTATCATTGTTTTGCAGAGTGTTGGTAAACGCAGCATCAGTCATCGAGAAAAACATTAGAACTAAAGGTTTGTTTCAGACAAAGGGAGATGATTCTAAAATCACGGAGGAACTAGTAAGCACTTGTGTATTGTCTACCTTCAACTGTTCATATGTAGACGTTCCTACATTTCTTTGTGTTATGTTTAGACTTGTTTATCTGTGATTATCATATGTGAAAGTCTCTTTACATCTGATTCTTCTTTTTCAGCTTTCATTCTCAAACTCCTGCTGGTAATTAATCTCTTGCAGCAGGACCATGATCCTACCAGATTTCCAGCAGGATGCAGTCCAAATAATGGAAATGCCTTGTGTTGCCGTTTTATTTGCACCAATGGCTAAACACATGCGTCTTCGGCAAGATTTGATTCAAGTGTCTCAAATATTTAAGAAACTGACGTGATTGAATTCAGGATAATATCACGGTTACTCAGTCATTTTTTAGCAGATGGTGAAGAGTGTGTGAGGAGTAACGAGGTTTCTAACAACATTTAATGAGGAGTAACGAGGTTCTAACAACATTTAATGAGGAGTAACGAGGTTTCTAACAACATTTAATGAGGAGTAACGAGGTTCTAACAGCATTTAATGAGGAGTAACGAGGTTCTAACAACATTTAATGAGGAGTAACGAGGTTCTAACAGCATTTAATGAGGAGTAACGAGGTTCTAACAACATTTAATGAGGAGTAACGAGGTTCTAACAACATTTAATGAGGAGTAACGAGGTTCTAACAACATTTAATGAGGAGTAACGAGGTTTCTAACAACATTTAATGAGGAGTAACGAGGTTCTAACAACATTTAATGAGGAGTAACGAGGTTCTAACAACATTTAATGAGGAGTAACGAGGTTCTAACAGCATTTAATGAGGAGTAACGAGGTTCTAACAGCATTTAATGAGGAGTAACGAGGTTCTAACAACATTTAATGAGGAGTAACGAGGTTTCTAACAACATTTAATGAGGAGTAACGAGGTTCTAACAACATTTAATGAGGAGTAACGAGGTTCTAACAACATTTAATGAGGAGTAACGAGGTTCTAACAACATTTAATGAGGAGTAACGAGGTTTCTAACAACATTTAATGAGGAGTAACGAGGTTTCTAACAACATTTAATGAGGAGTAACGAGGTTTCTAACAACATTTAATGAGGAGTAACGAGGTTCTAACAACATTTAATGAGGAGTAACGAGGTTCTAACAACATTTAATGAGGAGTAACGAGGTTCTAACAACATTTAATGAGGAGTAACGAGGTTTCTAACAACATTTAATGAGGAGTAACGAGGTTCTAACAACATTTAATGAGGAGTAACGAGGTTCTAACAACATTTAATGAGGAGTAACGAGGTTTCTAACAACATTTAATGAGGAGTAACGAGGTTCTAACAGCATTTAATGAGGAGTAACGAGGTTCTAACAACATTTAATGAGGAGTAACGAGGTTCTAACAGCATTTAATGAGGAGTAACGAGGTTCTAACAACATTTAATGAGGAGTAACGAGGTTCTAACAACATTTAATGAGGAGTAACGAGGTTCTAACAACATTTAATGAGGAGTAACGAGGTTTCTAACAACATTTAATGAGGAGTAACGAGGTTCTAACAACATTTAATGAGGAGTAACGAGGTTCTAACAACATTTAATGAGGAGTAACGAGGTTCTAACAGCATTTAATGAGGAGTAACGAGGTTCTAACAGCATTTAATGAGGAGTAACGAGGTTCTAACAACATTTAATGAGGAGTAACGAGGTTCTAACAGCATTTAATGAGGAGTAACGAGGTTCTAACAACATTTAATGAGGAGTAACGAGGTTCTAACAACATTTAATGAGGAGTAACGAGGTTCTAACAACATTTAATGAGGAGTAACGAGGTTCTAACAACATTTAATGAGGAGTAACGAGGTTTCTAACAACATTTAATGAGGAGTAACGAGGTTCTAACAACATTTAATGAGGAGTAACGAGGTTCTAACAACATTTAATGAGGAGTAACGAGGTTCTAACAGCATTTAATGAGGAGTAACGAGGTTCTAACAGCATTTAATGAGGAGTAACGAGGTTATAACAACATTTAATAGCAAGAAAGAATTATTGAAAGAAATAAAGATCAAGAAAGTAAAAAATATTGTGGACTCATTAAAAGACATGACACCTTGTTAAGGACCTTACTTGAAGGTAGAGTCAAAGGGATGCGAGCAAGAGGTAGGTAGAGATACAAGTGGGAGAGTAAAATTACATGATGGACAGGGTACAGTCTAGCAGAGTGCACCACAAAAACAAGAGAGAGGGGATGTTGGAGGTCTGTTGCAACCAACCTTTATTGCGGTGACGGCACTTGATGATAATGAAGAGTCTGCATACTTATCATTCCCGTTGCACCCTGATTTTTCATGCGTCTAATTCGACCCCTCTCTTGATCTTATCTGCTTGTTCCACACTTGATCCTGATTATCGTTCTCCAATAGGCGATCCAGTACTCCTGTCAAGATTTCACTTTTGTCCATATTCAGACTACCCATGACAAGTGCTCTTGCAGCCAATGTATCAGCTCGCTCATTACCACGCACTCCAACATGACCTAGACAGTAGATCCATACAAGTTGTTAAAGGGCAGAGGCATCTATGTATGCTGGCCATTAATTGCTCAGCTAACAACTTTGGAAGCATGGACTGAGAATCAGACAGAATAACAGCCTTGTTTAGCATAGTTTCTGAGAAACATCAACTGAAGACACGAGGTATGAACACTATTGCGTGTAAAACCTCGTGATAAAAAATATACAAATATGTACATAAAACAATATATCGCAAATTATCTATCTTTACACCACTTAATTAATGAATTATTTATCTTTACACAACTTAATGTTTCGGTTATCTATCTTTATACGACTAAATATATGGATTATTTATCTTTACACAATTGATAACGACTGGAACATAAAGGTGTCGCAGCTAAAATATAGCACATATTCCCAATCTTTCACATAATATATAGCACATATAACAAAATATATCACATATTCTCAATCTTTCACCTAAAACATTTAATTTACATCTGAAAACATATTCATAATCAGCTGACGAGACCAAGGAACAGTAAGCTAAAAAGTGTCAACGTGCATGACGCAGTAGAAACAATGAAAACCTTCCTGATCAATTTGCCTAGCCCAGTTCTTCCAGAACAAGTCTGTGACTCTCTAATCAAGGCATCTGAAAAAGACAGCATGAGCCAATACGTTTTCGCACTGAGAGAATTTCGAAACATGTCTCCTTATAATTTTGCAATTCTCCACTTCGTCATGCGCCTTCTTAAAAAGGTTAGTCCTCTGTGTAAATATGCTGTGTTTTTTCTTTGTTTCTGATAAAGGATGTTTCGGAGAAGAGATGGTTGCCATCAACAATTAAAATCCTGTTCACTGAAATGTCACCATTATCTTAACACTACAATTACGCTACCATGTGAGCATTATCTAATAATGATGTCCTTCTACTCTGATGTCTCCAATGTGGTTCCCTGCGACTCTAAAGGGTTCTTGATTCTTGATTACAAACTGGCTTCACAGCACGTGGGGCATTCCCATAAGTCCTCCGCCCTCCGTTCCAGCAGCCATCCCAGTGTATGTAGACTCAAAAGTCCCAGTCAGGTGTTGATTGTGTGATCTTCGGAACTTTCCAAAAATTTTTCTATTCTTTCCTCACCTCTAGATTTCCTCATTTCTAAAATTCTCTTTATGTGTACGTTCTCAGCCTCATCTTCATCATCTTCATCTTGAAATGAATTTATTACTGCCGTCATTTAAGTCTGCTTTATCTCTTCTCATCAATGTGCCATCTATCGCCGCATTGCCTGCCAATAAGTCAGCTCTCGTTTCCTCTGACCCCAGCATGACCAAGGCAGTATATCCATGTAATGTTCTGGACAACTGAGTTGTTCAATAAGTCCCACCATTCTTTTCTTAGCATGAACTGTTCTATCTTGTGCAACATGCTTTAAGAGTCTGTGAGTATTACCGCGTGTGTTGATGTATCAGTTATCAACCAATTAAGAGCTGCTGTAACTCCCTCTATCTCCATCCTCATGCTCAACGTGACAGTGGATTATACCGAAGATTTCTCAACCAACTTCACACTGTTTCTGTAGGCAACGAAACCCCAACAGTGTTTATTTGTGTTTCTGTTAATGGAGCCATCTGTATATATTATTGTCTTGTGGTTTTGAGTGTAGTTGGGCGAGTTCATGCACTGTAACCTGCGCCCTGACACCCGTCCATTTTGACATGCTTTATCTAATTGTATTATTACTTTAGTCAGTGATTTCTTCTCAGTATCTCCATTCACTGCCCTTTCCTATTTCTTCAAATTCACATACTCTTCGCAGTGTGTCTTCAGCCTCTGCCATCCATGATCTGCAACACTTGATTTGTGTTCCCTTTGACTCATCTAGACGTTGGTGTAGTGGGTGGTGGTTGTATTCTGTCACTTTAAGGTACGAACTTTCTTGCTCTACTTGATATCGCATTCTAATGCTGGGGTGATCAAGCAGAAATCTCATAGCAGAATTGGTGTATCTCTAGTACACACGAGTACTGCTTTCATTGCCTCATTTTCTACTTGTATCTATGACAGTGTTAGTAGGCGGAGGCCATAATCTATAATAGATAGCACCATCACTAGTAGGAGCAGAAAAAGTACCCATTGCTGCATGTGGAATGTCGCTATAACCTTGATAACACTGATCCCTCTTTTAGTCTCCTGAATCATATTTGTGATGTGTTTGTTAAATGAAATACTTCTATCAAAGATTATCCCAAGATATTTAATGTCCTGTTCACTTTCACGAATAACCCTGAACTGTTATGTGACTTATTGCAAAACAAACTTGAAAGATTTCATGATCAATACACAATCTTGGGAAGAACTGGTTGATGATGGCACAGTATGGAGTAGTGCGGTACGCTTTGGGATCCAATCGTCCTAATGGATATTGAGGGGAAGGTCAGACGACAAGCGACGTTGACCAAAAAAATCAACTTGTGATCTTAAAAACAGATTTATATATATTCTGTTCTCGCCCATGCGCATCGAAAAACCGACAAAATCAGCCAAGGCAACAATTTGAGTGCTCAGCCAAGAGGGAGACAACAATTTGAGGGCTCAGTCAGAAGGGAGGCAGCAATTTGAGGGCTTTGTAGTCAATGCATAATTCTACACTGTCCTACCTCATGAGTATATGTGAAGCCAATTACAGTTATATATATTTCAATTTGATGTTGTATATGTTTAGCTTCTTCGAATGTTTCAAAACATACAATCGTTAGTTGTGATATTGTGATTTATCTTATCTCACCAGTCCTACACTGTATGTAGGTTGTTAGTTATGTTGAATAATTTCTATTGGGGTCTTTGTTACCTCTAATATTTTATGGTAGTGTGTCCTGATATAACCTAATTGGACTCTGTTGTCTGCTAGTTGAAAGGGGCACGCCTCTCCAAAACAGAGGCAAACTTCTTAACTACCATCTTGTCGTGTGTCAACATTTGGCTGCCTTATGTATATATACACCAGAATATGATTTCTTTTGTTTTTAGATATATCTATATATATAATTGTGAAGTGTCTACACGTGATTCAATTTATGTCTACACGTGTAACCGTCGTCCGAAAGAGGATTAAATAATACCTCTGCTGAAGTCGGAGGTGTCAGGCTATCCGTCGCAAATAAAACGGCGACATAACGATAATCCGTTACTGAACTGTATCCTGCTGAAAATCCAAAAAGACCACTGTTCCATAAGAGAGATTAAGTATCCCATGATCTTTACTGTCATGAAGCTTGCTGAAGAGTACAAGACTGGCAAAAGTTGTTCTCCATCAGTGTTCTATCATCATCACCATCATTTTCGAGCTCACCATCATCATGTTCATCACCATAATTTATGTATACGAAAAGTGACACATTTCCGTCGTTCCACATGATAGTATTATTATTGTGCTATGAGCAATATAATCTACAATACAAGGCAATGATGGATTTGATTCGCAAGACCAATCTCAGCCACATAGAGTATGTACACGGAATCTAAGGACCTCTTTATGTTGTGTATCGTTGAGAACTTTTTTCAAACGTTCAGCGGGTGACATATGTACTACAACATTATATATTGTCTTTTTGTCATCCCTGGTCTTTCCCTTCCATACAAGATCGTGTTGACATTGTGTTATCATGATTCCATGTCAATGCCTGACATATAAATCGTATGATGTTCGCACATATATGTGTATGAAGTAGAGATCGAGCTGAGATTTATCTCCCAACTCTAAGTCCCCATGAAGGAGTTCTTTCGGTATTCTGCCATTTTCCATGTTCCTAGTTTGCCCCAACCATCTCGTCATATGCAAATTTGGCATGTAATATACTGTGGCTTTGTCTGTCCTGTCTAATGTATCGGTGTTAGTGACTTTGTTCTTCCTCCTTAACCCAAGAATGATACGTGGGGTTCGAAAACAAACACACAAACAACGCTTATAAAAACTGTTTAGCTTTTTCTTTTAGTATGCATGGACTGACCATGTTTCACTGCAGTAGAGAACGGCGCTGAGGACATAATTCTAGCTCCTCTGGTAGGTTGAAGGAGACACTTGGAAAAAAAGCTTATTGGTAGCGGGCTGCCCATATTGAATCAGGGTTAGTATGATTATGTGTGTACATGACAGTAGGTTTAACTCAGTTGGTATAACACTGGCGTATGATTTGATGGTTCGGGGTTGAAATCGCAAAGATTATGTCCAGCCCTGTAGCTTAGAGGTAGTGTGGACAACCCTTTAACTAAGATGGTGAAACTGTCTTTTACAAAATAGATGTAATAAATTGAGAACCCGAATAGTTAACAAAAAAATCGCTTAACATAAGTATTACACAGGAGATCACTACAACAACAATTCAGGCTTCAAAATAATATTTTACACACGTTAAATTGAGACATACATTAAACATATTTACCTGTTAAGCTGTTCGCCTTGTGTTCACGAGGTCTTGGGTTCGAATCTTGCTTGTGTCGTCTTGTGTGCAAGGTGTATTTATTCGGATACCATTGTGGATTATCACTGGAAGCTACGGAGTTACGTGCTATGAGTGGTACTCTATGTAGGAGGCGGCGTGGCGCTTTTTGACAGTGACGGAGTACATATATAAAATCGAACACAGTGAAGTCAATCTTCTAGTCTCTCGAACCCTTTTTTGAACCTGATAGGTTTAAGCAAAGGATAAAATCCACCTTTATATTCTAAATGCAGCCATAAAGTGACCTAATGATCCCGAAAGTGACCAAGAATAGTAACTCTATGACCTCACATAATTGTTGTAATGGGATATTAAAGAGAGTTTGGTGTGGGGTTGCTTATTTCTTCTCGTTAATGGTCAATGTCACCCAAAAATATACTATCTTTTGAGCTGTTCTATCTCTCCCGCTTTGTCTATGACACTATCTAGATCCAAGATGAAGGCATCCACTTCTACGATCAAATATAGTTGGATACAAAATTTACATTTTCCATGCTGAAGTCGGATGCGTTAGGACAAAAGCGCAGATATCGCAGCAATGCTGTAAACCATGACATAACACATTCCGTTCACCGGACTACATACTGCTAAACTGCAGGAGTTTGAGAACGAACGCAGAAGAAGAAGACGATCTTACATTTTTTAAATGTTGTTTGGAGACAGTTTGATATTTTTATTTCTGTTAGGCCGTGTTTACTCTTATGCAAATAGGCTGTTAATTTTTCCATATTTTGAACGAACTGCAGGTTTCAGAATACTCCGAACATAACTGTATGGATGTTCGAAACCTGGCAACCATATTTGCTCTTGACATTATGAGACCAATGAAACAGGAAGATTCAAATTATGTAAGTTATTTCCTCTTGGAAATCGTTATAAGTTATTTGGATATATTATTTATAGCGGCAATTCTAAACTTCAGAGACAATGTTTCAAGAACAGAAATACTAGAAATAAATGACATGATTGTTCCAAGCAGATGTATGTTTTGAAAACATTATTTATGTGACATATTCTTGCCAGATCATAATCTTCAATTCAACAACGCTCTGAATTCACGCTTCTCAGAGGGTTGAATTGCTGTCAAAACACTAAAAGTCATGTCAAGAGTAGGGTTACCATACGTCCGGGTTTTCCCGGACAAGTCCTCTTTTTATGCCAATGTCCGGGCGTGCGGGGGGCTTTCCAGAAAAAATAACTTTTGTTCGGGTTTTTCTCCGTCCTCCACCGTCCGCCTGTCCCCGATCGATTGATACCTTCTTACTTAATTTTCTGTGCTATATACTTTAATCTATTATGTATAGTGAAATAAACACGCGCGCCAGCTATATTTAGCTCAATATTAACGTTAGCCATCAGTACTTCTGGTTCCGTTAGCCATTTTAAATTGTTCGTAAACATAACGCATTTCGCATAGCAGACGGTAACGCGAGTTCGTTAGTAATAATTATTAATAAATAAACTTTTGAATTGTAGATTGAACTTAAATTTTTTTTAAAATTAAATTAAAAAAATTCCGAAACTCAGTTAACACTCAGTTAATACAAGTTTATAATTAAATAAGAACAATATTTTATGTAGTTTAACTTTAATTTTATTTGTGCAACACTTAATATTGGCCATATTTGATGAAAAATTTGGTTATCCTCTTTTTCCATCTGACAATTATGGTAACCCTACAATAAGGGTGCACTGGATTTAAAGGCGCACGCCGAAACGTCCTCTTTTTCCATCTGTCAATTATGGTAACCCTAGTCACGAGTCATATTGTGTGGCCCTTTCCCCTATTACCAGCAACCATGCCTTTTATTACAAGTTTTTTCATGCTGTCTCTTTTTAATGGTTAAAAAACCTCAGCCTCATTGCTATAATGTTGTTTAGAAGCCAACACCACATAGACACCGAGGCTATAAAGACAGAGGCAGACCATGTAAAAGATGGACCACAGCAATCAAAGAAGCCACATGAACAAGCTTACAAACAGCACACAAGAGATCTCCAGAGAACTCTTTTACCCCCTAACGCAGCAAGGCAAACAAGGGCCACAGCGTGTAGATAGATAGATAGACATACTGATTCATCTTTTCAAAACATAATTCATCCATATGTATGTATTGAAAACATTATGCACCCACATATTCAAAGAAAACACATTTTTCCCCTCATAATTTTAAAAAGAAAATGGGAGACGGCGGGAGTATATATATATATATATATATATATATATATATATATATATATATATATATATATATATATATATATATATATATATATATATAATTATATTCAAAAATGTAATTATACCCACGATGAATTTTAGTGAATGATTGAAAGGGTGTGCCCTACCAAAACAAATGTGTTAAACAGATTAAGCACCAGACATGTTTAGTAGACTACGTACATTTTAATTTATAAATATATTTATCCACCATATCCTTCACAATTTATGATGCACAATTGATTGCATTTTTCAAAAAAAGATTCTGCATTGTTACATGTGGAATATGTTTGTAATGTAACAATAATAGAATTGTTAATTCTAGTAAGTTATGAATAAGTCAATAAGGAGACCAAAGATATACATCTATTCTACAGCATACGTGGACAACCTTGTGGTACTACGTGTCAGATTGAGTATTCTTGATCAGGGATGGTGGACAACGATATTTGTTTCGTCCTTTCAATTTCTTATAGACGTAATTTTAAACCAGTGACGCAGTTTATGTTTGAATGTGTGTAATGTATTTCGTTGTTAAGCTTCCTCCTTGTTTAAGTAATAAGATTTATCTTAAAATATTGTATACTCGCTATTATTTGAATAAAACATGGGCGTAAAATGAGAATCTTGAGAAAAGGCCCATCTATAGAGTAGTACAGACATGAGAATTGTTGAAACTCAAGCCATTTGAATGAGATTGGTTCACATAGTAGAACATCTCTGAGCAGATAAAAGAGTAAGTTCTCTAGCGAGGAATATCTTATCTGGAAATACTCCCGCAGAGAAGTATTTAGCACCTAATGGAACAGTGGAAAACCTAGGTTCAAAGCTAAACAGGCATTGCATTATAGAAAGTGGCATGTTATATGAAATGAGCTCGAGCAAAATGCATGCCGGAATTGGATGGAATGTAATGAAATGCATAAATCATTATAGTTTCGCTGTAAATTATAGGGCAACTTTTATAGCACTAACATAAACCAAATCACAAAAAATGTACGGAATATGTCATTTACCACTCTGTCTATTAGCGATATTCCTAGGAATCTGCGGAAGCAAGCCATTTCAGCTGTCACAGGTTTACGTTTGTCTCGTGCTATCGTTGTTCATTGTTGAGTTAACCTTCATTAATGTGATTTGCAACAGTCCTGTTTTTTCTAAAAGGCAATGGTTGTAGTATTTTGTGATAATGAAAATTCGCCTGTAAGCTGGTGTGCCAATATTGTTGTGATTTCAAACGTACAACAAATATAGACAGACATTTAATTCTCCATCATTATTTTTTTCTGGTATATTCTCAATCACAGGGACCTTTTATGGCTGAACCGGTACAACGTCTACCGTTTCTGATTACTGTTGTGGAGAACCTCATTCAAAACGTGAACATGTTCAAGATGGTCTGTTCCCTCGATGAGGCTACTTCCAGATCCTTAGGTAATTGGCTCTTTTATTTGTGTTCTGTTTATATCACACACCCATAGGTAATCGGCTCTGTTATTTGAGTTCTTTTTATATCACACAACTTTAGGTAATCGGCTCTCTAATCTGTGTTTTGTTGATATGCAAATTTATATATAGGTCATCAGACCTCCATATTTCATCCTCTATCTATCTATTAGCGAAACCCTTTATTGCCTTTCAGTGTCAGGGATAGAAGAATTCTCCTGAGATGCCCCTCGTGTGTGCTGAGTATATTGTGGAATTTGTTGCCTCTTTTATTTCATTGGTCGATCATTTTTAAGGTCGGCCGCTAGGTCTGCCTTCACTGTATCTGTGTATTATAGCTTGCTGTGGTATGCTGTCTGATAGTAGTCTGCTGATGTGTGCAAATCATTTGAAATGTTGTTATATTCCAAGATTGGGGTGGTGCCGGTTCTTTGTCTAATGTCCTTATTCCCCACTCTTGTTTGTTAGCGACATTGTGATTTACAGGTCCCAGACATTCGCAAAACAATAGAATTATATAAGGATTGTTGCCAGTAATAATGTACAGATTACAGAACATCAACAAAAGCAAATTACATTTCGACTAAAAAGTCTTCCTCTAGAGGAAAAAATGAAAAAGTCTTCCCCGCCACAAAAATGAAAAGGCCTATTTCAAAAAGAGAAACAGAGTGATAGAAAGAGAGGAGCAAAAGCAGAAAATGATGGAGAGAAGATGAGAGAAAGAAAAAGAAGACGGACGACAAATACATCAAGATCAGAAGAAAGAGTAAAAGAACAAGTATAATACAGGAACAAATTTAATAAATACTCTGCTTTTCTGAAATGTGTTATCCAGTAGAGTTCCTTTTCAGATAAGTAGATTGTTCTCAGATTGTTTATGTATTATGCTCGTTCTTTTGATTTTGCATTACCTCTTTCTTCTGATCTTGTTGTACTTTTTTTTCACCTTCTTTGTCTTTATCTCATCTTCTCTATTTTATTATCTGTTTTTCGTTTGTCTCTTCCTTTCACACAGTTTCTCTTTTTGTACAATTTCTTTTGGGGGTGGGGGGGGGTTTCTCCTAAAAAAAATTTTTTTGTCGAAATGTTGTCTGTGTGTGTGTTGATGTTGTTAGCGTGTTATGCACTTTGTTATTGTCAACACCCATTACATAATTATGATTACTTTCCTTATTTACTTTGAGAATCTTTGAATGAGATAACTGACTATACCTGTATGTCTTGAGAATTTGTGGAAACTGAATATTCCTATACATGTATTTGGCCCCCCCCCTCCTCTCTTCCATAGAAAAACTCACATTATCTGTCTTTTTTCAATTTTGTTTATTACTTTAAAAAACATACCATTAAATTTGTTAATGCTATTTCTGCGTTCGTGACGCATAGGGTAAATGTGACTCGGCTGGTAAACGTGACTCAGAGAGTAAACCTGATTCAGAGAGTAACAGTAACTCAAGTAGGATATGTTAATTTAAATGGAACAGATATTGAAGCCAAACTGTAAACTGTGACACACCTCATGCCGTTGTCTGAACAAAATCCTGCTTATCTACAGGAATTTGAGAACGAATGTAGAAATACAAGTGTGAATTGATTAATGTGCCTACATTAATAATAAAAACTATTTCAGATAATCGTGAGTCAGTTATATCACCTTATGTCAGTTATGTTATACTGATAACAGATGGCAAGTATCACATAGTTACTGGTCATATTCGCTACACTGACGTTTAATCTTTCACTTTCAGACCGCTACAGTTCTCGTGCCTTTGTAACGTCACATCCCGCCAAGTCTTCTGAAGCTACCACAAGTTACAATACAGGTAAAGAAATGTTGATAAAACTTCAAATATATGAATAATAGTTAAATCCAAAAAAAATAATGCTCTCATTATCTTGAAATTATCTCACACATTGCTACATGTAGTATGATGCATTTTTGTATGCAGTTTTAGATTACCGATAACCTAACAGCAATGAGGTATATAAGTTCTCAAGCAAGGTGCACAATAGCCAACTAGTTTCATATTAATCGAAGTGTCTGTAAAGAGCTGTAAACGTTGTTCTGACACGTTCAAAGTAGACAAAAAGTGGCGCAGTATTTCAGAAAAAGTCCTCGCATCGCTGAAAAGTATAAAATTGGCGAGGCACAGAAAACTTGCTAATCAAAGGGAGAGAACAAAATCACCCAGCAGTTCAACCAATCTATATATTCCATCTTTGGCAAGGGATTCTGAGCAAAAAAAAAAGGCATGACTGTTAAGTGAAAAACACCAACATGTTTTTCAAATATTTGTTTCTCATAAAATACCAGAAATTGGTTAATACTCTGCCAGAAGAACACAGAAAATGGATGAATGGGAAAAGACGTTATTTTGTATGAAATTATAGTATGAAAATATAGACAAACAACAGAATGTCAGACAAATCAGCATAACGAGGAAAGTATGTAAAAACATAACGAGAGAAGGATTGCACCAAACATGCCAGTCTACGGTTGCCAACATCTCGAGGAAAATGCGGAACTAGAAAGGGTAGAACAATGCTGTTACAAGAAGGTGAAGAAACGATTGTACCAGCGTTGAAAAGAAACGATTGTACCAGCGTTGAAAAGAAACGATTGTACCAGCGTTGAAAAGAAACGATTGTACCAGCGTTGAAAAGAAACGATTGTATCATCATGGAGAGCAAAAACTGTACAAGCAAAGACGCGATAGAATGTACCAACAAAACAACGGAACAGCAAAGACAAAAGTCTGTACAAACAAGGTGTGGGAAAGACTGTACCAATAAGCTGGAAAACTGTACCAACGAGACGAAGGAAATACTGTACCAACATGGCGATGTAAAGACTATGCCAGCAAGGCGAGGGAAATGCCATTTCAACCAGGTGAGGGACAAAAATATATCAACAGGGTAAAAGAAAGGCTGTGCCAAACATTCGAAAGACTATCGACAAGAAGAGGGAAGGAATGTACTATTAAGTTAAAAAGCTATAAACAATGATAGGAAAAAACGGCACCAACATGGCGAGGGAAAGACTTTACCAATGAGGTGAAGGGAAGACATTACCAACACAACCGGAAAAAAACAGTACCAACAAGGTGACGGAAGTCTGTACAATAAAGATAAAGCCTTTACAAATAAGACGAAAGAAAAAATGTACAAATAAATTACAAACACTATACCAATAGTGCGAGGAAAGACCATGTCAACAAGGTGAAAGACTATCCGAGATAATGACTATACCAACAAGGTGAAAGACTAGCCAAGATAATGACTGTACCAAAAATTTCAAAGCGAAAGCTGTACCAACAAAGCGAGGAAAAGACTGTGCCAACAAGTCGTGGAAAGAATGTACTAACATGGCGAAATACTGTACCAACAAGACAAGGGTAAGAGTTTACCAATAAATTAAAAGAAAACTGTACCAAAAAGGAGAGGGAAAGACTGCACCAGTAAAGTAATTATTGTATTAATTATTGTAATTAATTATTGTATAAATTATTGTAATAATTGTATTGATTACCAGTAAATTAAACAATTTAGAAATAGTTGAAATGAATGTAGCAATAAGTAAAAAAAAATACATGCAAAGCAATTGAAAGACTGTACAAACAAACAGAAGAAGCACTATAAAAAGACAAATAATTCTTACAGCTGACGGGAATTGAACCAGGTCTGTTCTAGCAGCACCGAATCGCTTTGCAACACAAGTAAACAGGTTTTCCGTACTTGACCAACCACATCCCCTAAAAAAAAGATGTGGCGCGGTCAAGACTTTCAGCTTGTGTACTCGAGTCACTGAGAACAGACCAATCGAAACAAGGACTATTACAACATTAACGAACATCCCGTACAAGTATTAAAGTAAAGTATCCTCAGGAACACAAACACAGAACATGTATATTCGTACACAAGGACCTAAAGGCCTTCTTGTAAACATAAATAACATAGAGACAGAACAATGTTGCTTCAAATAATATCTTATACAAATAAATTCAAGTAGGAAGCATGAGGATAAATGAAAATAATTCTTACAGCGGACGGGAATTGAACCAGGTCTGTTCTAGCAGCACCGAATCGCTTTGCAACACAAGTAAACAGGTTCTACTTGAATTTATTTGTATAAGATATTATTTGAAGCAACATTGTTCTGTCTCTATGTTATTTATGTTTACAAGAAGGCCTTTAGGTCTTTGTGTACGAATATACATGTTCTGTGTTTGTGTTCCTGAGGATACTTTAATACTTGTACGGGATGTTCGTTAATGTTGTCATAGTCCTTGTTTCGATTGGTCTGTTCTCAGTGACTTGAGTACACAGGCTGAAAGTCTTGACCGCGCCACATCTTTTTTTAGGGGATGTGGTTGGTCAAGTACGGAAAACCTGTTTACTTGTGTTGCAAAGCGATTCGGTGCTGCTAGAACAGACCTGGTTCAATTCCCGTCAGCTGTAAGAATTATTTTCAGTTATCCTCATGCTTCCTACTTGAATTTATTTGTATAAAAAGACAAAGAAAAGATTGTGTCAACAATGCAAAGGAAAGACTGACAATAAGGCGAAACACTTAACAAAACGAGGAAATGAATCTATACGTAACTCAAAAATGTACAACCAAAACGAACAAATGACTATTCCAACATGGAAAGTGAAAGACTGTACCGGAAGAGTGATGCAGAACATATTTTAAATATTAATTGCATAAGATGTCTGTACACAGTTTCTTTGCACGATGATGATGCAAATATTATTATTTTGTAAAGACAATGCTGTTTTAATTTTTGCAGGTTTCCAAAATCAAGAAATAGATTTATGGACACCGAGCAATTGCAAGATGACAGAAGAGTTTAGGGCATATTCTGTAGACCTAGAAAATGTATCCAAATCGCAGAAGAGACAAAGCTGCACATTAGACACATCTGCTGTTGCTGCTTCGTTCAGTAACATGGAAATTAGAGTTCGTTCGAATTCATTGGAGAATAGAGATGTTTCAGCAGATTTTATTACTTCTGAAGAAAATCATTTCAGATTAAAAAATGTCGTACTCGAACCTGAAGATAGAATGTTGAGTAATGGGAGTATGTGTATAGGCATACAGGAGATCAATTCTGTCAGAAAGAAGCAAAAGAAGCAGCATATAACTGATGTGACAAATATGAAAAACTCACACAATCGAAGAAAGATTAAAAAAATGAACAAATTACAGACCAGTCCTGATAAGAAACCATTACTTTCTACAAGTAGAAAATATTCGTCTGGTACTATAAAGAAACGAAAGGGAAAGCGTTGTATTGGAAAGAAATTAAACACCGTTCAAGTGGATGGTAATTTCTCTTGCTGTACAGACCTTTCAGTGTTAAATTTTAACGAAGAAACAGTACCGTGGTGCAGTAAATCTAGCGACATTGATGATTTAAGTTGTATGACTAGAGTTGTCAGAAGTCCTAAAATACTACTTTCCAAATCTTCAGTTTCAAGAAAACAAAAAGCGGTGGTCGATATGGAAACTATGACTATTTCAAATAATTCGGATGATTCTCAAGCGGTTCTTGCTAGCAAAGAAAGAAATATGAGCGTAAATAGACATGAAGATGTTTTGATTGCGAATCCTAACAGCAACAGAACTGAGGTAGAATTGAATGATTCCCCCTCTCAACATATTCAAATGACGTTAAGTACCCATGGGGAATCATCAAAGATGCCAGAGATATGCGTCAAATATTCTAGTCACAAGAACACGTTTTCAACTAATCCACAAATAAGAGATAACAAAGTGAACGATAACACTGAAGTCAATGTTAATCCGTGTCTAAACATTTCTCTGACTTCTGCAAACCGAAAAGTCAATCAAAGTGTCTTTGAACGCAGTAAAGACACATCGTTCTTGAAGATTAACGCTAGTGTAGATGATTGGAAAGGAAAGTCTCAACTAAACGTTCCAAAGTCTGGCAAAAACACTGAAAAGTCTCACTCAACCAATGCCGCAGAGAAGGACATACATATCAACGATTCAGCTCGAGGTAGTGTTTCAGAATGCAACAATATTAGAGAGTTTCAACAAGAAAATTTAACCTCTCAGGAAGCAGGAGAAGCTGCTTCAGATAATAACTGTGAAAGTGTAACAAGGGCACATCAAGAAGGTCAGCTACTGCTTACAAGAAATAAGTCTGGCATCCGAACTCCAAGTGACCATCATCAAACTATCTACGTGACCATGAGAAATGAGAGAATTAAGACTCCTCCCAGGTTCCGTCATCAGCGATCGTATAACCGAACGCATTCTTCAGCTGAATCACATTCAGAACACGCGTGTTCCGAACAACATAGATTAGGAAAATGGTTCTTAGATATCTGTCTTGTGGGCCTCATGACATTTTCTGTCTGCCTCTTGCTAAATATTTTACGCTTCAATAGAATTGACGAAGAAGGACACGAATAGCAGATAGCAGGGAATTAAATTTTCAGAGTTTCAACATCCATGTTTCTGTACCAGAAACATATTCACAAGTAAAACAATTAAAAACATAAGAAAACGTATATAATGTAGGAATAGTAAAAAGTAAAAAAAAAAAAAGTAAAGTAACCCATAGCATTTATTAATGCCGTAGGGGTGTGAGATGTTAGCGATCTCACATTTCACAGGCTCTGCAAATGAGGGCGGTAGCCATCTCCTCTCCCTCGCAGTCTTTACTTCCCGGATTAATCCGGTACCCATTTAAGGTTGGGTCGACCTGGGAGCTGTTGCGATCTGAAAACATTTCCGCCTCAACTGGGGAATGAACCCAGGACCACTCATATGCGAAACCAGTGCGGATGTAGGAATAATAGACACACGATTAGGCGTTTCATTTGTATGTATAAATATGCATGAACAGTCAAGGACCTGCATCGTAATCTTAGCGTAATAAACAAAAGAAATGCGAACACATTGTTGAAATGATAACACAATCTCAGCAAAACTTCATCAACTTCTTGCCGAGCACTAAAACACGGTAAGCTACCATCTACTTGCTAAACACTACACCACGGTAAGCTACCATCTACTTGCTGAACACTACACCACGGTAAGCTACCATCTACTTGCTGAACACTACACCACGGTAAGCTACCATCTACTTGCTGAACACTAAAACACAGTAAACTATCATCTACTTGCTGAACACTACACCACGGTAAGCTACCATCTACTTGCTGAACACTACACCACGGTAAGCTACCATCTACTTGCTGAACACTAAAACACAGTAAACTATCATCTACTTGCTGAACAAAAAAATATGATATAATACCATCTACTTGCTGAATACTAAAGCACGATAAACTACCATCTACTTGCTGAATACTAAAGCACGATAAACTACCATCTACTTGATGAATACTAAAGCACGATAAACTACCATCTACTTGCGGAACACAAAAACACTGTAAATTCTCATCTACTTGATGAATACTAAAACACGATAAACTACCATCTACTTGCTGAATACTAAAGCACGATAAACTACCATCTACTTGCTGAATACTAAAGCACAATAAACTACCATCTACTTGCTGAACACAAAAACACGATAAACTATCATCTACTTGCTCAATACTAAAGCACGATAAACTACCATCTACTTGCTGCGCACAAAAACACGATAAACTACCATCTACTTGCTGAACACAAAGACACGATAAACTACCATCTACTTGCTGAATACTAAAGCACGATAAACTACCATCTACTTGCTGAACATAAAAACACGATAAACTACCATCTACTTGCTGAACACTAAGATAGACACGATAAACTACCATCTACTTGCTGAATACTAAAACACTATAAACTACCAACTACTTGTTTTGCATTAAAAACATGTTAATCTATCATCTACTTCCTGAACATTAAAAACATATTAATCTATCATCTACTTCCTGAACACTAAAAACATATTAATCTATCATCTACTTCCTGAACACTAAAAACATATTAATCTATCATCTACTTCCTGAACACTAAAAACATGATAGGCTATCATCTATGTGCTAAATACTAAACATCGCTCATGCCCTTTGACCTAATGCCATTTGATGGCATTATATTGCTGGGAAGTCTGTGGATTTTCGGCCCACCCCGGGACAGAGCCAGAGAATAACTATCACACCTCCAGGAATATAGGTTTCAACCTATGCACTGCTTCTAGCCACTGTAGCCAAGATAGAGTTCACTGTGCTCATTCCCCGCCACCAATTGACTACTGGTTATACCGAACTTCTCTATTGCTCCAGGCATGTAACCAAATGTTCAAGTCAAAAGGATTGTCACGTCCTGAGTCACTGTGCCTCTATGATGGGCCTCAGCCATAGGAAAAACAGTGATGTCAGTTTCCTCCTCCTCAGTGCTGCACAGCACATCTTTGGCTCCCTCCCAACCACAGAGGGTGCAAACATATATATTCAGGCAAACATATAAAACATTTCAATAACAAAACAAAATCATAATTGTATAGATGACGTGCCATGAAGCTTCTACAAAAAGATAACCTCAATATAACGGCATGTCAGCTACTATTGTTTTCTGTTGCATGGATGGTATGTCTAGTGGACCACTGGTGAGACCCACAGACGCAACCACATGCGTCACCACTATTTTTTAAACACTAAAACTTGATAAACTACCAATTATTTGCTGATCACTAAAAAATGATAAATCACCATCTAGTTGCTATACACAAAAACATGATAAACTACTATCTGTTCTCTAATAACTGGATAAACTAACATGTATTTGGTGAATACCAAATAATTGAGAAAGCTACCACTATTTTCTAAACATTTAAACATTATAAACTATCATCTAATTGTTAAACATAAAACATGATGGTCACAGGAAGCAGTGGCCAGATTTCAATTTTTTTTAAATTATGCATAATTTCGTTCAGCTTTTGTGACCTCGCTGAATTTAGATTAAAAGGTCAATAGGTATACATCACTCTGTACACTACGCACTGAGAGCCTTCGTCTCACGGGGTTGGGGGTGGGGGAGGCATCATTGTGTAGCGAGTAGATCGCTGGATCCGCCAGCTACTGTGAAATGCGTCTTTATCGATATTTCGTCTTCTTAAAATAATGTACGTATTTGTTTCGATAAAAAGTGACCACTGCTGCCCGCAATGTACCAACATGATAAACTACCATCTGTATGATTGTTAAACGTAAAACATGATAAACTACCATCTGTATGATTGTTAAACGTAAAACATGATAAACTACAAGCTGTCCATAAACTATATTAACACGTCGTTACGGTTATCCCCCCCCCCCCTTTTCCATTAGTCACCACCTATCAAGAATTTTGGGACCACCCCTGTTTACTTATGTCAAAAAAGTGTAACGCGCCCCCCTCCCCCCTAATGGGAACACATTATTATCCGTTTCAGTATGAGCTTTCAGAATGTTTCTTAAATGAGTTGATATTAGTATCAGCAGGGTCGCTGAACTATATCATTACAACGAGTCCCTGGTCAACTTAGTCCTGTCTAATCAGGCTTCACAAGTGACAAGTGACGCAACTTAACGTTTAAGTGTTTTTTTATTGGATGTCGACACAAAATGTACACACAGCAGCCAATGAAGATCATGAGAAAATATAATTGTATAATGTCAGATGGATGATTCCTAAAGAATCCAAAAGACTGCATTGTTGAGGGATTCGATTGCAAATAGGTTAAGGGCATAACCTACTCAGGTGAAATATTGAGGAAGTTTAACTTAGATATTGATAATATAAGTCATGTTGTCTGATTTTAAAATAGCCTTCTAAAATGACTCATTTGAAGCGTTGCGTATTTTTATTGGTCACTTTGTGTGAACTTTGTGTCGACAGCCAATGAAAACCACGGGAAAAGTCAGAGATATTTTGGAAGGCGATTTTTCCAATGAGAAAACATGTCTTATATCACTGTTGGACACGGTTATATCAACATTATCCAGTCTAACAGAATTTGAGGTGATGCAGCGTTCGTCATGAGATATTCTCTCCAGTAGCTATCAAAGGGAACTGCATGCTGATGTTTCATGTAGAGCTGGTGTCATCGCGGTCACTACATCTGGTTCTCGTGCTATTCATTGCAGAGACAGAGTATCATTTTTGTCAGCGAGTCTCAAACTATAAATATATTATATCTTTCTATTTATAAAACCAAGAATATTTAATACATTTTTTAAATCATCCACCTTATTCGAATTTGTTACTTGTGTTTTTATAAAAATTAGTGTTTGAGGGTCCATTATATTTGTTTTGTTTTAATATCTATAAAAAGATTTAAATTGATTAGTATTTTCATGATTACCAGATTTATTGAAGGGAGATGTATGATTTATACAGATTTATTTGTTGTTCGGAATGTGCGCAGCTTCGTGGCGCATGCGGCACAGACTGAAAAGAGCATTTTAGCGAAGAGAGCACTACCTTTTCCCGTGATCACAAGTAAATGTGCATGGCAGTAGAGTAATGATAGTACGGACATTTTGTACACCTTACGGGAAACAACACAGACAAACGAAATTATTGTGCATGATTCCTTTTGCGTGTTCAGAATAAAGGAATCGGAATTGAAATGTAATGTTTCTATAAATGAGAGTTTTTATGAGCTTAGTTGAATGTTTGTGAAACCAACAAAGAACTGGAACTATCACCCATTGTGTAATGGTGGACAGACTCGAGTGGAAATCGGAGCACATTATATACACGTACGAATTGCAAAACATGATGATCCGATGACTAACTAACAAGTAACATGATTATGTAGATGTGTCATGTGACGTATTCCTTCCAGAACGTTGTCTTCCCAATGAACTCTCTGAACCTCTCTCTGTCTTGGGCGATGTGGCTTGCATTTTCTAGCGATGTATTCATATTATCTTTAATGTCTTCAGTCCATCGTCTTCTTGGTCTGCCCCTTCTCCTCTTCCCAGGTACTCTTCCCTCCATTATTTGTCTTTCTAAACAGTTATGTCTCTTTATATGACCAAACAGGCGTAGTTTTCTTTTTGTTATTGTGCTTAGTAACCAACACTCTGGAATATTCAGTGTGTTTATAATATCTGAGTTTCTGATTTTATCCTTCCATGGAGTTCTAAGTATCATTCTGTAGCATTTCAGCTCGAAGGCGTTGATCTTCTTTGCCGCTGTTGCTATTTATATCCCATGTATACTTGTTTATTCGTGTGTAAGTTCGCTGACCTTTCCGCATGCGTATAGCGTGCGCACATTCCATGTGCCGATAACACAGTTTTCGGTAAGTTTAAGAGCTTTGTTCTGTATTCTCTGTGTGTGATTATCCATTGCAGTATTTCAGTGGGCAAAAGGTTTAGCTAGTGGTGCCCATCTCCTCTCCAGCTGTCCTTCTGATGTGGTTATATGGATGTGTTTTCTCTCTCCATCTCCAATGCACTTTTCTGATGTTGACACTACATCACATTTGTTCAAGGATATTTTCACGCGTTTCCTGTCCACAGTTGTCATTGCAACTATTTACATTATTGTGTTGATCTACTACTTACCCAATTTTATCACAAATGTATTGAAACCTTTTCACACGACTTGCAACAGAAATCGATTCATTGTACAATTATCTACAAATCAAGATGAAATTATTGTTGTCTATGAAATGTTTAACAGAATCGTTATTCCATTTGTTTCAATAATTTTAGTGCTGGTCCGAAGGCCACTTCATACGGGTGCTTCATCTCAGAAATCGATTTGTATCTGTATCCTTCACAATCCACTCAATGCAAACAGCTCGTCTAATTTCAGATCAAATTGTCAGGAACCGGCTGCACAACGCTGGTCTTTGGGCAGGATTATACAGAGTCATGATTTTACGAATTGGTATCGCAATAACGGACTCCATTGGGCGAACCAGCATTGTCAATAGACCGTTGGGAAGGACTGGAAACGGTTTGGTTTAGTGATAAATCATGTTTTGTGCTCTAACGATACGATATACGGAGAAGAGTTTACTGTAGAGTCCGTAAGCGCTACGCCCGGAACAGCTTGATGAGGCTCCTTCACATAGGGGTGGAGGTGTACTAATGGGGGGGGGGATCAACTTCATTTGAAGAAGTGGCATGGTGCAAATCGAAGGACACCTGAGTGCCGAACGATACGTCGATGAAAATTGTTCGTCGTAGAGTCCATCCAATTTTCCGCTGCACAGGATATCGCTCGATCTCATGTGGCATAGCTCACCACCCAGTTCCTCGTTGACAGCAACGCCCAAACTATTCCGTGGCCAGCAGTGGCATCAGACATGAACACCATAGAACATTTATGGAATGCACTCGACACACAACTTCGCCAGCGAGTCATTGTTCCAGCCAATCTCCGATAGTTGTCCCTTGCACTGCAGGAAGAGGGGACATCCAACCCACAGTAAAGATCCAACGGCTAATCGGATCTATGTCACGAAGATGTTGTTCTATGATAGTTCCCAGATTAGGTCATACACCTTACTGAAACGGAGACCTCAGTCGCAAAGAATAAAAGTGGAAACGAAATTTAATGAACATCATTTTATTATTAAATATTCTGAAAGTTTCTTCATGCCAATGTTGAAACATTAATTCCAAAAATAAAAATTTGGTATACTATTGAAATTTGGTCTTTATTAGCACTGAAATAATGTTGCTTTTTATATGAACAGTATATAATAATCTGTAGTCGATGAGTACGTAATGTTGATTACATCTGGTAATTCAGACCTTACCTTGTTCTAGATGCTATATATTTTCCCCATTGGAAAATGATTGTAGGGCCGAAAGGGACCCCCGTGAAAACTAGGCAAAACACAGTTCCGTAAACAGACACGCTAAGTTTTATATAGATGTTATCTATATGTTTTACACATTCTTTAAATTAAAACAAACTAGCTTTCCTTGGTCTGCATAATGCCCGTTGCAATATATGGATTTAAATATTGGACAATCATTTAAAAAAATGAGAAATAAAATTGCAGCGTTTGAAACAAAACGTTACATGATATTATCAGAATACCATCAAATATCAAATAGAACACACAGAAATCACCAATAAAGACATCTGTTCTTTCATTCTGATATTAAACTTTCTGAAACAACTTAAAAACAAACGTGGTAAACAACAAGGCTCTTGAAAATGAGAAAATATTCTGGCCATACCAAACGACATGACAGTCTAGGACAGACCGTTATGTACGAGATGATGAGTGAACAACGAAAAAGAGCTAGACCACGGAACGGATGAATGCAAGATATCAAAAACAATCTGAATATAAATCACAAAACCAGAAATATTGGATCAAGATCTGCAGGAGTCTTGAAAGGCTGTGATGACTGCCTCATTCTGTCTAGGATATGCTACATGATGATGATACGAGTCTGTAACTACGCAGACAACTATTTAAAGTTTCTTCCCTCAACTTTTTACAGACCCATTTCTAAAATTATCTGTACGTATACATTATCACCCGCATTATTATCTTCTTCATTCTGCAACACATTTATGGTTGCACTTGTTCATTCAGTCGAGTCTCTTCTCATTACTCTGCCACATGGAACAGACTTTACCATCAATGAATATGTGCTTTCGTTACGTCTGGTCCCCACACAATCAGGACAATATATTAATGTAATCCCCTGGACATACGAGTTGATCAAATAAGCGACTCACTCCTCTATTAACATGTACTATTCTATTGTGTGTAGAATGCTTTCACAGTCTGGTAGTATCACTTGTTATGTGCTGTATGTTGAGTCACTATAAAAATGGAAGCGAATCCCACTTCTTCCAAGTTCAAACAAATGTTCGATAAATAACATGTACATATTAAGACAGCAGGACGTATAGAGTGTTGTACAGGTTAAAACGATGAAGTACGACGATAGTGAGGTCGAGCACACATCTTCCTCACTTAAATCACAATCTTCAATGCATGTCATTTTTCTATCCATGGAAATTCATTAGAATGAGAAATGTTTTCCAGCTTTAGGCACATGGAATGTGCGCACAACACCTAATCAACTTGTGTTTGTAGTAATTACACAGGTAGTCAATGTGCAGTTAGAGCGAGTGCATGCTTTCAAATTCCACATACACTCTGAAGTGTGATAAGGATGTGTTCTATCTGCGTTGCTATTCATTACATATATCGATTGTATGTGTACAATTGCCAACACCAATGAAGAAAATTTAAACAACCTCGTGAACGGACTTCTCTTTGCAGACGATTAAACGATAAAATCAACATCTGAACTACAACAACATGTAAATAGAATCTAAACTACATGTAGGGACTTTAATACGAAGATAAACACAACAAGAACCAAGGTAATGTCAATAGTAGAAAGAAAAAAAATACTAATATTTTCATCGATGACCAACAACTGACACAGACGAAAGAATTCAATTATCTTGGAAGCATTTTATCATCAAATGGGAAAAACACCATAGCAATACAACATATCATACCAAATCTTAAGTCAGATTTTTCATATTTTCAAAAACAAAAATGTAAATATGAACACCAAAACTACACTATATATAAAACTATCATCGCACCATCACTAAGTTAACATTGTCAAACATGGAAATTTACAACCGAAGACAAAACAAAACTTGCTACAATAAAACTTATTTATCTACGTAGAATTCTCAGAGTAACAGTAAGAGACAAAATCAGAAATGAAAACATCAGAACAATAACAAACACAATGCAAATCCTGGATTACACCAGAAGACAACAGATCAAGTGGTTCGTACATGCTTCCAGACTACCATCAATTAGTGCCTCTCAAAAATCGTTGCTACATATATTCACGATGGATAATCTCGCTGGCTGCGAAACGCCTCGTCAGAGGATAGACAAACAAAGAGTTATCAAAGCAAAGTATCAGCTTGCCACGTCCCGTCTCGACATGTACCCCCATGCAAAAGACATTTCATTATCAAGTGCTTTGATGAATGACGTTCGCGATAATATTTCTCCATGTATATCGATCTCTCATATGTCATCATCTCTGTTGGTGTCGTAAATCGAAGCCCATTTACAGCCCATTTGTCGTAGATCAAACACCATTTCCAGTTTCACAGTGATCATCACGTGTCCACGGATTACATGCCCCACTTGTCCAAGGATCTTCGCGACTAGGATATGGTTTATTAGAGATATGCGAACTCATTTCGCATGCGAGTTAAGAATTAAATTCCAAAAAATAGATGTAATAAATGGTAATCTACTATTTATGACAAACAAACAACAAACAATCAGGGTAAAAGCAGAAGCCGATGTCAAACTGAAGGTATTAAGCACATAGAACAGATCAGTCTTTGAGTGTTTTGTGACAACTAGATGTGAACGCTAGTAAAAGATTGACTAAAACTCTACAGAATAACATCACAATTTGGAAGACAATAAACATGGATTTCTAAACAACACTTGTTGCAACAATCTTATCGATACATTATGTATGACAGTGGTCTTCAACATGGGTAAATTCTCTCTTTGTGGGTCACATTAAAATTTTGAATGGGATTTACAGAAATAATGGGGGGGGATAGGCATGGACTATTCTAGGAAGGGGGGCACATGATGGTAATATATGTGATGGCAATTAGGAAGACAAATAGTTATAACCACCAGATATTATTAAACTTTTCTTTTGTCCAGATGACCACGAAGAAATATTAGTTCCGAAAGAAGGGTACGAGCGAATGAAATGTTGGGAACCACTGATCTATGTCTTCTCTTAGCTTTTCCCGCTATCCAACTTATTGGATGCCATCGTTTGGAATGGTATTCCTCAAAGTCAAATAATTATCATCTGTGATGTAATCGTAAATCTTTTCTTCTTCTTCTGGTCGTGCATACGTGTGTGTGCTATTTGCTAGCGAAGGAGTCGAATAGTCGTCACCAGTTGGAATTATGTAAGGATCAGTACTCCGAGGCCGGTGGACTGGAGGATTTGGAAGATCGGCTGTTGTAATGAAAAAGAAAGAAGGCACATGTTATACTTGATGATACAATAATTATCAAATATGTATTTTCTGGTGGCATATCTTATAGATGGCTTTTATCAATACAATATTTTTTGTCCTCTATAATTTATACAAATAGTTATGTATGCAGAAGGTCTGAAAGCCCTCCAGTTCAACCAGTATACAATAACAAACTCCTAGTTTAATTAGTTAGTTTTTTTCTTTGGTACCAAGGGCGGCACACATGACGTAAGTCATGTTTCTTAATGCCTTGCAGTTCGCTTCAAGCTGTTGTAGTTCTTGGGTGATGCTAATACACATTGTCATTGCCTCGTTCTTGACTGTTCTTCGTAGTATTGTCATAGGTCTTCCACGTTTAGTAGATATATGTACCTGTAATTAAATTGCGTCTATCCTCTTAGGAAACCACATAGCTATGAGTTGAGATATGACTGAGTTATCTTAAGCTCACAACGGACAAGTCCATAAGTGACTCGATCCACTTCTCAGTTAATCAATTAGAGTGTAGCGACTGACTGTTCGAGTTAGATGCTGATTTATCAATCTTCTTCTTCTTTCGTTCACTTGAAACATGTCTATATCTGTAATTCTGTCTCCTTAATAAAACTCACTGTCTTTTGTAGTTCATACAGTGTCCCATAGAGTTTTGATTCCAGTGTTGTTTCCTCTGGCCAATATGTCTGCCTCAGCGTTTCATGCTCAGAACACTCTTGAAGTATATGTTTGGCACTCTGTGCTGCCTGTCCACATGTACACATGGCCGTGTTGCCAATCTTGAACTTTGTATACATGTGACTGCGGAGTCGGTTGTGTCCTGTTCTGAGACGTAGAATTATAACTTGTTCTGATCTGTTCATATTGTGATAGTCATCTTGTGTTGGTGTTTGTGGCTTTCTTATTGACTTTATCATCTGTTTTTTCTGATGGTAGGTGATTGGTATATCTGGTTGGTCTTCGGCAGCACCTTCCTTAGCCAGTTGGTCTGCTTTTTCATTTCCTGGTATTCCACAGTGAGAGGGTATCCACTGCATGGTTACCCTATACTGGTAAGACAATTCGCTAAGTAGTTTTTTTAAGTCTGTTAGTTTTCCAGACTGGAGAGCTTGAAGCACTGACCTTGCATCTGTCAGGAATACCACAGGCTGTAGGTCAGAGTTGGAGTTCAGCAGTTTTTTAGCTGCCACACTAATTGCCTGGATTTCTGCATCATAATTATTGCAGAATTTTCCTGTCGGTGTTCTGATTGTATCTCTAGGCTTGTGTGGATATTCTATATATACACCTGCACCTCCATTCCTCACAGCATTCTGTGCTGACCCATCTGTGTACACTCTGACCCATATATCTTGTGGATATTCCTCATCCAGGAAACTGAGGGTGATTGTCATTCGCTGCACGCTGTTCATCAATCAATTTGTATATCTATTATGTTTCTCTGTACGGGATGTTACGATCTCTACAACAATCTCACGTGGTCTTGAGACCGGTAATGATTTACACTTTTGAAAATCTTCTGAGAGGATGTCATATAAATCATTAACTATGTCAGATCGATAGATTGATGTAGCTATTACCATTATGACCGTGCTCAGCAGTGTTTCATTTCACTCATTACCTCAATCTCCGCGTGTCATGGCACGAATAAGAAGATCACATCTTGACAATTAACCTGTTATCCCATATGAATAGTGGCTTCTTCTCAGGGCAATGTATATTACAGATTTTGTAGTTTTCTGAGTTTGAAATAAAACTCGCAAGAACCAGATCTCCCTTCAGTCTTATTTAATTATTCAAAATGATGGTACAGGAACGTTGCTACACAACATTCATGAGACTGGAACAAAGTTAACAAACACACAAAACACATTATTTGACGGAAACTAAATAATAAATGGATGCCCTTGGAGATTCAACTGCTTCTAATAATCTGGTGTTTCGCTGAGCTAAACTCAAACTAAAGTCATGGATGTCTTGCAAATTCTGTTGCTTCTAATAATCTGGATGTCTTGATGATCTATAGTCAAACTTGAGTCATGAATGTTCTGAAGATTCAACAGAATATAATAATCTTGGTGTTTCGACGACGACTTACAGTCAAATTAAAGTCATATGTGTCCTTTATATTCAGATGCTTCTAGTAGTCTAGGTGTTTCGATGCCGTATAGTCAACCTATGAACAATAAATAAAACTACAGCCAAGAGAATAGAGTTCGAAATGAAGTGCTATAGAAAATTCATGAGAATACCACGTACAGCAAGAAAGACCAACAAAGATGTGATAAAAAATATCAACGTCCAAGAAGGCTGGCTTTTAAACACTATATTAAGAAGGAAGTTAAGTTTCTTCGGTCATGTGAAGAAACACGGTGGCATGGAAGAGTGTAATAAAATAGAGCAGAGAGGGGGGTAATAGAAGGCAGTAGAGGCAGAGGCCGACCAAGACGTCAATGGACAAGAGATATTCATAAATGCTTGCACATGTCGCTAGAGGTTGCAGGACAACTTGACAGAGACCGCGGGGATCTCACGAGATTCATAAGGAAGACTTCGTTTTTGAAATAATGCGTCACATGACACTTAGTCAAACTAAAGTCATGGATGTCCTAGAGATTCAGCTGCTTCTAATAGCCTGTGTATTTCGATGACCTATATTCACATACTAGAGGCAATGTGGATGCTCGTCTGTTGCTATGTCGATAGTTACATTCTGCAGGAAATCTAGTAAAACTGTTGTCCTACTTCAAAAGAGATCTGGTGGAAGATTATCACTCACTCTTTGAAAGATAGGACATTTCTGATGTAATGGCCCATCAGCGCGCATTCACTCCGAGGTCGTGACAATCTTAACCCTATTCATTTAAATTAGAGCCAACGAACAATTTCATATTACGCTATGTTTGCTTTATTTATATGTGCTACGTAAATTGTTTTTACCATTTATGATTGCATGCACATGCTTAAAATGACGTCAATTTTCATTCCCTAATTTCTATTGAATTGTTATTGTTGATATATTTTTGTTTACATAATTTCAATTCCACTTATATACGTCCTAATAATTTTTGTTTTATTTGTAATAAAAAAATCCCAATACTCGGCTTATATTGGTAAATTACGATTTATCACGACACACACATCTATTCTGAAAATCTAGTTGCGCACGTTTAACCATACTTCAATGGGCATTCTTTATAAATAAGATGACGACATTTACATTATCATTTCATTTTTAGAAAATAAGTGACTCTATATCTGAGTATGCTTAAGATTGTTATGTGTGAACGTCTGTGAATGCACGAAATAAAAAAAATAAAACAGTTATACAACTTACGTTTATCGCCTTCGCCTTTTCCAGCTACTCTGTCACGTTGATTATATTTATCCAACATCCTCTGCCGTCTCTTGTAGATGATAATACCAACTGCGATAGCGAGAATCAACAGAAATGATAATCCAAGACCAAGTCCTAATCCCAGGGCCACCTGATTGTTGTTGCTAGTGCTAGTTGTAGTTCCTATACGAGTATAATATATTATTTGTGCAAGTTAATAAAGTAGACTTGTCACGTTAGAATGTAAAACTGTCACGATATAAAGTAGAATTGTCACGTTAGAATGTAAAACTGTCACGTTATAAAGTAGACTTTTCACGTTAGAATGTAAAACTGTCACGTTATTAAAATGTGTTCTTTTTTTATTATAAATTATTAATTTAGGAATGTAAATATTCTAACTAATAGTTTCAAGTATGCAATCTTTATATTAGAATGTAAATTATCAATTTCGAATGTAAACAATCCACTTTAGAATTCTAAATTTCACATAAAAAGGAAATTCCTTGTTCTAGAATGGGAACATCACTTTGAAGTCAAAATTAACGTTTAAGATTGTCAAAAAATTATATAGTTTTGTTAGGACATGTATGGATGCGCGTTTAGTCCCCGAAAAGAGGCACTCAAGTTCAGCAGTATCTCAGAATCATCACGTTCGCCAGAAGCGTAGCATATACGTCTCTGTTGTCCGGTTCATCATTCTTCTATCAGGTCTGTTGATCCATCTGCCGTGATGACACACCTAGCATTCCTTTTACCTACTTGTTAAGTGCATACTATCTAGGCAACAATATAAGAACTACGAGGTATTTAATGGTGTGTCTTCTATCATATTTAGTCTTGTAAGAAGATAATGCTTTTTTTAAAGTGTATTTGAATGAGTTTGATAACTTCAAACAGCTTGTTTAATAACCAACCTTTGTTGCTGACGCTGTACTGTACTTGACCGCAGCCAGCAGCGTTACATTGAACCAAAATTATTCTGAATGTGAAGAAACATAAGTGATTTAAGCTCTACCTATTTAATTCTTAGTCATTTAGAATATCGCTTTTATGTTACAGGAAATCTACGAACATCTAAAGTAAAGATGTTTGCCAACTAGTAATTAAAATTAATGCTGTTCGTCCGTAGAAGTCGACGATGACCATTCAGCTCAATTGGGATGATGATGTTTGTGGTGTGCCCGACTGTGACAAATCAGTCATATGCTGCTTGAAATTGTCTACCACACTTTTGTTTTGACATGTATTGGAGGAGTCTGTGCAACTTTAAGCAGATCTTGCCTTTTTCTAGCACGTGTTTTGTTGCGCATCATTGTGTCTAAGGTTCTCTGAAGCTTGATGCCCCAATCTTGATTCTGTGACTGCCAGTTGGATATTGTCCAAGATTCTCCTATGAATTTGAGTCTATTTTGATGTGAGTCTGTGATGTCTTAAGAATGTCTTTAAAACGCTTCTTCTGTTCTGCTGCCTTGCGGGATCTAGTAAGAAATTATCCATATAACTTCTTTGGTAGACGATGATCTTTCATGCGGCCCAGCGTGTCTGCGCCTTCATCAATATTGTATATATGCTTACAAACCTAGATTTCATCAGTACTTCACTGTCTGGTATTTTATACCACCAATGGATGTTGAGTATCTTACGAAGACAGCTTAGATGGAAGTGGTTGAGTCTTCTAGCATGTCTGACATATACTGTCCATGATTTACAGGCATAAACGATTTATGATATTACAGTTTTTTTGGTAAACTATGATTTTGGTGGTAGTTGTTATTCCCCTTCTTTCTCATACGTTTTTCCGCAGTCTTCCAATTGTGGCACTAGCTTTCACTATTCTGTTGTTTAGTGTCGATGTTTACAACTTGTGTGATACTGCTGCCCAGGTAAATAAATTGACTGTTTGAAGCTCTTCTTCTTAGATCATTATATGGGGATTTAAGTGTTTGTTTGGTGTTGGTTGAAACATCATCTCTGTTTTCTTTATATTGATTGTGAAATGAAAGATGTCGCAGATTTCAGCAAATTTGCATAGGGTACCCTGCGCACTGTCTGCAGAATGAGCATACATTTCGCAGCCAATTGCATAGAGCAGTTCTATGATCATTGTGTCTCGCACCATAATTTTGGCTTGCAAACGCCCAAGATTAAAAATTGTACCGTCTCTTCTGTGTCTTATTTGTATTCCTGTTACGTCATAAGATCTAGATGCGGTTGTCAGTATGGCAGAAAACATCAGGATGCATAGTGTTGGAGCTAAAACCCATCCTTGTTTGAAGCTATTTGTTACAGGAAAGGCTGGTGATAACATTCCATCACTGATAACAACTGCCAGCATGCTTTCATGGAACTGTCGCAATATGTTGATAAACTTTTGGGGACAGGCAAATTTGGCGAGCACTTTCCACAGCCCATCTCTGTTACAGTGTCAAATGTCTGTGTAAAGTCTACAAATGTTGTGAAAAGTTCCCTTTGATGTTCTTCGATTTTTTCTTGGAGTTGACAGGCAGCAAAGATCATGTCCACTGTCCCGCAACCAGCATGAAATCCGCACTGACTTTCAGGCAGAAGATCACATCTGAGTGTCACATGAGAAGATCACATCTGAGTGTCACATGAGAAGATCACATCTGAGTGTCACATGAGAAGAACACATGCTAGTGTTACATGATAAGATCACATCTGAGTGTCACATGCGAAGATCACATGTGAGTGTCACATGAGAAGATCACATGTGAGTGTCTGTGTAAGTCGTTTAAACATTACACGTGCTAGTATTTTATTAGCTATTGATAGCAACGATATCCCACGGTGGTTGTCAGATGACTGTTTATTTCCCTTTCCTTTATATAGGTGGACAATTGAAGCATCTTTCAGGTTTTGAGGCAAGGTTCCTGAGTTTTAGCACGTAACAAACATCTTGGTATGCTTCTGGACAAGAACTTCTCCTCCTATCTTGTAGATGTCTACTTGGATGGCATCCATACTAGGAGCTTTACTTTGCGACATATGACATCCATACTAGGAGCTTTTCCTTGCGACATATGACATCTATACTAGGAGCTTTCCTTGCGACATATGACATCTATACTAGGAGCTTTCCTTGCGACATATGTCATCTATACTAGGAGCTTTCCTTGCGATATATGGCATCTATACTAGGAGCTTTCCTTGCGATATATGGCATCCATACTAGGAGCTTTTCCTTGCAACATATGTCTAATGACAGTTGCATTTCTACTTCTTGATTTATTGTTGGGTTACTTGAGGAATCAATTAGATTCACAGTCCTAGATCAATCGAGTATTAAATTCCACGTGCAGCATTTTCTAATGAACTGTGGGGACCTTGCACACATGCATCTTTAGGGGGGGGGGGTGGGTAGGTGATGGCTTGCTGGTAACCCTGATGTTAGTGTTATTATAGTGACTTAGAGATGTTACACTACGTTTGGTGTTTTCATCATGTCTTAGAGATATGGCTCTCAGGTTTGGTGTTTTCATCATGTCTTAGAGATATGGCTCTCAGGTTGGTGTTATCATTATGTCTTAGAGATATGGCTCTCAGGTTAGTGTTATCATTATGTCTTAGAGATGATCGCCCTGAGGTTGGTATTATTATTTTGACGTACAAATGAACACCTTGAGATTGGGGTTATCATAAAAGAAATGGTCACGCTTATGTTGAGGTTGTTACACTAATATTGAGGTGGTCACACGTGCATCTAGAATGAAAGTCACGAATACATATACCTAACTTAAAGAAAACACTCAAAAGATTTACCTGTTGATATAACAGTTTAGACATGCATTCATAAAAGCAACACACAGCACACACATGCAACGACTTAAGTCCGAGATTAATGCGCGGTAAAGACAACTCGCCAAAATTGAAATTGAGAAACATGTTTCAAAATTTTAAACCAATGCACAACATGCAAAATGTCATTGATTACACTGCGCAACACATAAAAAATTACAGACATGAAAATAATCATTTCCTACTGAAAATGTGGTGAGAAAAACGAATATCACATTAAAAATTCTCAGTTTGCTCTTATTGTTGTGATATTCCTTGTTTATTGTGTCGAAAAAAGTGGAACATTTTTCTGACGAAAAATTTATTCAGCGACGAATGCATGTTGACACCGTGCGACTTCTCTCAATGGCCGCTATATTGTTTAAATCGTGTGTTGATGTAAAAACAAACCACAGGTAATTACAACATGTGTATATAATTAATATTTTCAAGTAGTATATATATATTTTATTTTCCAGTGCTATAAATGTCTGAATTTGTATAAAGATTGGATTCCATAATGTCACGAAAGTGCGTTAATAGTGCTAACAATTTTTCTATGTTTGTGGCGAGGGGACGTTGTCGTCTCAAAAACAGAAAATTACACCTTTAATTAAAACTGCATATCATCTTTACTTCGGCTGTAAGATAGGTGATCAAGACAAACCCTGGGCATCTCACATTTGCTGTATTACATGTACTGTGAAACTCTGTGGTTGGCTGAATGGCAAAGTGCGGTCAATGTCTTTCGCGATTCCTATGATATGGAGAGAGCAGAGAGATCATGTAAGTGACTGCTATTTTTGTATGGTGCCTCCTCTCCAACACGGAATATCTAAAAAGAAGAAGTGGACTTTGAATTACCCCAATATTCCATCAGCTATACGGCCAGTGCCACATGGAAAAGATCTGCCTGTTCCTACCTCACCCAACCAGAAAGTTATAGAGCTTAATGCAGATTGTGGTTAAGAAATACAACCTGAGTTTGAACAGGAAGATACTCAATTCACACCAATAGGTTCTGTTGATATTCTACATAGAATTTCTCAAAATGAACTAAGTGACTTAATTCGAGATCTTGACTTATCTAAAACAAAAGCTGAACTTCTTGCATCAAGACTTCAGCAGTGGAATCTCCTGGATAAAAATGTTAAGGTGTCTATGTACAGAGAACGTCAGAAATCTCTAACTCCATTTTTCACAATGAATAATAGCATTGTTGCTTGCCATGATGTTAATGGGCTTATGGAAGCTTTGAAAATAGAGCACATACAACAAGAGTGGAGGTTATTCATTGACTCATCAAAGTTAAGTTTGAAAGCAGTTTTGCTACACAATGGCAATTCATTACCTTCTATCCCTATAGGCCATGCTGTCCACATGAAGGAGACTTATGAAAATATGAAATTACTTCTTAAAGCAATAAAATATGATGATCATCAGTGGCAGATTTGTGCAGACTTGAAAGTTATTTCAATTTTACTTGGCATGCAATTAGGTTACACAAAATATTGTTGCTTTCTGTGTGAATGGGACAGTCGACAGAGAACTTCTCATTACATTAGGAAAACTTGGCCTGATAGGAAGGTTATGGAGCCTGGTGAAAAGAATGTACAGCAAATTTCTTTGGTTGATAGAAATAAAATAATTCTACCTCCTCTTCATATTAAATTGGGGCTAATGAAGAACTTTATCAAAGGCATGAATAGGGAGGGAGAGGCATTTAAGTACTTGAGGAAAAAATTTCATTACCTTAGTGATGGTAAAATAAAGGAAGGATTATTTGTAGACCCACAGATAAGGGAACTTTTGAAAGATGAGCATTTTGATGCCATTATTCATGGGAATGAGAAAGGTGCATGGCAATCTTTCAAATGTGTTGTACAAAATTTCCTGGGCAATCATAGAAGTGAGAACTATCCTGTTGCTATTAATGAACTTCTGACAGCATATCAACAATTAGGTTGCAACATGTCACTTAAGATCCACTTCCTGGATTCTCATCTTGATTTCTTCCCTCCAAATTGTGGTGCAGTAAGTGATGAACATGAGGAGCGTTTCCACCAAGACATTGCATTGATGGAAAAAAGGTACCAGGGTAAGTGGAATACATCCATGCTTGCTGACTACTGCTGGAATGTCACAAGAGTAGCTCCAAAAGTGGTATACAAGAGGAAAAGGAAACAATAAGAAATAGGATTTTTAATACAAATATTGAAATTACAATAACTCAAAAACTAGAGATAATAAACATTTTCTGATGTCATATTCGTTTTTCTCAACCCATTTTCAGTAGGAATTGACTAATTTTATACTTGTAAAAAAAAAAACAACTTTTTTTTGGTGCGCAGTGTTATTAGATATAAATATGATTGTCGCATGGAACGTCATCTGTATATTTACATGGCTATATCCCTCTCCCTCTTTCCTGTTATGGAGGATAGAAGGACTTGGAGTATTTTGTGAATAGATATTTATCCATCCATCCATCCGTCCGCCCGTCTGTCTCTCTCTCTCTCTCTCTCTCTCTCTCTCTCTCTCTATATATATATATATATATATATATATATATATATATATATATATATATATATATATATATATATATATATATATATATATATACATTACTTACATCCAGAGATGTACAATGGTATGAACATGTTATGTAAATAAAATAAGTAAAAACAATGGTCTGGACATTTTATGATAATCAAACTCATTCAACTACCTGTAAGTGCATATGCCCTATAATATTTAACACGACGAGGTTACTATAGTTAGCGAAAGATAAAGAAAAAAAGAGATGGCTCTATACAATTAAAGAGATTCTGAACATACACGGATATAGTGCAACATAAGCTACGCATATGACAACACAGCAGGCAATAGATTTACATTATATCGTTGTTTGGAGGTAAAGGACCGTTGCAGAATGTTGTAGTTGGAGGTGAAGTGCAGGTGGTGTCTTCTCCAATGATGTACGAGTAGCTTGACGGACCAGCTGACAAATAGAAAAGAACATTCTTGATTTGTTAAGTAAACACACACCTCAAGGTAGCAAATAAGATCTGAACCAGGCCTACACAGCTGACACCGATTAATCTCGCAACTTGAGCCAGCACATTTTCCGAATTTTATCTGTGTTGTTCACTTGAATGGACACGATTAAAAAAAAATTTGGTTGCATGGATGGAGATTGATGGATTTTGGAAAAATAATTCACTGACTTGTAAACACTTTCTGTGTCAGACAAGCGGACCTGATTCAAATCTTGCCTGAATATGTTCTGTGTTTTTTCAGAATTCATGGATGCCTTCTAATTATATTATTAATATAATCAAATAAGAACAGACCATGGTATCATTATACATATATGACATATCATGGTTTATAGATTGGCTGAGAAATTTGCATCTTTCGGCCGCACGATCTAACTTTAGTATGACACTGAATCACTCCAGGCCTTCCCCCCCTCCCCATCTAAAAAAACCAACCACATCACAACTCTATTCGCCACTTACAAAATGCAAGACAGGATACAATGTTGCTTTTCTATGTTCCCTTTTCGGACTCCAGAACCAACAGGTTGAGAATACAGTAGCAACAGGTTGAGAATACAGTAGCAACAGGTGGAGAATACAGTAGCAACAGGCGAAAGATACAGTAGCAACAGGCGAAAAATACAGTAGCAACAGGCGAAGAATACAGTAGCAACAGGCGAAGGATACAGTAGCATCAGGCGAAGGATACAGTAGCAACATGCGAAGGAAACAGTAGCAACAGGCGAAGGATACAGTAGCAACAGGCGAAAGATACAGTAGCAACAGGCGAAGGATACAGTAGCAACAGGCGAAGGATACAGTAGCAACAGGCGAAGGATACAGTAGCAACAGGCGAAGGATACATTATACTAGACAGAATAATATCGATGTGTTTAGTGATGTCCCTTGAAACATGTCCTTGTATATTGATGCGAGAAATATTGCTCTCCAGCTCTAGGTAAGTCCAAACCTCACACATGGAATTTAAAACAGAAATATATGAAATGGCTTCCGACAAAGAGTAGAGTGTAGCAGTAACACAAATATGAAATAATAATAGTAAGAATACGCATGAAATGTTACTTTTAATATTAGAACAAACAATAAATAAGTACAAATATAAATGTAAATGATAAGAAATAATAAATGTAATTGAAAAAAAAACAATAAAAAAAGCATTCCTTACCAACGCGTATTTATCATGAAACATTAAGTGACAAGTATAATTCAAATAAGTGCGTCTCACCAAATAAATGATCCAGTGACATAAGACTAATGGTGCTAGAGACGATATATTGACGTAATATCACTTATATCACATGGAAGTTCACCATGGACAATGAATAAAAAGATATAAAAAGGTAGCTCCCTCGGAGAAATATGTTACAGAAGAATTTTAAGAATATCACGAATATTAAAAAGACTAATGTACATATTCTAAGCAAAACAGATACATAACGTATATATGCTGAGACAAGATAGATACATAACGTATATATGCTGAGACAAGATAGATACATAATGTATATATGTTGAGACAAGATAGATACATAATGTATATATGCTGAGACAAGATAGATACATAATGTATATATGCTGAGACAAGATAGATACATAATGTATATATGCTGAGACAAGATAGATACATAATGTATATATGCTGAGACAAGATAGATTCATAACGTATATATGCTGAGACAAGATAGATACATAATGTATATATGCTGAGACAAGATAGATACATAATGTATATATGCTGAGACAAGATAGATACATAATGTATATATGCTGAGACAAGATAGATACATAATGTATATATGCTGAGACAAGATAGATACATAATGTATATATGCTGAGACAAGATAGATTCATAACGTATATATGCTGAGACAAGATAGATACATAATGTATATATGCTGAGACAAGATAGATACATAATGTATATATGCTGAGACAAGATAGATTCATAACGTATATATGCTGAGACAAGATAGATACATAATGTATATATGCTGAGACAAGATAGATACATAATGTATATATGCTGAGACAAGATAGATACATAATGTATATATGCTGAGACAAGATAGATACATAATGTATATATGCTGAGACAAGATAGATATATAATGAGACAATTTAAAACATACGATTAAAGGCATTATATTATTGTTGTTGTATTCATCCCCAAGAATTATGAGCGATTAGCTCTTACTTCCTTTGGGCAATGGAGTAGTTTGCTCAAAGTTTTATTTCATACCCAGAAGACTCCAATTTTCAGCGGAAGTATCCTACTTAGAGGGAGTATCATTTAGAGGAAGTATCATTTATAGGGAGTATCATTTAGAGGGAGTATCATTTAGAGGGAGTATCATTTAGAGGGAGTATCATTTAGAGGGAGTTTTTTTAAAGGGAGTATCATTTAGAGGGAGTATCATTTAGAGGGAGTATCATTTAGAGGGAGTATCATTTAGAGGGAGTATCATTTAGGTGTTATGCAGAGTTAGCGTAATGAGTTTCAGCTCTCATGCCAAGCATCCTTTCATGTCAGAGATGGCGATAGCAGCCCACGCATCATGGTCACTTGGATGGGCTAGCTATGCATTCCACGCTAACCAAGATGGCTCTCCAATTATGTTCCACGCCAACCAAGAGGGCTCTCCAATTATGTTCCACGCCAACCAAGAGGGCTCTCCAATTATGCACGGCTGTCAGATTCTAGGGTGTCCAAAGTAAATTTTATAATTACGTCGAACTGGCTACACGTTGACATCAAGGACCATAGTATTGGCTAACTTTATCCACCCCCCCCCCTCCCGAGTGATAAATAATGCTGTGTTCTCTGAATGTTGTACCACAAAACGACTCGCAATCGTACAGATGAAATGATGTGGTGCTCGTGTAAGAGAAAGGCCTCGCTATATTGCCATGCCATCTATTTAGAGTTTACTGTTGCATCATGGTTGATCTGATGTGTACTGTTGCATCATGGTTAATCTTATGTGTACTGTTGCATCATGGTTGATCTGATATGCTAAAACTGAGAACTTTATACATTCCGCATGAGGAGCAATTTTATATTAAACATGTCATACAAAGACAGTCAGCTTGGTGGTAGAGTGGTTAGTGAGCCTGTCTTACAAATGTAACCAAAGGCATGCACTCGTGTCTCGAAAAACGATCGCCTACATTGTACTGTATGTTTATGATTGTTGTCTTAATAATAGCAAAAGTTGATAAATAGCAAGTTCCTTTACAGGGTATTCTTCCATGGAATGCCAAGGCAGGAATTAGAAAACGTTGTGACAGCGGGAAAAATTGCCTACAAGAGAGATAGAGGATGCCATCAGCGAGAAAGAAATAGAAAGACATAAGAGAGAGAGAGAGAGAGAGAGTGTCGCTGAAGTCTATGACAATTTACATCTAAGATAGAGTTTTGTTAGTCTATAGCTATCTACATCTGAAATAGAGTGTTGTTAGAGTATATGACTATCTACATCTGAAATAGAGTCTTGTTAGAGTATATGACTATCTACATCTGAAATAGAGTCTTGTTAGAGTATATGACTATCTACATCTGAAATAGAGTCTTGTTAGAGTATATGACTATCTGAATCTGAGATAGAGTGTTGTTAAAGTATGTGACTATATATATATCTGAGAGAGTGTTGCTAGTCTATAACTATCTGAATATGATATAAGAGTAGTGTTAGGGTCTATGACTATATACATCTGAGAGAGTATTGTTAGTCTATGAGTATCTGCATTTGATATAGAGTGTTGTTAGGGTCTATGACTACTGCATCTGCGATATAGTTGCTAGAGTCTATGACTATCTACATCTGAGAGAGTGTTGTTAGTCTATGATTATCTGCATCTAGGATAGAGTGTTATTAGAGTCTATGAATATATAAATCGGATATAGAGTGTTATTAGAGTATGAATATCTAAATCGGAGATATAGTGTTGTTAGAGTCTATGACTATCTATATATAGAGTGTTGTTAGAGAATACGACTATCTATAACGACAGACGAAACAAAACAAAAAGTATATCAAGTTAGCAATGAATGTTAAATATCGCTTGATGTACTTACATGATAAAATCGATAGCCAGTTAGAAGGCGTTGTTTGGTATGGAACAGTGAAGTCAGTGCTACGTGCATAACCCCATGTACTGAGGCTGGTGTTTTTTATTTCTAAAAAAAGCATCAAGAAAATTGGATTTTACATTATACTGATTTCTGAATTTATATATATAAATATAAGATCAGGATGAAAGTAATGGATGGATCACAAGGTAATCTCTCTTCTTTCATATGCCATGCTGTGAGGTTTTATATATATTCAGTTCAAGGCCTTTTTTTGACATTATTTTAAATTAGAGGGATTTACAGAGCTTTAGAAAGCTCTAGATGATTTACTCATTGTGGCTATAGGGTTCAATGTCAAGGGTTGGTCAGACCGGATGGAAATATGCCGTGACATATTTCAATCTCAAGACGTGCTGCCAAATGAAATGATTGATTCCCTACCAGCAGTCCAGTAATGTGTCATCTATACGCTTCATCAAAGTAGATGAAATGATTGAATCCCTACCAGTGGTCCAATCGTGGATTTGTTTGAGAAAACCAGGCATTTCGAGCGATTAACTCTTACTTCCTATGTGCAGTGGGGTAGTTTTTCTAAGCTTTCTTTCATACCCAGGAGACTTCCGCTTTCGGTTTAGTGCAATGCGTATTGAAGGAGCCTTTTACTCAGAGGGGGTCTATAATTGTATAGACGATATGCTACAAAGTTTCCATAAGAGAGCCTCAATATAACGGCATGTCATTTACTAAGGTTTTCTATTGCATCGGTGATGTGTCTAGTGGGTAATTGGTAGGACCCACAGACGCAACCGCATGCGTGATAGTAATGGGTCGTCTATAGGTTTCATCAAAGTATAGAGCATGTAGGGGTTCGTTAACACAAAAAGTCACATTAGCGATGCTTATAAGGCGATATTATTACTCGTTTTTGCTTCCCTTCTGGGATCCGATAGCGCTATGTTCTATATATAAAGAGATATAATAAAAAACACATTCAAGCAATGGAAAATGTGTAGGAGTCAAATCTGTCATAAATTTGTCCAGACTTTTCTATATACATGTGTCTAGTAAATTAGTTAGGACATATAATTAAATCAAGTTTTCTTTGTGCTTATACACGGTAGAATTGGTTGGGTTTGTCTTCTATTGCGTTAATCTAGTTCAGAGGTGGTCCACATTAATATATATTTACTCTAGTGCAGAGGTTGACCACATTATTGTGTTTACTTTAGTGTAGAGGTGGGCCACATTATTGTGTGTTTACTCTAGTGCAGAGATGGCCACATTATTGTGTGCGTACTCTAGTTCAGAGGTGGACCACATTATTATCTATTTACTCTAGTGCAGAGGTGGACCACATTATTGTGTTTACTTTAGTGTAGAGGTGGGCCACATTATTGTGTGTTTACTCTAGTGCAGAGGTGGACCACATTATTGTGTATACTTTAGTGTAGAGGTGGGTCACATTATTGTGTTTACTTTAGTGTAGAGGTGGGTCACATTATTGTGTTTACTTTAGTGTAGAGGTGGGTCACATTATTGTGTTTACTTTAGTGTAGAGGTGGGTCACATTATTGTGTTTACTTTAGTGTAGAGGTGGGTCACATTATTTGGTAGACGGGCCGGAGTGAGCCTTTTTTCGTGTGGTATAGGGCAACCACTCTTTTAGGTATGAAGGTTTCCAATTATTGTGTTCTGAACTTTGGGTTCAACGCGTATAGTACTTTTAGATGACTCTGGGGATAAAAAAAAATTGCATTGCGTGACGTTTTCATTCCCGCCTCTGGTATAGCGCAGCCATGTAAATTTCTCTTTGTAACTTGTGCTATTTGACGTTTTATTTTCAGGATTTTAACAAACAAAATGTTGTAATAGTTTTCATTAAATCCTCGATATTGTATCTTTCAACCAGCGCATCCGATTTCTGTACAGACTTTAATCTGGACATCATTCTCTAGAAAGAGAAAGTCCTTAATATGTCTATAGAAGGACACGCGCTTATTTATTCAGCACTAAGATTGTGAGTGTGGGGATAGCTCAGTAGTGATAACTCTATCTGTAATACATAGGTTCTGCTGATAATGAGGACAGTGATGATTCTACGACGGTAGTTATGTGATGATGACATAATCCCTTTAGCTGTGAACAGGTAGCTAGCTCTTGACTGCCTATAGAGATTTTTTAAAAGTATAGGTCCTACTCTGTTCAATAACGGCAGTGACACCATAGCTCCACGCGAGTAGATTAATCATGATGATATGATATCTGTTGATAAAACAAGTGCCGTTTCCTCTATGTTATAATTTTCTCATTTATTTTGCATAACTGACATTTTGTCTTGGTAGCTTTGAGCCTAATTAAGGTATAGGGCCTGTGAACTGCACTAATCATCTTGGTAGGCTCAGAGCCTAATTAAGGTATAGGGCGTGCGAACTACGCTATTCACCTTAGCTTTTAGATTGCTGGCGACAATGAGTATACACAAAGTGGCTTATGCAAACCACGGATAAGTCTGATCAAACACTTTCAGTTAAAATGTGCACAGGTTATAGAATTTGGAGGATAATGTGATTGTATGATGGGTAGGAATACTTTGGACACATTAAAAGACATGACACCCTATTGAAGACCTTACTTGAGGGTAAAGTCACAGGGAAGCGAGCAAGAGGTAGGCAGAGATACAAGTGGGAGAGTAACATTACACGATGGACAGGTTACAGTCTAGCAGAGTGCACCACCAAAACAAGAGACGGGATATGTTGGAGATACGTTGCAGCCAACCTTCGTTGCGGAGACGGCACTTGATCATGATGATGATGGGTAGTGGATTAAAACGTCTTTGGTGAGTTGTGCCTCTTTCGAATATGGATACTACGTCACATTCACTGTATCATAGCGTGAAGACGATTGACGTATAATCATAATGCAATACTGACATGATTCTGATTTTTGTTGGCACATGAATACTGAGTAGACAATGGCAGAGAGAATAGCAACATATCAATCAGTGAAGATAATGTCATGTGAAAACAATGTACTGTGAATTAGTGATTACAATAAGATGCAAATGACTGAAAATCGCAAGATGTGTGTGAAGGTCACATATGAGTGTGTGAACGCAACACAATGTGAACGTCTGAATTTCACAAGAAGTGAATGAGTAAACGGTACAATGTTAATGTATGAAGATCACAAAATGTGAATGTTTCAACGCAGTGTATGAAATATTGTTTGAATGTATAAAAGATAAAAATTCCTTTCTGACAAAAGTATAGCTCCACCTCGGTTGAGTAACCGAGGTGACATTCAAACACACACGATTTGCTGTCTCGCAGGTTTGCTGTCTCACAGGTTTGTTGTCTCACAGGTTTGCTGTCTCGCAGGTTTTCTGTCTCACAGATTTGCTGTCTCACAAGTTTACTGTCTCACAGGTTTGCTATCTCACAGGTTTGCTGTCTCACAGGTTTGCTGTCTCACATATTTGCTGTCTCAGAGAATTGCTGTCTCACAGGTTTGCTATCTCCCAGGTATGCTGTCTCACAGGTTTGCTATCTCACAGGTATGCTGTCTCACAGGTAGGCTGTCTCATAGGTTTGCTATCTCACATGTTTGCTGTCTCAAAGGTTTCCTATCTCACAGGTTTGCTGTCTCAAAGGTTTGCTGTCTCAAAGGTTTGCTGTCTCAAAAGGCATGGATATGTTAAAGGAAATTATTGGGTGCATTTTTAGTCCCCAAATGGAGGCATGTCAGTGTGGAAATATCCCAGGATCACTAGATTCTTCCAGTAGTGCAGAATATACGCCTGGGCCAACTATTAATCATTCTTCCGTCATATCTGTTGACCCATCTCAGTGATGACACGCTTAGCTTTCCCCGCCATCTAGGTATATGCCAGGAAAGGACAAAGGTGTAATATTTCTTAGCCTGCTTTTTTCTTGCATTCATGGGGACCATTTGATAGATGACAAAAGTAAGAAATTTATACAAGAACTGCAGTGATTTTATCACTGGAGGCGGGTTGTCAACCTATCCCCCATCGTTCCCTAATCGCCTCCTAAGATATTTCTTAAATAATGATGTGAATTAGCAAACATTATGCGATACATGTGTGACACTGCATGTGAAATAATGTAAATGCAGAACCCCGTGAGATACGGAGAGACATGGCTGCAATTGAGTCTTATTGAAGAAGCAAAGAATGAACAAAGACCACCCAAATAAACAACTTGTAGAAAACTAACAGCTAAACCACAGAATAAAACAAAAGTCAGTCCTCAGATACGTCAATGAAATAAAAGACAGCTATCACCTTTCAGACAAGACGCAGGAACTGTAAAGAGTAAAACAATTTTTACCACCATGTTGTAAATTGCCATAAATCAAGACACAATTAATAGATAATGCAAAGAAAAGTTCTGAACCAGTAAGTCTTATGAAAGCCACACAGAAAACAATAGAACAATAGACACTTACCCAGAACAATGGATTCATGTCTATAGTAGCGGATCTTCATTCAAAGCACCATCACAGCGGAACAAAGTTGTCGTCTATATTGAATATCCAGACAAAACATTTGATGAGTTGTTTGATGCCTGTGGGGAGACATGCTCCAACTATGAAGCTGAAATAACAACACTGGAAGTTGCCTTGTACCACCTGAAGACCATATTTGATGCCTTTCCATCAAAAGTCACAAAACATTGTGAGCTGTACAGACTATATGTCCGCTCTTCAAGCACTAGAATGTGATGGACACTGTAAACCTAAGTTAGTTGAAACAGAGCTTATATATCCATGCCAACCAGCTGTTAACATATTATGAAGTCAACATTGTCATGCAGTGGATTCCTGGTCAATCAAACACACCTGGCAATGAAAAGACCAACAGACTAGCAAAGAAGGAAGCACAACAAGAACAGCCATGTACACAAACGACCTAGCACACTGTTACAATAATGCTGAAATCGGTGAACAAAGAGAATTGGATGAACAGATGGGCCATGGGAAACACTGGGAGGAAAATCTATAAATATCTCGTATATGACCATCCCAAATCCTAAAGACATCAACCTCATGGAAAGGAAAGACCAGAGTATCATTTTCTGACTTCGCACACAACATGTACAGCTTAACCATCACCTGAACAGAATATAACCACAACACACTCCAGGATGCCAACTGTGCATTAATCCCTATGAAACTGTTGACCACCACTTTTTGGAATGTCCAGCACTGAATTACATCAGGAGAATTCTTTCCTTTCAACGTCAAATATTTGGAACACTTTATATGTAATACAACAACTACTCACAAACACATGCATAAATCACACAATGGCATTGGGTCAAAGGGCATGAGCCCATGGACTGCTGGATCAGCAACCAACCAACCAACCACCCAACCACCAAAAACAGTATGATATGAATCAATGAGTACGATATTATGTGAATGAATGAGTAAAATTTTATGTGAATGAATGAGTACGATAGAATGTGAATGAATGAGTACGATATAATGTGAATGAATGAGTACGATATAATGTGAATGAATGAGTACGATAGAATGTGAATGAATGAGTACGATATAATGTGAATGAATGAGTACGATATAATGTGAATTAATGAGTACGATATAATGTGAATGAATAAGTACGATAGAATGTGAATGAATGAGTACAATTTCATGTGAATGAATGAGTACGATATAATGTGAATGAATGAGTACGATATAATGTGAATGAATGAGTACGATATTATGTGAATGAATGAGTACAATTTCATGTGAATGAATGAGTACGATATAATGTGAATGAATGAGTACGATATAATGTGAATGAATGAGTACGATAGAATGTGACTTAGTAAAGACAATATAATGGGAATGCGTGAATACACACATAAAATATATAATAAAGAAGATGCAGACGATAATGGTGAAAATGAATCAGTAATGTTGACGGAACAAAACAAAAAGAAGTAAAGAATTGTAATTTAATTTTCATGCGACAAAACTAGATGGTTTAAATAAACAATTTGTACATCAAGTTTACCTATGTCATTGCACAAGTTACTGCCAGTTATAATACATACAACTAGAGCAACATTAATGACTGCACCCTGGCTTGAATTCAGTAGACACGAAGCGCACAGAAGTACTTCAATCATTGTATTTCCAAGATCAGGGTTGACCACGTTATTTAACAGTGATGATTTACTATACAAAAGATCCAGTCTTGGAACTGAGAATTCAGAAATATATTGCTATGTCAAAGTAACAGAAACGGATACATTTATGTTATTTATGTTAATATGTTAGAACGATATTAGCATTTGCTGGCATGTTACATTTCAACACTACTGAAAAGTAATTTAACGAATTTACTCCGGAGACTTTTCGACTTCAGGACGCAGTTGCCTATTGATAAGATTATTCGAAACGGCAATAAATAGGTTTCTTAAAAGTAGTAGCACCAACTGATCGACTTGACTGAATTAATCAGTTAACCGAAAACTGTGGGTAGTTGTGGATAGTGCAATTCCTTCTTAGTCTGATGGTCTATGTTTAAGTTTCAGTATAGTTAGATAAATTGGTCGACCATACGTGGTTATCATGTCACCGCATCAGAGAATGGACACAGGGTCATAACTTGGATAGTAACTCCATCATCTATAATTTACAATTTGTAAGAGAAAAATTAAACACGATTCTACATAGTTTTCCACATATGGTACAGAATGGTCGATAAAAGTGGTTGGAATCTATAGCTACTGCTAGAATTTATAGTATCGCGTGGATCTACTGCCGGTGCATGCATTATTTTGCGTTCCCGGTAATGTGAGAGAAGGCTTGCATACAATGCATCAATATATGAGGACTTGAAAATAGATGTCACGTAGTGAAACTGTTTCACGAGCCCCCTTACTGGATGCAGGCACCGAGATTTATCATAGATCCACGTTGAGATTCGGAGACTTTAGTATTAAATGTGGAACTAGTAAACTGGACGCCTGCAGGATAGAATGATGAACGTGTTAAACCAGAGTACATAGGAAATATATTATACATAACTTTCGACATACCCATGTTTTGTCTATTATACGTTTACAGGTGAAAAATTTTTCAGAGGAGCCAGAATTGTGTTTTGGCCATATTAAAATTATCATTTTTAAATGATACTGACCACAAAATTAATTTTTGCCATTTTTGGCCTATATAAAGAACATACATAATTTCCCATATCTTCTTGGCTACAAATAATGTGACACGTTATTATAGTATGTGCATTAACTAAGTTATAAACACCGTCTATTGATACTCATGTATACATGTAGAATGAAAGAGTACATGTTACAAACAAGTATTTGGCAATATTTTTCTCATGTTGTCTAAATGGAAGCTTTGTTTGCTATGATGAGGTTCAACAACAGACAATGATTGATTCATTGACAACCCTATGAATTGCGAGCAATTATCTCTTACTTCCTATGTGCAGTGGGGTGGTTTTTCTGAGCTTTTTCTTTCATATCCAAGACCAGCTTTCGGCTTAGTGCAATGCTTATTGAAAGAGCCTTCTACTCAGAACGGGTCTATACTTGAATAGATGATATGCTACAAAGCTTCCATAAGAGAGCCTGAATATAAAGACATGTCATCTACTAATGTTTTATTGTACGTGGATGGTATTCTAGTGATCCATTGGTGAGACTCACAGACGCATGCGTGATAGTAATTGATCATCTATAAGTTTCATCAAAGTAGAGATCATGGATGAGTTGGTTAACACAACGCCCATGTGTTGCCGGTGCCCGAAAGGGGAGCAAAGACTAGCAACACTATTTACCTTCCACGCATGTCGTAAAAGGCGACTAAGGAGGTTATGGGATGGAGTTGGCTGTCCCATCCCATATAGGGTCAATGACCCAAAGCCATTCTGAAGTCGGATGTGTCAGGCCAAAAGGCGCAGATATCGCATTAATGTTGTAAACCATGACACAACACATTCCGTTCTCCGGACTACATCCTGCTAATCTGCAGGAGTTTGAGAACGAACGCAGAAGAAGAAGAAGGTTAACACAAGAAGTCCCATAAATACACAAAAAGTTGTCATAAATGGAAATGTAATTTAACAGAAAATTAAGTTTTTAAATTGCAGCATAGTGAAAAATAAGGTGTATAATTTTACTATATTGTTGTTCGTCCATCACAAATGATGATGACCATTTGTTACATCGACTTTTAAAAATTCAATTTTATTTATGTCCTTGATTATGAGTTTGTAGATGGCTAATGAGCCCTATTCGAGCTGTAAATGTCCTTGGACAGTTCGGACATGGAATGACGACAGTAGACGGATCCTGGTCTATCCGTGACTTTCTAGCTGCTCTCCGCTGTTGAGCTGCTGCATTTTTCCTCTTTTCACAAGATAAAGCGCTCTTATTGATTTTAGAACGTCATGTAGATCTATTTTGTGCAAGTTCTTCCTATGTATCGTGGTCTATTTCAAAGGCTTTTATTGAGTTCTTTAACGAGTACATAACATTTAAGTGCCTGCATTGCTTTCAAGCATAGAGAAAGCTCAGATTTTCATAATAACATTAAAAGAAGTAAAATTAAGTTACCAACAAATATGCGTCATTGTTAAATGAATGAATGTTGATCAATTGAGATAGGTAATGTACATTTAGGGTTTAATCTTAAACTTAAAGGTAGTATTCTTGAAAAATCATCATCTTTAGTAGTTTATAAACAAAAAAATTTTTGCCACAGAGGTTACCACAGAGGAGAGTTAATGTATAAGGACATGACATCTACTATGGCTTTACTCAAGTCCTTTACTAGAATAGTATGAAAGTATATTATAGTATGAATAGTATACAATTAGGCTAGCAGACCGATTCTGCGAAAATCTGTACATAATTAAAAAAATCGGGTTTGCCTGTTGATGTCCACTTTAATGGCACGGACCATCGGGGCGCTTAGAACATTCAGGTTACGGCCATTAAGTCGTGCTTCTCTGACGACCGGGCCCGTCTGGTGCTTGAGAACTGCTACATTTATCAATATGGCACTCTTAAACCAGACGACATTAAATGAGCGCCTGTCTCATGTATGACTTTAATCGATCCATAGTTTCTGTTTTTTCGTGTCACATGTTTGTTGTCATTTTTGTATTTTCCTTGTCCGGTTTCATTTCGCCTCTTCCGGTCAATTCATACTACTCATACCAATGTGACCGTCGATGTTATTACTGTTCGCTTTCTGTTATATGTTTTAATTTGGTTTCAATTGTATGTTTTAAAGGCCTGGTCGAAACGTCGATTTGTGTGTGTCATTATGTGTGTCATTCAGTATTAGCAAAACTTTATTACCCTATTCCTGGATCTACCTGTTGGATTTCAGTTTTGCGCAGTAAGTACATATTAACTAGAATAGTATGTCCTGCGTGCTGATCTCACACAGCGTCCACTAGGATAGTCTGCTGATTCGATTTTCCATTGACTTCAACGGCTGGCGTCACACATTACACACAAAGTAAACGATGATCAGCCTCATCAGTCAAGATACAAGACTCAGCACGCAGGACCTATAATAATATGAAGGGTTTGTTTACTATTGTCTATTTTCTGTTTGTCTTCTTCTTCAAGCTACTTGTCTGGTGGCATATACTGACATTAATAATTCTCCTACCTTCATATTTTAATATCATTATGAGATTAAGTTTTACCCATAGTTTCCTTTTTGTCCAAAATTGTAAAGTTGTCAGAAACATAATTATAAATCTCCATCTCAGACTTGTATATTCCCATGTGAGACTAATTCATCACATTTGTGTGTGTTTCTTTTCAGCCCCAGGAATTGCGATCAATTGAACTCTTTTTTCCTTTTGCACAATGTGAGCTTTCTCTAGGGTTTTACATGATCTCTGAAAAGTTTCAACTGTCAGCGTGTGCAATGTTTGGAAAAGAAACCTCTTACACAAATGGGGTAAAACTTGTTTGTCTATGGTTCCCAATCTTGTATTTCTATCTGTGGCCCCCCTTTTGTACAATTATTTTCTCGTTACACACTGGGACATAAGGGAGAAAAATACCACAAAACAGGGTGTCTAATTTTCTTTAGATTTCACCAAGAAATTCCGAGGTTTATTGATAGATATCTGAGTTTTATTGATAGATATATGAGGTTTATTGATAGATATCTGAGGTTTATTGATAGATATCTAAGTGCTGGTTAATATCTTACTAAGTTTTGGTTAACATAAATACCACAATGTGACCACCAAATAAAAGCCAGCACCCTTCGTCAAATTTTACATGTTTTTCCGTTGCCCCTCTACAAGTTTTCGTAGTTTCCAAGAGATAATATGACTCAAGTTGAGAATCACTGATATAGATACAAGTGTTGTGGGGCTTCCACAAGAAGAAAGGCTTACTGGTATACATTTCATCTAACAGGGGTCTGCTGTTACATGGTGGTTGGTAATGTGGGCTATTGATGAAATCTTCATACCTTCCACACACGATTACAGTTTTGATAATATGTACTATACATTATATGTGTATAAAGCAATCACTATTACCAGGTATGTACTATTACCTCTTGGCTGAATGTAGATCTTCACTTCAGATGAAAAGTTTCCAATGTAAAGTTCGTTCCAAGCTCTCACCTTAAAAAATATAGAACATCAACGCATCAGTGTGAACATCAACGCATCAGTGTGAACATCAACGCATCAGTGTGAACATCAACGCATCAGTGTGAACATCAACGCATCAGTGTGAACATCAACGCATCAGTGTGAACATCAACGCATCAGTGTGAACATCAACGCATCAGTGTGAACATCAACAAATCAGTGTGAACATCAACAAATCATATAGAACACCAACAAATCAGTGTGAACATCAACAAATCATATAGAACATCAACGCATCAGTGTGAACATCAACAAATCATATAGAACATCAACGCATCAGTGTGAACATCAACAAATCATATAGAACATCAACGCATCAGTGTGAACATCAACAAATCAGTGTGAACATCAACAAATCAGTGTGAAGTCTCTGAAGAATATTCTCTTTCACAGACAAACACATCATAGTGTTTACCGGGGTTCGAAAAGGGAGCACAGAATTGTAACATGTTGACCTGCCGTTTATGTTGTAAGAGACGACAAATCCATGTAACTTAGTGTTAAGTATTTTCGTGTTTAGTTATTTGGTAGTTTTTTTAGTATTTTTTAGATATACAGGACCGAATTTACGTATAAGCTAAACAAGCTATAGCTTAGGGTCTCCACTGTATTGGGGGCCATAAAAATATTTTTGGTGCTGACATATAATATCTGGACTTACAAAGGGCCCCATATCTCAAATAGCTTAGGGCCTTATCAAGTGTAAATACGGCACTGGGGATAAACATACATACATTTTAGGGAAAGACAGTCACACATACATATACACCTCACTCACAGTTCCTCTGTCACACACTCCCATACACTTACAACACTTATACACAGGTGCATACACACACACTTTCCCTCACACAAACTAACTCTCACCAGCTTGCATTTCTCACACTTTATTAGCTCTAGCATATTTTTCACAAACTCTCAATTATAAAATTGTGATATCTTAGGACGTTGTGGTGGCTGACTTACCATTTCTGCGACCTCCACAACTTTATTATGGTTGTACATCTCTGATATAAAAAAATTGATCACTAGCCCGTGGTTGAAAGCCCGCTCCTCATCAATAGAGGGTACATTTTACTTAATCAAAATTATAAATTGAAGGGCACTTATAGGCTCTCACGTATACTCTCACACATACTCTCACACATACTCTCACAGATACTCTCACACATACTCTCACACATACTCTCACACATACTCTCACACATACTCTCACAGATACTCTCACACATACTCTCACACATACTCTCACACATACTCTCACACATACTCTCACATATATTCTCACACATACTCTCACACATACTCTCACACATACTCTCACAGATACTCTCACACATACTCTCACACATACTCTCACACATACTCTCACATATACTCTCACATATACTCTCACATATACTGTCACATATACTGTCACATATACTCTCACATATACTGTCACATATACTCTCACACATACTCTCACATATACTCACACATATACTCTCACACATACTCTCACATATACTCTCACATATACTGTCACATATACTCTCACACATACTCTCCCATATACTCTCACACATACTCTCACATATACTCTCACATATACTGTCACATATACTCTCACACATACTCTCACATATACTCTCACATATACTGTCACATATACTCTCACATATACTCTCACATATACTGTCACATATACTCTCACACATACTCTCCCATATACTCTCACACATACTCTCACATATACTCTGACATATACTGTCACATATACTCTCACACATACTCTCACATATACTCACACATATACTCTCACACATACTCTCACATATACTCTCACATATACTGTCACATATACTCTCACATATACTCTCACATATACTGTCACATATACTCTCACACATACTCTCCCATATACTCTCACACATACTCTCACATATACTCTCACATATACTGTCACATATACTCTCACACATACTCTCACATATACTCACACATATACTCTCACACATACTCTCACATATACTCTCACATATACTGTCACATATACTCTCACATATACTCTCACATATACTGTCACATATACTCTCACACATACTCTCCCATATACTCTCACACATACTCTCACATATACTCTCACATATACTGTCACATATACTCTCACACATACTCTCACATATACTCACACATATACTCTCACATATACTCTCACATATACTGTCACATATACTCTCACACATACTCTCCCATATACTCTCACACATACTCTCACATATACTCTCACATATACTCTCACACATACTCTCACACATGCTCTCACACATACTCTCACACATACTCTCACATATACTCTCACATATACTCTCACATATGCTCTCACATATACTCTCACATATACTCTCACACATACTCTCACAAATGCACACCTTTCGCAATCATACCCCCCCCCTCCGCTCACATACACACACGTCTTACAAAAGCATATTCACACATAGACATCCTCCTGCATGTACAATTTTTACATTGTCGCGATATTAAGTAAAAGAACTTACAGAAAATGAGTAGAGTCTGTCTACCAAGACTCCAGACACAGTAGCAGCAGAATATGAGTTTTTGCATGAAGTATGTGAAGCAACAACCGGATAAGATGTCATATTCTCCTGTAAATATATTTAAAATCATGTTTATTAGATACTGGTTTATTGATCAGTAACAGAAGACATTTGTCTCCACAAGAACATGACAAAGGGTATGCTGATTGTCTATGTGGCATGCTGGTTAAATACACGTCTCATTCTGTCCACAGTTTCTCAGTTATGCTCCTGTCAAAGAAGATATTGAAGTCCCTCAATCGCAGCCTAGATGTCTCATCTATTATTGGGTATTGATGCTATATTTCCTTCAATCAAGACTTGAACGTGATAAGCCGTCCTAAACACATATATCAAAAACGGAATCTCATATGCATACAATTTGACATCTGCAGTCCGCTACTGAGCAACTATGGTTTACTCAGAGTGTAATTAGGTTAAGGCATTAGATGGCTATCGCTGCCATTGGCAAGATTAAATATAATTTGGAAAAGTAATATCAGTATTGCAGTAAAGATCAATCTATTCAGATCGATAGTGTTAAGTACACATTTATGCGGATAATAAAGCTGGATACTCAATACAGACAAAGAAAAAAAGGATTCAGGTTTATGAAAACAAACGGACGTTTGTTAAGAATTAGTTATATAGAAGAACACAAGAGAAATATATGTGCCAGTAGCAAATAAACAAACTTACAGGTTACCAAGAACAACTTTTGACAGTGGTGAACTTGTAACGGGTAAACTTGTTTTGTTTGGACATATAACGAGATACGACTCGCAATCTAAAATTATTTTGCAAGGAACAGTCGAAGGTGGAAGGAGAAGAGAAGATAAAAAGAAAATCCTGGAAATGATAACATCAAGGAATGGTTCTGACGTGATTTCTCTACACGCCTCGAATGGCTGAAGATAGAAAAGTTTGGAGCGCTTTTTTTTTACTGATGTCTCCAGTGTGTCAACCATATGACCCTGACTGGTTATGTGTCTTATTATGATTATGTTTATTATTAATGATTTCATACAGGAAAAAAGAATGACAAAAAATTTGAATTGATATTATTAAAGACTGGACAGAATTAATATTCTTCACACGTAAACAAAAAAAAACTAAGCATGGGGGATGTTTAAATTGTTTCCAGAGTGGCACCTCTAGGACCTTCAAGTGTTGTGGGTTAAATGTTTCTTATAGGAGTGCAGAGGTTTATGTTTTAAATTATTTTAAAAAATATTTATATATTTATATATGTAATTATAGTGCAGATATTGATTTGTGTTTTTTCTTCTTCTTCGGCGTTCATTCTTTAATATAATCAAAGTCCAGTTTGATTTTTTTTATAGCAGGACAATGGACAATGATCCTACTAGATTTCCAGCATGGTTTTATCTAAATAATGGAAATACCTTGTGTTTTCGTTTCATTTGCACCATTGACGCGACCAATGGTCTTCGGTGGTAGATTTGTGTTTGAAGTTGGTAAACGAAGGATTGTGTTTGCAGTTATAGTGCAGAGATTTATGTTTGAAGTTGTAAAACGACGATTTGTGTTTATAGTTTAAGAACAAAAGATTGATGAAATTAAAGAAAACAACACACACACAACTATAATGTAGATTAAGTAACAGGCGAATGTAATGACAAAATGAAAAAGCAATGGTTATATTTACAAGTTGAGATGAAAGTTGAAAAACAGATGGTTATTATTACAATTTGAGGAATAGAGAATTATGATACACGTTAATGAGTAAGGAATTATCTTAGTAGTTCAGTTTTATCAAGATTAGAATAATCATTTGAACGAGAAGAGACAATGTGAGGAATAAAGAGATTACATGAACTGTTGGAACAATGTCTGTGGTCATATATATTGAAAAACAGAGATTGAAATGATTCGGACACTTAATACAAATGATGATGATGATGATGATGGTGTTCCTCCTTCACAAGCGAAAATGAGCATGGCATGAAAAACAATAAATAGGATGGAAATACTAATAATAATAATAATAAATTAGTAATTGTCTAATTTGGATTATGAGTTCGTAGATGTCCAATGAGTCCAATTCGTTCACGGAAGGTTCTATTGCAGTGCATGCATGAGTGCTAAAGGTTCGGGGTAGAACAATTTTCGGATTTGTCCTTCCGCTTCTTGCGCTTGTGTATTGCCCGAAGTGTTCTGTCTTGTTAAAATTTAGTGATGCCAGTAGTGACCTAGGTGTGAGAGGCTGAGCGATCAAGTGCTGTAATCCGAATTAACCCGTATTGGCCTACTGTAAGAGAACGCAACATGAAACAAGATACAGAGGAAGACCACGAAGAAGGTGGATTGAAGGAGTTAACCAACATTCTAAGACATCACAATATTACTGTATATCAAACGACCAACCATGCAATAACCAGAAAAAAAATAATACTGCGAAGATTTTTTGCAAAAGCAGGGAAAATACAATAGATAGAAAATATATATATATAAATAAAATACAGAAATATATTGAGATAATTGAAGATCTACACATTTTAAAACGTGTAATGAGTATTTAACCGTTATTAAGGCAACATATTTTGTTGAATCAAGAAAGGAAGGAGATATATTTTTCAAGCATATTGTCAAAAGTTATAGAAATCATTTTTAAAAAAAAACAAGTACCTGTGTTCCATTGGGATAGTACAATGTCTTATTTATTCGGTATCCCTGGATGTTTCCTGAAAATGTATTTTCATCCGGGCACAAGAACGAGATGATCAACTGTGTTGCTATGGTGTCATCTTGCTGGACCATTAAATCGCGGATGTCACCTGTCTCTGAATGTGAAGTATGTATTGTGAGCTTTATAATTACTTGCTTAACAAAATATTTAAACACGGGGTGGATTATTTTTAAATTACGCACATATATGGAAAATGAGATGGAGTACTTAGAATGTGGGAAACAATGCAAAAATGTTGTATAGGAGAGAGTGTTTGAAAGAGTAGTGGATATATGATGGAGTGAAGTGTATAGAGATAAAGGAAAAAAGGAGGAGTAATGGTGGCGGAGAAGATTATGCCATATACGACGGACGCAAAATAATCGTGGATAAAAAATAGAAAGTATGGGATAGGCGGATGGGTGATCGAGAAAGAGGTCAATAGAAAAGGAATAGAAGCGTATACGATGAATGAGTAGGAAAGAAAAGTAGGTTAAGGATAGTGCGCTGCAGGAAAGAGTTAATGAGAGAGACATAATGTTGAAATGAATTTGGAGAGAAAATGGAGGAATACAGTTAGAAAAAAAAGAATCAATGAGTAGAAAATGTAATGGAGGTTAGGAAAGAAAGATAATTGGAAGTGAGAGGAAAAGATGGATGTGTGTCGATAGACTAGAAAATAAAATATGGGAAAGATTGTTGGAGATATATAGATAGATAGATTAATAGATAGATAATAGATAGATTAATAGATAGATAATAGATAGATAATAGATAGATAATAGATAGATAATAGATAGATAATAGATAGATAATAGATAGATAATAGATAGATAGAGAGATAGATAGAGAGATAGAGATAGAGAGAGATAGAGATAGAGAGATAGAGAGATAGAAAGATATAGATAGATAGATAGATAGATAGATAGATAGATAGATAGATAGATAGATAGATAGAAAGATAGATAGATAGATAGATAGATAGATAGATAGATAGATAGATAGATAGATAGATAGATAGATAGATAGATAGATAGATAGATAGATAGATAGATAGATAGATAGATAGATAGATAGATAGATAGATAGATAGATAGATAGATAGATAGATAGATAGATAGATAGATAGATAGATAGATAGATAGATAGATAGATAGATAGATAGATAGTTAGATAGTTAGATAGATAGATAGAGACGATGATGGGGATAATAAATCCCGAGGTAGTACAGGTTTGTGACTTCATCTCCTATAGCAGGAAGCTGAGTTTTACTTGAACATCAGACTGGTGTTTTTGTTGCATTCTTTTTGAACGTGGAAGTTTCCTTGAATTTTGCAAGGCCCATATGACTGTTATATTTGGTGGTCCCGTAGGCTGCAATTCCTCAAACTATATGTCTTCTTCTACTGAGGGAACTTTCCGGTGTCTTTCTTGAAATGGCAAGTAGTCCATACAAGTAATGCAAGTATTTCGGACATATTTAAATTTACTTGTATTTCTCACAAAGTATCACAATGAAGTATACAAATTATATCACCCTACAGCCAATTTGCAAAAATATAAATTTTGAACAGATCCTATATAATATTAGTAATATTTTAGTTTTTAAATAAATAAATAAACCCGAAAGCTCGAATAAAATAAACACAAATACGTTTCTTTCTATGACAAGTTATATTTTTTTTTACAAGAATTTTTTCGGCCGCCTACAACTTACAAGTAGTGCAATTGTTTTGAGGATTCTTCAAAACATGAGAGAGAACATACTTCTGTTGTACAAACGCTATAAATAGTCGTTAAAGTTCTTAAACTACATTTAGGTTACTCTTAAAGACTGTCATGAATATATTGTGATGATTTATCCATTAAATTGTAATATTTTATACTATATATGTGCTATGAGGATGCATTTTAACGGGATTTTCGCTGGTTGTAAAGCCTCGCTCTATAGTCATAGTCAACTATAAGTATAATGTAGCATGCTGGTTTGTCTGGTACGCCACTGATAAAATCCATACACGTTTTACATTCAGACAAGATAAACAGAATTCAGGTGGAATCTTATCTGTTTTCAAAAGAACATGCTAGAATGAATAACAATCTAAACCACACAATCACAATGAAACTACATTATTTCTAGATATTCTCATCTGAGTGATAAATTGTATACTCAAGAAGTTCCCTATGTAAATGTGCTTGGACCTAAATTTTACAAACATAGCAGTTTAAAATTAAATAGAACTCTAAATCAATTTAGAGAAGACGTGCACGTGGTTAAGAGTGTCATTGAGCTGCCGCGGGAACTGAATACCGAAAACAGGAATAACAACAGCAGCAATAGCTACAAAACATAAATGCAACAACATAAGCAGCAATTACAACAAAACAACAACAGCAGCGTAGAAAAAAACAATCATGCAACCAGACCATTAGCAGCAACAATAACAACATCATCATAATCATAATCATCAGCAACAACTGCATAATCATCAGCAACAACATTAATATTATTATCAGCAAAAACAACACTGTCAGCAGCAAATGCAACAACAGCAATGACATCCGCAACTGCAGCAACAACAGCTACAGCAACATCATTATTTAACATCAAAAACATCATACATAAAAACATCAACAGCAGAATTAGCAGCCACAACAACATCATCAGTAGCAACAATAACTTCAACCGCTGAAATAATAACAGCAGTAGCACGATTTAAACACGACAGCAAAACACCAGAATCATCAACAACAGCAAGTTGATACCTAATTTGATGAACTTTCCCAAATAAATGAATCTGAATATATAATGTTATGAACTGCATTTTAACACGCTATAACAAACACATCGTAACAAATGATAGAAAGACACATATTCTATAACAACATTTGTATGCTATACCTTCGACTGTTATGTTGTAGGTTCCAAGTAAAGGCTGACTTGGGTTATTTATTTTATTGTAGGAGATTATACTGTAGCTGCACTTCTGGCCAGGTTTCAATGTGTACATCAATAAGGATGTTGCTGTGACTCCAGTTATTCTCTCAGAGTTAACTGTAACTGAATAATTGATCACATCTCCGGGAGATGCTTGAAATGTCACATTGTACACGTAGTTTGTACCTGGGGCTCCAGATATAAAAGTGATAGACAGAACAGGACCTGGTTGCGCTGGTTCTGTTTGAAATAAAGCAATTTAATATAAATCTAGTTGTTTTTGTTTTTAGGCACAGATGTTTGACTATTTTTCTCAATATAGCATTCAGGACGTTTTCTGAAAAACCAATTGGTTAAATGGAAGCAAATCCAGTTTACATAATTAGGTGTGTCATGGTACAAATCCTAACTACGATATATGCGCCTTTCAATTGAACATCCGATTAGAGCACGGCTTTTGGGTTACTACGACCCGTGTTAGTCGCTTCGTGTTACAAGCATTGCGATTTACTACGACCCACTTTAGTCGCTTCTTGCTACATGCATTGCAGATCACGGTGTTGCTATACTCTGTTTCTCTTTCGGGCCCTGACAACAGTTGGGGACTGGTTAACTACTTTCAATATTAGGAAGCATGATGAGGGAGTTATTGATCTGCTTCTAAGCTTCCATAACCAGGTTGATAGCGTTAGAAGTAATCCAGAGGAGTGTCACAAGCAAAATTTATTTAGTTTATATATTGGGAGACGTTCATTAGATATAGCGTGTCAAGATGTCATCTAATGTCTAGTTTCGATTCTGTTAGATGGAATTAAGAAATCTCCCTGGCGTAGTGGTTAAGTAACTCGCTTTGTGGTCAATACGTCGCATGTTTAAATCACGTCCGCAACGTCTTGCTTACAAAGTAGATTTATTATGAGATTCCTGGGAATTATCACTTGAAATTACGGAGTTACGTGCAATGAGTGATACTTTCGTTGAGATGGACGGAATACATATGCGTAACTTGAGTACAATGAAGTTAATTTACTAAGAATTTTGATTCCTTTTCGAGATCGTATCATTAGCTATTTCTAACTTAAAGGCATGACATGCATTGAATGTTTCGTACATGCTACGTTTCGAGATTATCAAATGTATTCATAATCAAGATGGGATAAGATGGAAGTGCTGACGTGAATTAGTTATGGCTTTTTGCTTTTAATACTGCTTTAATGACATCTCTGCAGCGACTAGGGATGTTGGACATTCAATGTGACAAGATAATAAATGTCCAACTGCATAGTAGAGTGAAGAGTGTTTTTAACTGGTAGGCTACTGGAACAATCAGCATGCTTACTCCTCGCTATCTGCTAGGGAATACTTAGTATACGTGATGCACGATACTAGAAAATAATTATAGTTTGATCATACGAACCAGGGATGCTCCCACACCCGAATGCCTCCATCCAGGGGTTAAACATACATCCTTAAACAACTTAACACAATGAAGCCATTTTAAAATATACCAAAAACAATACAAGAATGACCAAAACATAAATTTCATTACCAGTAATATTTAAACATAATGAACTGTGTTAAATTTAACCAATGGAAACCCTGGTTTGCATATGTGTGTTACATTGAGAGCAAAGACATAATCGATAACCAAAATGATAATAATTAAGGAAATGCGTGCATATTTTAAAAGTTACCATTGAAAGTCCATTTTCTTTGTTAGTACAATTAACAAATTCTCGTACATTCTGGTAGTGAAAGAAATATCTTCAAGAAACTTTAAGAAACAAGTATTTTGTACTTTAATATAATTAAGAAATTTTAATCTGATAGTTAAAGGAATACTTCAAGAGAGATGAGAATTGTACTTCAGTGGGCACCATCACACAGTAATGTGCCTCTAAATGAAAGGGCTGATGAGCTGATAAAAAAAGAAGGGAAATCTATACATTAAGACAATGAAGTATTAGATCAGAAAAATATAAAAACATATGAAAACCACCAGAAGTGAAAACAAAGGATGTCTACCCATTTTATAGTGGCAGGGACAGACCAGTATGCTACGTCTGAGGACATGACACAACAAACTTAATAAACACATGCACAGGTTACGACTGTATGCTGCAACACTGTGCAGTTGTGAAACAGATGAACACACCTCTGAAAATATTCTGCAGAATTGTTCCATGTGTACAAAGATTCAATAAATAACTATGATATAAAGTAGCTGGCTACTTTACGTGGAGAGAGACTTACATTTTTAACAAAACAAAAAAAATATTATAATATTACAAAGTTGAAAAGTAGGTACCTTTACCCGTAATGAACCAGTAGCTGTGTACATAAATTTTATATACCACGATATAGAACAGCTGTGTACATAGATTCTATACAGAATCAAGATAAAAATAGATGTGTACATAGAATTTATACATAACCAAGAAATAGAACAACTGTATACATATATTACGACGTATATACAGAACCAAGATACCGCGGATGTCAATAAATTAGGGAAACAATTTTTGCCAATTCTTATGCTTCTCCTTGTCAGCAATAGTCAAGAATTCACGGGCATCCCATGCGTGTAACCTTAATTATGTCAACAATTTTTACATTTTACCGCACCCGATGTTCTATCAGAGAATGTACCTACATGATTTGTTTCATATTTTAAGAAAAATGTTTCAAATTCAAGCAATATAATTGATCTGTTAGAAAAATCAATATTGTTAACGTCAGCTTTTGTAACGTTCCCCTTGTTAACACCTGTCAAACTTTTTCCGACCTACGATAATTGTTGACGCAATGTATAGACATCCCCAATGCAGCACTAGTGTACATATTTTCCAAACTTGTCCGTGATATTGATAAGCATTGTACACATATTAATGATATAAAATGGCAGATGTTAAGCATTAAAACTCTTTATCTTCGCTTATCCACTAAAACAGCCAGTAAAGCAAACCCCTTCTGCCGATAAGCTGCTAAAACACAATTTTTATGGTTACTTCTAAATACACTACGACAGGGTAGGAAAACCCTTATGGAGATAAAGCGCTAATCAAATACTTGGTCACAAACCTGTCCAAACGCCATCTTTGTTAACTGGTATTGTCTTCGTAGGGTAGTATATGTCTTGTGGCAGTGTCGTAATTATGACAAAATCGTACTGTCTTCCAGATGTTAGATGAATCCAGGTTGCACCAGTAGACGTCACAGGACCGTATATATTACCTTCTCCTTGTGGTGAAATGACAGAGTAGGTGACATTCGGTCCATTCGTGTTCACAACCCATGTCAGTGTGACTGAGTTGGCTGTACTTGTTGCAGATACTTTTTGCACCATCAGCACACTCACTAATTAAAATAATGAGAAAAGTACGAGGTAGATTAAAAACGTTCCCGAAATTAGTAGATTATATAGACATAAGTAACAATAGAACTATCTACACTAAACTTCTACATTTCCTTCAAAGTAGGAACGACTGGCAACTCGTATAAGTTTTATCTGGGCACGACTGTGTTAGAAAATGGAAACATTTGTATAAATATTTTTTTTTTGCGTTATCCCTTTACGACTTGAGGGGTATACCTCAATTAGAGATATCATATATGTTATATAATAATAATAATAATAATAGTAATAATAATTGTGGTAGTAGTAGTAGTAGTAGTAGTAGTAATAGTAGTAGGGCCAATGCCTTCTTTCCAGGCGTTCCGTAGCAGAAGTGAAAGATTGGGGATAAGCTGACAATTTTGTTACTTGTGAATAAAAATCGTCAGTCACTGCATGCCTTATCTCAATTTCTTATTTTTATCTTCTATCAAATTGTCCCTCTGGATTTGGAAGAGATTCAGGCCAAGGGACAGTGCACTTTTGTTTTTATGGTAGACTACAAGGTTGCGGGAAATGATAGATCACTGCGGATAAGTCAAGAAATGTGACAGAAAAATAATGAGATAGTTTGCCAAGACGTGTAGTGAGTGTATGCTGTGATTCTGGCAGGAGATGATGATCCAGGAATACTGCCATAATGAAATGCCTCTTTACGGAGACTAAACTTGTGGCCATAAATCCCACATCACAACCATACCTATAAGATAACACACTATATAAAAGTCCAGGTGTCACTTCAGTTACTCCACTGAAAAAGGAATATCTTTGCTTTTGTCAGAAAGCTATACACTTTCAAGAGCTAATTGCTCACAGCTGAGAAGATTTCATCATATAAATGTATATATAGTAAATAAATATAACAAAAATAGTGAAACATAGTTTTAAACAATGCTGCAAGTACGATTATGATAAAGGAAGGAGTTGGGAAGGGGTTTGACTAATAAAAATAACATCGTAAAGGCGGACCTTCTATGTGGAGAACCATCATATTTTAGTAGCTTTTTTAGGGGATCGGAATCTCCTAAGAAAGGGGATCGTTGGTTTAATTATATTTTGAAAATTATTTTTTTTGTGGTGTTTTCGTCCTATATTGTGAATATGATCCCACAAGGAATGAATTCAAACATTATGTACAGAAACCCACTGAAAGATTTAACGCAATGGCACCTACCCGAATGTGAATATAATGAGCGGACAGACAGTTTTAGAATGTCGTAAACAATATTTTATCACGTTGGTTTCAATTGACACCAATACCCAGGCTACTATAATCAGCATTTTTAACAACACAGGTATTCGGCATCACACATATGCTATCTTAGTTGTGTCGTTTAATCCCATCTGCTCCAGAAACTAAAGACTATTGCTAAACTAGGGGCTATAAAATGGACAATATCATTCCTAAGACCACATATATCTTAAGTGGGAAATAAGTAGTTATGAAACGATAATGGGAGTTTAACTTTAATGAACACTGAACAATGAAAGAAAACATAGGTAGTACATTCGTGTTGTTTTGCAATTACATAAAAGAAGACATGGTCCTGTATTTCCTTTGATAGAAATCGATCTCAATTTAAAAAATAGACGTTACAATGCTTATTCATAGCTTGTAGCAAACTTATGCAAGGAACGGACAGTCATTTCATTGCATTACAATGAAATAAACCGTTCTACATTCTTTTGTTGTTTAAACAGTAGATGAGATATTATACTTTACAAGTTTCTTAATTTATTTCATCTTTCGGCTTTATTTTATATTTGCTAATTTTTCTCGTGAACAGTTGGTGCATGATCGTAAGGCGTTAAGATCAGCATTATCTAGAGATATCCAATAACCTGAGTTACCATGAAGGAAAAGTCACTCAGAAGTCACTAAAATTCTTTTAAACTAGATTTAGTAACTGAAATTCAATATATATTAAGCAATTTATCATCTGTTTTGTTAATATCAAGTTTGCATAAGGTTTTCATCCTCCATTTCAGACTTTTAATTGTCACTGCTACACTTCTAAAAAATTAGACTGTCCTCACTTTTGCTCATCCGATTACTGACTTTCTGAAAGCTATGGCGATAGTTTATGATGGAATGGTCTAGCCGTGCTTTTTCCACTATCTCCGTGATCTTTACAACGTCAATCGCCTTTTATGCCAGACCAACATACTACTTCGTTCCACGGTAACTTTTTTCAACTTCATGGGTGCCATGTACATCTTTTACCGCGAATGAGTGCATAAATGCATACATGAGCTGGAACTTATAAAGAGTCGCAAGCCTTCGCTGCATGGTTGTGTCAAAGTTTTACAGAATTTCAATACTGCTTATAGATGGACTAAGATTTCAGAAAAATATGTGCTACTTGTCACAAATGAGCCCTGAACCAGCATTGAACTTATCAACCGGAAGGGGGAGAAGAGATACACACGTCAGGTACAAATAATGGCGCAGATTTCACTCAGGGGAAATAGTAAGAAGATCTGTATTTTCATATTTTTATATAATTTGTTTTATGAATCTTGTAAAAAAAATACACAAATAGGACACTGAGTGTCAGATATTGACTGTGTTAAAATTAGTGTTTTCATTAACTGCAATGCGCTTCAATTCTTGTACCCGACTACCCTCAGCGGATCAGTCAATTTCTAGTGATGGCCCATTCGTGACAAGTACTAAATACGTTATAGAAAAATATCATGCTCGGCTTATACACGAATCGTACGATATACGGTAATATACATTAAACGATATACAGACATAAAATAGTGCGACAATCTTCAGATAAAATAGAGAAGTTTCATAAAACTTACTGCTTATACATGTGCCAGAGCTGTTTCTATAAAAGATTCTATCACAAAGACAGCGATTAGTGCTGCTAATATCAGGAATACAAACTGTGCCACTTTCGTTGCAAGAGTTGTAGTTTCCAGTTGTGCACACTTCGGCGTAACCGGACTCTGTGGAATACATTCAAATTAATGAGGCAGGAGTGAAAATCACTGGTTATATCGATAGCGATGCAATACAGCAGCAAAAAGGTTAAGAATACATGACTATTGATTAGCTTTGAGCTTGGTAATTAGCGTGTAAGTACGAAAATTAGTTCTCTCGTACGCACTATACTAGCGATCTGGTTACAGATGTTCAGTGTTCAGGAGAAGTGAATGCATTAATTACCAACGCGGAGGTAGTCATTTGTTGGGTCAGTTGACGCGGAGGTTGGGTCATTGTGCAAATAAAGCGACAGCATAAAGTATTTTCCGCTTTCTTTACTATATCCTTCTAGAAATTTTAGTAGGACAATTGTTCAGCTTTTAGAGATGTCCGTTTGGAGTTTGAGAACAAACGCAAAAAATGAGAAAGGAGACTTTAAGAAAATGAACTCCTTATTATTTATAGAATGGACCATAAATATTTTAACTCATGGATGTCATTATAACTCATGGACGTTATTTTAACTGGCAGACATTATTGAGGTAATTATGACCGTCAGTGACAAACTGGCTTGAGAAATACTGATTTCTGGAAGGCAAACCTTCTTAAAGGTTATGAGCACATGAAACATATTGTGCAATATTAAATTACTACTTTTTAACAGAAATTGAACCAAGAACTACAAAGACTAATAGATCAAGTCGATAAATCAAGTAAAGAATATGGAGTAGATATAAACATTCAAAATCGCAAAAACCATGACAATCAGCAAAAATGCGTAAGAACTGGTGCTAAACATAAAAATGCATGACGAAAAACTACACGTAGAACATTATGAATATCTCGGAGACATAATCACAAATGATGGCAGATCTGAAACTGAAATTAAAAGAAGAATAGGAATAACTAAAAATACTTTCAATGACATGCGAAAAATACTGACATCTAAACAAATTACAAACAAGCTAAAATGAGAATTATAAAAAGTTAAATATATTCTATATTAATGTATGACTCAGAAACATGGACAATAAACAAACAACTACAGGGCAGAATTGATGTCTGTGAATATCTAGAAGAATATGGAGAACTTCATGGAAAAAGAAGAAAACCAACAAAGAAGTTTAGGCAACACGTCGTTTGAAGAAAGAATTATTAAAGGAAATACAGATCAATCACATAAAATAGTTTATTAAAGACATGACACCTTGTTGAAGACCTTACTTCAGGGTAAAGTCGAGGGGATGTGTGCAAGAGTTAGGCAGAGATACAAGTGGAAGAGTAACATCACGAGATGAACATGTTACATCCTAGCAGAGTGTACCACCAAGACAAGAGACAGGGAATGATGGAGGTCTGTTTCAGCCAATATTCGTTGCGGAGACACTACATAATGATGATGATAATGTTAAAAATGAAACATTTGATCATTAGTCTTTAAGATGCATTTGTAATTGAACGATCTAACAGTCCATCCACTGGTGACAGTTGAACTGTGAATACTGTGATCTGACAGTCCATCCACTGGTGACAGTTGAACTGTGAATACTGTGATCTGACAGTCCATCAACTGTGATCTGACAGTCCATCCACTGGTGACTATTGAACTGTGAATACTGTGATCTGACAGTCCATCCACTGGTGACAGTTGAACTGTGAATACTACTATGAAAGTTAATGTAAAGTCGGTTTTAAAATTCTCGTAGTTAAATCTCATTTAGTGTCTCAATAACCAGTGCTCGAAGTAACATAATCATTTTCATGCGATTGTACACTGTTCCCATTATTTTATAATTTAATGTTCTTTAGTTATTGCTGTTCTATTGACTCTTAAATGTGTTAGAAATATATTTTACGAAGGAAAGTGTACATTATGCTAATTTAGCTTATGGGGACGTTCCGTAAATCACATGTGAATCGTAAATTATGGTAATTTATTTATTGGACGACATGTCTTTAGTCATATGTGTATTGTCAAGTTGCTGAAATAGGTTTCAACAGTGTATCAGGACATATATTGTATCTGTACATGACGCCCCGTCTGCTATGGCAAAGAGGCTTTTATTTTCACAGCCAAAAGAAAGACTCCGTGCACTCCTTCACATGAAAACACGCAGTAACGAAAGTGGTCACAAAGGTAAACGCTTATGGGCTACTTTGATTATTTGAAGTTGACCTAACAAATGTGCAGGAAATATCACGTAAAAATGTGCAGGAAATAGCACGTAAAAATGTGCAGGAAATATCACGTAAAAATGTGCAGGAAATATCACGTAAAAATGTGCAGGAAATATCACGTAAAAATGTGCAGGAAATATCACGTAAAAATGTGCGATGTAATGCATTACAATCTTGATAAATACAATAAATACATGCACATTTTGTAGTCTTTTCGATCACGTACTGAATATAAACTTTTAAAATAATGTAAATAAACTAATTTTTATGAGTCTTGTCAGTTTTTTAAAATTGTATCTAACCTAAATATGATATATTGCAGTGTGCTGTTTAGGTGCTCTGAAAGTGTTTTTTAAAAATACATTTACATATATATATATATATATATGTAAATGCGTATATACAACAGCCAAGCTGTAAACCATGCACAGCATATTTTCCTTCCTTGTTTACATTCTGCTAATTTGCAGGAGTTTAAGAGCAAAGAAAGACAATAAAAGGAAGAGTATTAGGACGAAGTGTTGGATAAGATTGACATCACACTATGCAGAAGTCTGTGAACAGACAATATAATCATCTCAACATGATTTGGACTATAAGAAGAAGCAGACGACAAAAAATCACCGAACACTGTATAAAATCTAGAAAACATATGTAAGAAGCATAGCAGAAACAAGACGAACCTTTTTCAACCAACAAAATATCTAGATAACAGACAGAGCATACTCATTTATGAGGAAGATAAGGTCAGAGAAAGTGGGAAGAATATTTTTAAAACCCCCTTGAACATATCAGAAAAGAGACATACAGAATCATTCAAGCAAATCTTGGGAGCATTTTTTTTTATATACGACTGAAGAATGTCATAGAGCTCAAGACAAGAATTTAAAAAGTCAACCATAGTACGTTTATAAATACGTAATCACACATTTAAGGGAATATTTCAGGATCTGTTTGTATGATCGCAGAGATTTTTGGAATCTAACTTTTGATTTAAACCGACGACAACAATTTTTTTTCTTCTAAAAATGTTAGTTTAACAAGTTTCCTCTAACATATTCAACCCTTCTGTATTGCGTAGTATTCTGTATTGCTTCTGTATTACCCTTCTGTAATACTTCTGTATTTCATCTCTAATGAGATGTTCTACGATATTGATTCGAGTGTACCCAACGCAAATTACTGTCTCAATAATCAGATCACATTTTCATTGGCGATGTTTCATTTATATTGTATGGGCTTATCATCTGATGTGACGGAAAGTACAAATATATTGACCTGTTGAAAACATGATACAAATTAAGAACTTCACCAATCTCGGCGTTTCCCCTATCTACAGGCAGAGTTATGATGTCCTGTGATCTTATTCTTATTCTTCAGCGTTCGTTCTCAAACTCCCGCTAGATCTTTCTTGTAGCAGGACCATGTTCCTACTAGATTTCCAGCAGGATGTAGTCCAGTGAATAGAAATGCGATGTGTTGCCGTTTTATTTGCGCCAATGGCCCGACACATCCATATTCGGTGGCTCGTGTGATCTAAAAACAGTTATTTCTGTTTATGTTTAAAAAGAATTTATTATTTTCATTTCATGTTTTGCACGGGAATATATCATGTGTTTCAGCCCGTTTTGTAGCACAATTACTTCCAAGTAAGATATAGTTTCAACTAAGTGCAAACATATTTTTTACGGATGTACGTCACTCATTTTGACACGATTATCTTTTCATTTGTCACTCCAGCGTATTGTCAACATATGACCAATAAAAATCACGAAAATAATCAGTTGCACCAACAGAAGTGATACAATAAGTACATTAAAATGCATTTGAATTTTTGTTTTCTCAACAACAAAACAACATTTCTGTGTCTACAATATACATTTGAAATTGTCGTTCAAAGTTGTATTTGATGTGTGGTTATTGTCTTATCGTTTTAGTTTCTTGCAATTTACATTCATATACAATTCATAATGAGTTTGAAGTGCAATTTTATTAATAAGCAGAACGCTGCCGTTTTACTTTACAAGCATATTTGCAAGGAATCTAAGATGGGCCATTTATATTGTGATATTAATAGCCCTAAAGAGCGACTCAATTGACTCTTGGTCTGGATAGGTCATCTTTTTTCTGTTGGATGAAACAGAATTCAAAAAGCACTCACGTTAAGCAAGAAAGAAAATGCAAATTTTCTACTTTGACATAGATGTCATAAGACGGGAGATATTGAACATGTATGCTCAAAACGAATTTTTTTCTCTTTGGAAATTAAAAATAAAATTGCAGATCGATTGCGATATTGAAATATGTAAAAGTTTTCTGTAGAAAATTGTAAGAACTGTAAGCTTTACTTTCAGAAAAACCTAAGGCGGCTAGAATATGATTTGTAAAAAGTCACACTTGCTTGCTGCCGAAGTAAATACCAGAGATAGATCCGGGAACAGAGAAGTCATGGTTGTGATATTGTATATTGGGACGAATCCTGGGTCAATGCTCACCACATAAATACTAAAGAATCAGTGGGCTGCGAACATACAAGAAACATTCCAAGCAGCAAAGAACAACGAATTATACTCACACATGCTGGAAATAGCTACAGCGGAGTAGTCCATGAAGATGGACGATTCTCCCAATCAAAATTTACAGATGGCATGGACTATCAACTGAAATGAATGGACATATTTTTAGGCATTGAAAGGACAACAGTCTTCTTCCAGTACTAAAAGGACCATAATGTTTAGTAATGAATAATATTTCCTATCACAATGCAGTATCACAGGAAGACAAAATACCAAATGCATAAAATAAAAAAGACCAAATTAAGACATGGCTTACTAAGAAAAATGTATACTTCCACGATACTTTTTTTCAAGCCTGAATTGGTACAGCTTGTGAAGAAGACACATAAAACAAAGTTGTACTATTTTGATAAAATCATTGAACAATATGGCCACACTTCTCTACGACTATCGGCATATCAAGCTCACCTTAATCCGATAAAAGTAGGTGTGACTAAGGTCAAATGGCAGTTGCCGAACATAATATAACGTTTTAAAATATGTGATGTTGAAGTTCTGGCACGTGAGTACCTCTCCAAAATGGACATTGGGTTTTGGCAAAAATGTCTGGATCATGTAATCCGAGAGGAGGATGATTACTGACTCCAAGATGGATTACAATTTCTGCAACGATTAACAATAATCAACCTCTTGGAATCATCAGATTCGGAATTTTCAAGAAATTATTTCGTGGACAGCTCATATAATGGCCCTACATAAATAATTATATGTTGAGCACACTATTAGATACAAATACACTGGAAACAAAATACATCTCTTCCAATATCGGCTAAAATAATACAGTATTAAAACGCAATTAAGAAACCCTGGGATCTAATTGTGACCGGAGTGCAGAGGAACTGCCGCATATTGCAGCAACGTTTACTATTGCACATACGAGTATCAAGACATACAATTGACAACACACAGCAATTTGTCCTATCAAATATTTTTAGACAACACGCCTTTGAATGCAATATTACTTGACAGTAACATGTTTGCTGTAATATCTAAAATTTAACCCCACGTATGTGCAATGGACCAAAAAAGGGAAAGAATTTTGCCGATATGCAGAATCCAGAGCAGCTATGGACTAAATGATAAAAGTGGTTTTGCATTGGATAAAATCTAATATTGTATACCAAATATCTCTGAAAACAAGCATACAGTTTTTGAAATGTTCGATTGAATAATTAAGAATTTATAAAGGTACTATAAGTAAATTATGAACTTACACCAATATTTAAATACAAATCTATCCAGATGGAAACCAAAAAGAAGATCGTAAATTCAATCTTATTTACAATATTGTGTTACCAATATCAGAAATGGACACTATTAAAAGAATAAGAGAACAAGCTTACTACGTGTGAAATGTGATGTCTAAGAAAAGCAACAAGAGAACAAGCTTACTACGTGTGAAATGTGATGTCTAAGAAAAGCAACAAGAGAACAAGCTTACTACGTGTGAAATGTGATGTCTAAGAAAAGCAACAAGAGAACAAGCTTACTACGTGTGAAATATGATGTCTAAGAAAAGCAACAAGAGAACAAACTTACTACGTTTGAAATGTGATGTCTAAGAAAAGCAACAAGAAGAGATCATGTGAGGAATGAAGAGATTACACGAACTGTTGGAACAACACACTTGATCAAATATATTGATAAACAGATACTGACATGTTTCGGCCACTTAATAAGAACGAACCATTATTGACCTGTAGAAAGAAAATACACCATGAAAATGGAAATATCAAGATATAGAAGAAGCCAAAGAAGAAGGTGAATTGAAGAAGTAACCAATATTTCGAGGCTCCACAATATTACTGCGTATCAAGCGACTAAATGTGCCATCGCTCGAAAACCGAAGGTCGTTCAATCCTGCGACGCCTTACAGAAACAGAAGAGAAAAGAGAATATATAGATATAAAGAATATAAACATTAAATACACACAATAAATACACACAATAAATACACACAATAAATACACACAATAAATACACACAATAAATACACACAATAAATACACACAATAAATACACACAATAAATACACACAATAAATACACACAATAAATACACACAATAAATACACACAATAAATACACACATTAAATACACACAATAAATACACACAATAAATACACACAATAAATACACACAATAAATACACACAATAAATACACACAATAAATACACACAATAAATACACACAATAAATACACACAATAAATACACACAATAAATACACACAATAAATACACACAATAAATACACACAATAAATACACACAATAAATACACACAATAAATACACACAATAAATACGTACAATAGATACATACAATAGATACAACCAATAAATACATACAATAAATACATACACAAAATACACACACAAAATATAAACAATATATACACACAATAAACATAAATAAATACACACAATAAATACACACAATAAAACAATAAATACACACACTAAATGCACACTGTGAAATGTGATTCAAATTATACGATTCCACCATCAATTATTCATAGATTAAAATTGAACTTACTTGGTACACAAACGATGTTGGAAGGATCAGTGTTATCCTTCACGAAGTTAGATGAGCAGATACATGTCAGGTTCTGAGAGCAGGTTAGATTGGGACTATTGCAGCTGTTTATGTTGGTGTCGTTACATGGGGCGCCGTATTGTGACGCGTGAAGTATCTGTATATTCAACTGACACAGAGTATATGGACATTGTACATTTATGTGAGATGCGTGTGTCCAAGTAAAATGGACTTGGTTTTACAGCATATAGGTAGAATACAATTGTATAATAATAATAATAATAATAATAATAATAGTAATAATAATAATAATAATAATAGTAATAATAGTAATAATAATAATAATAATAATAATAATAATAATAATAATAATAATAATAATAATAATAATAATAATAACAATGATTAAAGGATACCATGTTCTGTGGCGTGAAGGTACTTATTACGTCCTGGATGTCACGATGCAATGTCCTGCTCTGGGAGGTGGATGTACATAATACGTCATGTATGGTCAAAATATCATTCCCTGTTCTGTGACGTGGAGGTGCGTAATAGGTCCTAGACGATCAAGACACCATACCCTGTTTTTTTCCGTAAAGGTACATAATACGTCCTGGATGGCCAAAATACCATGCCCTGCGACTTGACTTGGAGGTGCATACTCAAGATACAACGCCATGTTTTGTTACATCGAGGTACATAATACGTCCTAGATTGTCAAGATATTATACCCTGCTTTGTGAGGTGAAGGTACATAACACTTCCTGAATGGTCAAAATATCATGCCTTGCGCCTTGGTCTGGAGATGCATAATAAAAATACCATGCTATGTTGTGTGAAGTGGAAATACACAATACATCTTGGATGGTCAAGATGTTATTCCCTGCTCTGTGATATGAAGGTACATAACACGTCCTGAATGGTCAAGATATCTTTCCCTGCATTGTGGCGCGGAAGTACATAACACGCCTTGGATGGTCAAGATAGCATGCCCTGCCCCATTAGGTATACAATGATAACGACTGTACATTTCCCATTTTGAAAAATCGCCTTTACATTCTGGGTGAAGAATAAAAATTGATCTTCAGTCCTTGATCCTCTTCGGAAACTTGCTTGAGAGTTGTTTATGGACGCTGAAGCTTCCAACTACCAGTATAAACTGTTATTCAGCATTCTTTCTGCAAGTGTACTGATGTTAAATGTCAAAGAGATTGGCTGCAAGCTGTTTGCCATCTTTAGGCTTAGCCTTCTATAATATTGTCTTGACAATAACGGTCTTCCAGGCTGTTGGTAGGGTTCCACTTTGTCAAGTTGTATTTATGAATTTCAGGAGCCCTATTTGTTTTTTTGTTTTCTAGGTGGTTGATCATCTCATTGGATATTATATCATTGCCTGGTGCTTTTCGTGGCTGTAGCTTCTTTAGTTCAGTCTGGAGGTCTTAAATGGTGACGATTTAATCAAGGAATGTAGTGTTTGCTGTTTTAGGTTTTCTTTAGATTCTAGAATATTTCCAATTGTAGTGTCTAGTACTTTCTTGCGGGACGTTTTGTTTATGCTTGAAAAGTGTTTGTTGAAAATGTTGGGTCTTTTGGTCGAAACGTCGATTTGTGTCTGTCATTATGTGTGTCTTCAGTGATTAGCAAAACTTTATTACCCTGCTCTTCGATTTACCTGTTGGATTTCAATTTTGCACAGTAAGTACATATTGTTGAAACTGTTTGTTTTGTCTGTGTCTTCCACTAGTATCTGGTTTACAGTCCTCAGCGGTTTTTTATATATGTGTTTTCCCCCCTGATATATTATTTAATGGCGTCTATGCCCGTCTGCTGTCAGTGCGAAGGTTAAGCTTTGTACAAGTGTCTGACTAATTTTGTTGTTTCGTATCTTTTGTTTCTAATCTGAACAGTACAGTTAATTATATTCAGTTCTCTTTCCATGTGTAGAGATTCTCTGATTTCTTTCTTGCTTCCCTTATCTGTTTGAGAAGTTCTTCAAGTTTCTTTGTCCAAAGTGGGTTATATTTGTCCAAAGTGGGCTATATTTCTTTCTGTATCATCGGGGGATTGTTCTGTAGGCTGCATTAAGTATGATTGGAGAAATTGTTTGTATAAGATCTTTATATTTGTGCTTTTGTCAATATTGCTAAATTTTTGGACTGTGAAAGTGATCTGTCTTTGATTGTTCCCAGTCTGCTCGCTTATAGTTCCAGCGAGGTATTTTTTCTGTTGGTTGGTTTCTTGTTGGTGAGATTTGGAGGAGTATGGGCGGTAGTCACTTCCTATGTCACAAAGGACTCTTATCATACAGTCATTTGGGAGGTCTGCGGATATGGTAGTAAATTGCTGTCTGAATATTGATCCACTAGCTCTGTGGAGAAGTGTGCATGTGGATGAGGAATGGTGTCATGTATTAGGTTGTTGGTGTTGCATAGTTCATATATGCTGTTGCAAATTTTGCTTCTGTCCTTGTATTCTGTGGCAAGTATGTGTGCATCGAAATCTCCCGTAATGATAGTTCTGTTGGCATCTGTGGTGCTGATGTATAATTGTTTCTGTGATTTAGGTGGGATGTATGCAATGGAAAGCGTATACCGCATACCGTGGTACCATATAATTATTTCTGGAATATCGTTGCCATGGTTTTTCATAATTATGACTTCTCCTTTCATATCATTTCTTATGAGTGTTACAATGCCTCTACACTTCTGACATTTACATTTGTGTATGGCGTAGCCTGGTATTTAGTATATTTCTTTGTTTGTAGTGTGATGTGTGTATCATGCTTGTGTACTGCTTTACTCAGTTCCGGGGTCTTATTTCTGAGTTCAGATATGTTAACTTTTAGTATTTTTAGTATCCCCCTCTTTGCTTATTTTTCTCTCAAGGCAATCGGGCGCGAACTGCCCGGTGCGGAAATTTATGAGGCGACGTCCGCATGATATTTTGCGTTATGCATTTTCATGTTGGGGTTATTTATGCTGGCTTTCAAATCCAGAGGGTATGGCCTGGTACCAGAAACACCATTTTCTAACTAGTACGGCGCTGCATTGTCTTTGCTATTCTCAGACTCCCATCTATGGGTGCGTGCTTCATCACTTGACAGTCTAGGTTACAGTACCTAGGTTCTATGATGGAGTACAATACCACAGATGGACGGCCCTCTATTCCAGGAGGGGCGATCACAACATGACATTAAGACATAAAAATATATAAGTGTAAAAGTAGAAAACTGGTGGGGTTTACATACACACAACTCACTATGCAGTCATATCTCCTAAAAATATTATTGTGCATGGTGGTTTGTCTGGTGGATACTGGTGGTTGCATCCGAACTTCCTTTATGATGGTAGGATGACCTGGCCATTCTCAGTCTCCAGCTGGACTAAACCCCATCTCCTCGACAAAGAGCTGGCTTCGTTGGGGGTATGATTATGAAAACTGGGCACCCATTGCGAGTTGAAGAGGCGATTATATATCTTCGAATACAAATGTTACAGACGAACTCTGTGAATTTCCTATAGAGCATAAGACAAGTGTGTACGTAAGAAATAAAATAGAGATGTATACATGGCCACAATAACCATTGCTTTTAATAGTGAAACGATGAACACGTGCATAATTTGGGCATGTATGCCGACATGATTCCTTGTAAAAATCAATACTGCAAAGGAAGTGTTGAAAATTGAATTATCAGATGAGGAAAAATAAAAACATGGACAGACAACATCAAGGACTAGATAAGACAAGAATTTTCCTCACTCATCAGTATCGTTGAAGATAGAAATCTCTTCAGGCCCTGTGTGTTGTGCATTCAATGTGGTACAGCAGCGACCATGATTGGTTAAATATTTATAGATAGATAAATGATGTCTGAGAATTTAGACATAAAAGGGACCAGTGCTATTTCTTAAAAGTAAATAGTCCTGAAAAGGTCATACTTTTCTATATGAGTGAGGCTATTTCATGTCTTCGCGAACTTCCTGAAAAGACCATCAAACCACCAGCGATTCGCGTACCACTGTTTAAGAATCGTTACTCCAGCTAATGAAGAACATAAGCTAGACCAAGCCCTTTTCCAAGATATAGGTGCTGCGTTCTAGCCACATACATCGTGACGTCTTCTTGACTGTTCCGACTTGTTATTGGTTGATAACTAAAAATGTATGCACCAACCAACGATCAATCGCATCAGCAAAGAGGAGAACGAAATGTATGACCAACTCCCAGAAGTATATTATGAGAAAGATTTGAGAAAACATTAAGCCAAGATCAGAGTTGACATTATTAGACATGATTATTCATTTACGTGACAAATCCAACGTATTCCTCGAAATATTATTCCTGGAAATTCCCAATAGATTTGCGTGACAGAAGTTAGATCAAGACGTACATTGTTAGCTATACATACTTTATTATTAAAACAAAAGGTACTTCTTAATTTAAGCGAGGCACGCACATGCGAACCGAAGGCGATAGTTCAATATTGACATGGCGAAGCTTTTTTTACTAAGCAATAATGGAGCTATATAAATGTCACGGACTTTAACAGCTATACAAATCGATATTCTACTTTCTTATATATGTTTACTGAAAATCGATATTCTACTTTCTTATATATGTTTACTGAATAAATTACAATAAGCAAGAAGTTGGACGTGTAGTACGGTAAATGCAAATACCACATCAACGATGTAAAACATGGACACAGCGCATCCGGATTTCAGGTTTACATCATGATATAGATATAGGGTTGTCTATAAGTTATATGTGTGAAATTGGCTGGGGTGTGGGGGGTGTGGAAGGATAGCTGGTCTAAAAAGTATGACAGCTGTCGACCGTATGGTGGTTGAAAAAAGTTGACGTCGACAATATTGTTTGTATACGCCAATTAAATTCTTTGAATTAGAGTCATTTGTTCAAAAAATATGAAAAAGATCATGCAGTTTTTTTCCGGTATTTTTCCGTTAAAGAATTTTTGATTGGAGGGTTGGGGAAGAGGGAATTTTTTTAATAATTCAGCTATCCTTCAATTGTTGTTGATCAGGATTAATAAATGATAATGATAATGATAATGATAATGATAATGATAATGATAATGATAATGATAATGATAATAATCGAAGATCCATAACCAGTCATGATCGCAGGGTTGCCACAGTGGAGACATTAGCACAAAAATATCTACAAACTCTATTCTCAGCCATTAGAATACAGAATTATGTCCAGAACATTCCTTGATGTTATCAATTCGGGATTCCCTTTGTCCGTCTCTTCGCCTTCTACTTTCACCGACCCTTGAAAATAATTTTAAAAACTTAGTCGTGTCACGGTGCATTTCTTAACAAAGCAAGCGTATGCCGTTCCACCCCTATCGAAAATTGTTATTGTCAACCTGCAAATTTATTTATTTTACACAAGATGAGTTTATCTGTTTGTCTGTCTGTCTATCTATCTATACGCTGTGGCTCTTGTTCGCCTTGCGGCTTCAAGGGTAGAAGAGTTCTCTGGAGATGGCCTTCTTGTTCGCTGTATGTAAGCTAGATCCTGTGACTTCTTTGATTTCTTTGTATATTTGTCTTCGCATTCCGTTCTCCGGACTACATCCTGCTAATCTGCAAGAGTTTGAGAACGAACAAAGAAGAAGATATACAAATACAGATTACTGTACATAATGTTATATGTACAGATGCATATAATTTATTGGGAAGCGTAGGAAGGATACGATAAATACTTAATTGAATGTATAACAGACAAGAATTACATTTTGACAACATTGGAACTAGGAAGACAGCAACAGCCTACTAAAACCAAGAAATAAAAGCCAGTAGCCAAGAGAAAATCAGTTTGATGAAATTGATAGATAACATCTGGAGAAATACAAACAGTCTATTAAAATCTACCAAATATGTTAGCGAAAATATTGCACTAAAGTTCATTACAACAAACCTTTGATGTTAAGAGAGTTTATAGTTTTACCTAATATAATATAAATCTCGAACAAACATAATAACACTATGTTTAATTATTTAAATAATTATTAAATAATTTTTAATTATTATTCAAGAAACTTACCGCTAACATGCACAACAATACAGCAGCAAGAATAGAAAATGGCATTTGAAGTATTCTATTTTCTGTCATTTTCCTGAAACACAACATGTTTGCTAGGGTATCCTAGTTATACACTTCCATTGTTTTTAAAAATATACAAAAATATCATTACGTGAAGAAATCTTCTGTGTGATAATTATGCAGACTGGCAACAGTTTGTTACATTTCTTGTTTAAATATCAGGTATGTTTATTAGTTTTGTTGTTGTGGATGTTTACCATTTCATGTTACTGTGATGTCATTATATCTCATATTTCTTGATTGATAAAGATTATTTTATGGTAATGTCCTTTTACTCTATATTACTGTGTCCAGCTCTGTGACTGACAGGTTGTGAGATGGTCTCTTACTGTAAATATATCCGATCCAATTAAAGTCGCAGGCAGTTATGTATCCAAACCGTTCAGAAAGCAATGGCAAACCACTAACATAACTATTACCTATATAAGTATTACAGGCAAAACAAAACTAGGTTGTTCACTTAACTCCCTGAATCTGATCAGTCAACAAGATAATTGTGTACATCTACACTACACCATATATCAATATTTTCCCATCTGCCGTTTGTCAGTTTCATTGCTATCCCTAGGAATTACGAACAACTTGCTTGTATCTCCTATGTGCCGTGGAGTGGTTTCTTTGAACTTTTTAATATCCAGGAGACGTCCTGTTCTGATCAAAAATCTGTACGATCACAACTGAAAAAAACGCTTCTCTACACTTTCACTATTCGTTGATACATATCATCGGTTATACTCCAGTGAATATGGATGTCATATTCTGTTTTATATAGTGTTACTTATGCTTGAGTGAACTTGGACATAGCAGATAAGAAACATGCCTCTTGTGTAGATAAATTACTGCACGATTTATTTACTTCTGGGATCATGTAATGTCAAAGAACCAGATATCCCCTTTTGTAGACAACGTGTGTTCTACCGTGATCAATCGCCAATATAAGACCTGCTGGCTATTTGGGAAACAGCCATCCAAAGTGACTCATTTAACTATTCCGGTAATTTTAGTTGGTTACTTTGTGTGGAGAGCCAATAAAAATCACGGATAAGTCACTTTAGAACGCTGCTTCCCAATAAGTCCATAGGTCTTGTATGACGATTGCCATGGCTCCACCCGAACAAGTAATTAACATTCATATAATGCTAACCCTAAATAAATATACACGCAGGTAGAATGTGTAGTTTTACAAGCATTGAAATATAGCTGGGCGGTAAGAATAGAATATAACACATAATATAATTACATTCAACGTAAACCGGATCTCTCAATATCATATCTAGACTCGCTCCAAATTAAAATGAATACTTTTTATGTAGTTTTGTATAAAGCTTGTTCAGTTTGCGAAAGGTTAAACTGTAGTTCTCTCTTGACTTTTGTTTAATAGTTTAGCAATACTGAAATGTGTTTGATCACCAACAAGAAATTATAAACAATGTAGCATCAAGTGTGTTTGTTTTTAAATAGAGTACACGAGTACTGTGTTGCTGTGTCGTGTGTAAATACGACTAGAAGACATAATTTATGGCTTTGATATTACGTATGTTGAAGAAAAAGGAGAACTTCGTAAAGGAGAGACAGATGTTATAACAACGCTGCGGGTGACAAACTCTCTTATAATCATTAAGTGCCGTCTCTGCAACGACGGTTGACTAACGAACCTCCGACATCTCTCTCTTGAGATGGTTGTAAGCTGTGCTAGTTTGTATAATGCCCATCTTGTGATGTTTCCCTCCCACTTTTATCTCCAAATATCTCTTGCTGAAGTAGGGTCTTCAACAGAGCACCACGTCCTTTAATATGTCCACAATATTTTTCGTGAGTTCTCCCTGTTCTTCTATATATCTGCATCTCAAATGTTTCGCCTCTGTCTTTTTGTTATTTATTCATTATCCATACTTCTGAGCCATAAATGAATTTTGAATAGATGTATCATCTCATAATTCTAGTTTTTAGTTTGCGATTTGTTTATTTAATAAAGGAAATACAAATTTCACATAAAAATAATTCGTGTTTTGACTCTTACGAGTATCGGGATCCGCATATTTCGATATTGAGTGACATTTGAGCGCAAATGGTTACAAAAGAAAGTAAACTGATAACGCGAACACCCTCATACTCTATATTTAGGTTTATCTTTTTTCAATGTACCCATTTCTTTATATGAATTGGAGAGAAAATAAATCATTATAACAATACATATCAATTAACAACAATATATTTAGTTTATTTATTTAAACCGAATTGTTTTGACGTGTATAACTTGTAAAATATTAAAAATTTTAATGTAAACTTTCGACTAGGTACGGTACAGAAACACTGGACCATTCAGCCTGGAACATAATAGCTCGAGTATTAATACATATCTAAAAAAAAATCAATTATAAATTGAATTATTAATATTTATTATCAAAAATAGAAGTAACATAATTTCTATGTGTCTTAATTTTACGGAATTTGGTAACAAAAATACGGATTTAGTCATAGTTTTAAATATGTAAGTATTTTGACATAAATAAAAGAAATCAAACAATCAAACATTTATGTTATAAAACGTTTACCCCATGGTTCGAGAGTATCTTGTTATTTAAATGAAATACCTAACATTTCGAAAATCTCGGTTTTCATAAATCCAATCCTTTATTTTGAGGCATCCCGTTCAGTCCGGTATCCCGGTAATTTGAGAGCCGAAATCCCGATTTGCGACCCCTATTGAAGATCCGTTGCAACCAAACTTCATTGTGATGTCGGTACTTAATGATTTATTTTGACGTAAATACATGCAATATTAACTGCATTCTAAATGTTCTTCTATATGAGACCATGAATCGTTATTTCAATAATTCCAACGTACATATGAGAGTTAGATGCCATCATTTGTAGTTCATAAAATGTTATAGTCCATCTCATAACAGTTCTCTTTTCATAATCATCAGATGACTATGTGGGTATCCACAACTTCGGGTGTAAAGGAATATGCATTGCTCTCATGTAAGCCCAGAGTTAGCAGTTAACAAAGATCATAAAAACATCTCAAAGCTTCAACTCATGCAAAACAATTCGACTAACGCTTTATGCATCGTGTTCTGGCAGTTTAGACTGAGAACACAAGACAAACAATATCTCTGATTGAAATATCTCGGTTTTTACAGTCAGAACAGTGTTGTAGCACAGTGCAAGACGACTGTTCTGGGTTGCCGTGTTCAAAAACTCACGAAGGCGTAAACAGAGAGCAAGTCAGAAGAGATGTAAAGCACGTCTATTGAGTAGGCTGAGATGCAGAATAAGTGAGATTACCGAAACCATTAAAGAAAACAATGTTTATGCTTCAGAACAAATGTTCAGCTATCCTCCCGGAACATATTGTGTGCAAAGGAAAAGACATAATAGCATAACGATCCAGTAGGAAGGAAATGTGGGTAGACGCTCAAACGTGAAGGAGGTGCTCACGATATCAGGGAACGAATCCTAGACTGTGAACCAACCATAGTCTAACGTTACTGTTTAAGTAAAGTTCTCGTGTTGGAACAAGGCTCATAGAGAGATACAGTTAGCACCAGAAGTAACAGGGAGCAATGGGCCGTCTAATTACTCAAGACGAATTCACTAACAGTAGAACACTTTGTACGAGATAGATCTAAGTTTAATCATTCTACCTAATTTCAAATCCCTGCGCACCGTCTCCTCGGAAAATGTCATCTAGGACCATGTTTTGGCCTGTAGGTTCAAGGGCACAGTGGGAGATAAATCGTCACAGCGTAGAGTAGACACACTCGTTGTGTGACGACAGAAAGGATGACTGCTACAGACTGGAGAAGCTCACCTGAAAGAAACGCATGCCAGTATCGTATGTGCTTGACCGTAAGGTACAAACAACGTAACTCCACTCCGAAACTAGCAACACAACGTATATCACTACACCACACTCTCCGATTTAAATCACACGAGTACGACGTGAGACAGAACACAGATAGAAAAGACCCCAGTCTTATGTTCCAGGTATTAGCAATTAATTTGTTGTTGAGACACTTGAATGTCACGATGTTAACTATCTCAGGACGTTTTTAATTTCTTTCTCTATCTTTCTTTCTATACATGTTCCTGTCGTCACAGCACATTTGTGCCACTATTTCCAATTTTTACATTCATGCTCAATATTAACGATGATGGCTTCCTTCTCATATTTATCAGCGGCTTCTTTTATCCAATCGCTTCTCCTTGTAAATCGACCAAAATAATTTGAACTCTCTGAGTTAAATCCACATTAATAATTTTATCTCTGTGAGTAAATCCACGTGAATAATTTTATCCCTCTGTGTAAATCTACATTACTAATTTTAGCTCTCTGAGTAAATCCACATTACTAATTTTAGCTCTCTGAGTAAATCCACATTCTTCTTCTTCTTCTGCGTTGGTTAAAAAACTCCTGCATTTTAGCAGGACGTAGTCCGGAGAACGAAGTTCGTTGTGTCATAGTTTACAGCATGGCTGCGATATCTGCGCCTATCGGCCTGTCACGTTGGGTTTTTTTATTAATTTTTTTCAGCATGGCTTTTGGTGACTTTGACCCTATACGAGATGGGACAGCCAACTCTACCCCATAAGCTCATTAGTCATGTCTTACAACATGCATGGAAGGTAAATCGTGTTGTTATTCTTTGCTCTCCTTTCAGGCCCAAACATACGGGGATACATTTCATTACTTCCATGTTGATTTTTTGATGCAATAGTAAAAACGACAGCTGGTATGTCACATCATTCCACTTTTGAAGTCTTGTCTCTACTTTCTATCAATTCGTCCATCGTCTGTGAGGATACTTCCTCGGAACTTGAACTCTTTGACAGTTTATTTCTGTGTTCTATATTTGGATGTTTAAGTTGTCTGGTGATGTTGTTATTTACATAGTTTCTGTCTGTTTTGCGTTTATCCGCATGTTGTATTGATTGCATATTCTTTATAGTAAGTTGATTATCTGAGTGTTTGTAGTTTTTATTTAACAAACTTTAAATAATTTTAAAAAAATGTATATAATTGTTTACAAGTTTTTAAGTGAACATTTCTCAACAGTAACTTTCGAGTGTTTCATCATCATCATCAAGTGCCGTATCCACAACGAAGGTTAGCTGCAATATACCTCCAAATACCCGCTATCCATTGTCTTTGCAGCACTCTTCTAGACTGTAACCTGTCCATCTCGTGATGTTATTCTCCCATTTGTATCTCTGCCTACCTCTTGCTCGCCTTTTCTCGACTTTACCCTCAGGTAAGGTCTTTTTTCTCCTTTTAAATTCTGTTTCACCTCTGTCATCATTTGTGATTATGTATCCGAGATATTGATGATTTCTACTTGTTGTAGTTTCTCTCCATACATTTTTATGTTTAACATCAGCTCTTCTGTGAATTTGCTGATTATCATGGTTTTTATTTTTTGGATGTTTATATCCAGTTCATATTCTTTACTTGATTTATCGATGTGTTATATTAGTATTTGTAATTTTTGTTCACTTTCTTCTCAAAAGAACAGTCTTATATGCATGTCTGTGGTTGTTTATTATTTTCCTACTGATTTTGAGTCCTGACATTTCTTATATATGTTTTAAAATGCTCTCTATGTAGATATGAAATAGGCTCGGTGATAATATACATCTTTGTCTAACCCTTCTTTTTATTTCTATGTATGGCGAGTGGCTATTTTCACGCCTTACTGATGCAGTTTGTTCCCAATATATATTTATATCAGTCAGATGTGTTTTTCTTGATATATGCATATTTCTATGCAAATTTCTTGAAGACATGCAGTTTATGTTTCACGTTGGACTGTGTCAAATGCCTTGCTGTAGTCTATGAAGCAGATATATATATATATATATATTGGGCTACTATATATATTTATCCATCAATAGTCAGATACTAAGTATAGCTTCTCTGGTTATTTTGTTTCTCCTATAACCGAATTGTATTTCACCACCGACGTCAATGTCTATCTTGTTTTTAATTCTTTCATGTATTATCTTGAGTAGTATTTTAGTTATGTGACTCATCAAACTTATTTTTGCTTATTATGTGCAATCCACAGCCCTGGGATTCTTAGGTTGTTTATGAATATTGATGATTTTAGGTCATTAGGTATGTGGCATGGTTTATACCAAAGTCCTGTGATCGTTTTCACACCAAACCCATCTTTTAAAAAAATTTATTTCTGCAGTTATGCTGTTGGAGTTTGTTGTCTTTACACATTTTATTGATTTTATTACGAGTTTTTTAATATAATGAAATTCCTCTATAAAGTAGGCCTATCCTTTTTATAACAAATATCACTATTTATTTAACAACTCCTTAAAAAATCTCCAATTATATTTATTCAATAATGTTTCTACTTTACACAGCGAATTTCTATTATTACAAATATATATCGCATTTCCGGACCAAATTGTTATAATGAGATTAGACCGTGGAATATGCTTAGTTCTATATATTATTTATTAGAATTCAATGAACCATATATCTACAGATAGATGAAAGTGTTATGGAATTTTTCCAAGTTACAGTAACAGTTGTTTATAAACACAAACGTTGATGGGAGTTCGTTTATAGTATTTACATGTTCTAGTTATTATAGAAAAAAATTGCTTCCAAATCGTTTATTACGAATTTGACAATTTTTCACTTGTAGCAAAAATATAGAAGAAAACTCCTAATATTGGAAAGTATCTCGGAGAAATGATTATGTACATATAACTTTAACCGTGATATGTCACATAATTATGTACAGATATCTTTGAACGTGCTATGACAAATCATTATGTACAAACAACTTTGGTGGTGGCATGGGGAATAATTACTCACAAACAGCTTTGGCGGCGGCATGGGGAATAATTACTCACAAACAGCTTTGGCGGTGGCATGGGGAATAATTACTCACAAACAGCTTTGGCGGCGGCATGGGGAATAATTACTCACAAACAGCTTTGGCGGTGGCATGGGGAATAATTACTCACAAACAACTTTGGCGGTGGCATGGGGAATAATTACTCACAAACAACTTTGGCGGTGGCATGGGGAATAATTACTCACAAACAACTTTGAACATGATATAGCAACATCACGTATCATATCTCTGTATTCAGAGATCCAAGGATCAATACATCATTTTTTTTAAAACTGGGTATTGATTATTAAAGTTAACATTTACATACAGAATGTTGACATTGCTTTTTTAAACAGCATAACTGCTGTTTGCAGATGGTGTTGAATCCTGTACTAGACTCGGTCCCGCGTTCACGCTTCCTTCAGCCATAAAGCTAAAAATTGGATGAGTATACTAGTGATTTTCAACCAGTTTGTCCGTCCACCGAACAAATAACCGATCTATCAATATAAACATATAAGAAATTATAACTTTATCAACAAGGGCGTCACATCATAGTATTCATTTTAAAAAAAATAGATATACATTTATTTATTCGTTTTTTAATCTCTTATTTATTTTTAGAAGTCATTTTAGATACACATTGTTTTATTACACCCAATTAAATTAATGTAAAGGTAAGATGACTTATGAACCTCAGTCATAGCTTGAGTTTTTCTCATTAAAATATAAAGATTACTATTTTATTCTCTGTCTTTTGTTGTGTTACATACCGCCAAGATCCTATAAAAGCACTGACATGTATTGTTTGGTTAATTGTGTTGTTCCACTTTATGTTTGCTTTTCCCTATCATACAATGATGAATACACTTTGGGCAAAACGTTAATAGGATGTGTTGCTCAATGTAAAATTGCTATTTATGTTCTTCTGTTTCATTCATACATCTCTATTTCATTTTTCTATTCTTCTCCTTCTGTATTTGTCCTCAAATTCTTGAAGATTAGCAGGATCTGGTCCGGAGAATTGAATAATCTATGTCATGGTTTACAGTGTGGTTGCGATTTCTGCACCTTTCACCCTGACACATTTGACTGTCGTATGATTTTTTTTGTGTGGTCACTTGGAGCATCGTTAGGATGGGTAGCCAAGTCCACGTAAAAACACTTTGTTGCATCTTACATGGCAGGTAATAATATCAGCATTATGTAATCACATATCCGGCCCCGGTAACACACCAACGAATTTATTTGGAAGATAATGGAGAATCTCGCAGAAAAAGTATCCTTAAGCAGCAATGGCGAATGCTCCACCCATGTAACGCATGTCTTATAATTTTGAAATGTAAAAAGTAATGCAATATTTTTTGGTTTGTAATATAAAAATATTGTATTAATATTTATCACTAGTTTCTAGTAAAACAATTATTTAATGATCATCAAGGAATGGTCTCATTATTACTGAATGTTGTCTGGGGACTTTAAAAAGGCAGTCACATTAAATCAATAATTCATATTTCCAGAAGGTGACAACATACGGACAGGTGAAAGTAATGCTAACGCATGCAATTCGATACAGAATTGTCTATTGCAATGACAACTTGGTCGTTTTGCAGACTGTGATTCTGTACGGGTAAGTACAATTACTGAGTGTGCAGAGGTAAGTACAACTATGGATTGTGCACAGGTAAGTAGAATTACTGATTGTGCACGGGTAAGTACAATTAATTATTGTACTCGGGTAAATATATTTACTGATTGTGCACGGGTTAATATAATTACTGATTGTGCTCAGATAAGTAGACTGATATTTAATAGATCATGCAAGTAGACTGATGATTACTACAGCGATTGATCATTATTAATGCAGCGATGGGTGTTAATGCAGTTTCAAATTATAGTTTCTTGATGTCTGAAGTTAATTCAACTATGAGCCAGTACTCTATTTTCAAAAGTCTCCCCTCTTAATGATTTAAAACTCTTCCACCTTCTGATAATGAGACCATTAATTCAGTTGTTTTAGCAGATCATATCCAGTTTCAGACGGTAGCCTCGTTAAGTGAGCTTCCCCATGACCATCCCCTGTAAAGACATGCTTACAGAGAGTAAACACTACCTGAAAAGCTCAGTTTTTATTATTTCCACGAATTACGTTGGTCGACTTGACTTTTTTTGGAATTCGATTTATATAAATAGTGACCAACGAAAACACGACAATAATCGTCACTAATGAAGTCTTGTTTATTTTCTGTTGACAGGTCTATACCGTATCCGTATGTCTACCCAGATGTACCGTATAGGGCGACACAATAACCAGCGAATTTCCATTCGGACCAATTCAGATAATCAAAAATTCGGATAATTGGATATATCTCCGAAATAAAGCAAAACAGTGTACATACATATAATCATACGTTGAAAAGAATGAAAGTTTATTGATAAAATTACAGTAATATATAAGCAACTATTTATTGCAAATAAACTACATACACTACATTACTGTAAAAATATGTAAAATTACATACATGGCGCATATGTACAATAATACATTGTACATGTGTATGTACATACGTAAATCAATTGAATAAGCTCTTTTCAATAAATATATGTATCTCACTTGAACATCTCGAGTAGAGTGCGTTGCCATGATATAGTAGCACGGCAAGGTCCCGCAGATGCTTGACGGAGAGAAGTCTCACAGTGTCCCATTCCGGTGACCGCTCCATCAACTTTAAAGCGTTGTAGAAGCACATACAAGTTCCCCCGTGTGTAGGAATATTTTCATCTTCTGTCTCTCCCCCGATGTAATAGGATGTGACATGGCAGACAGTACGAATGTAATAACAAAACGTTATATACCGGAATTACCACGGACGTTTGAAACGTTTTCGTCTCGATAGATAAAGTCAATAATAGGAAAGCGGTGTGTTTGTTTGGATGAAACAGTAGTAAACATGTCAACCGTCACACAAGTATATTACCACAATGTATGGGACAGAAGAGGTATAAGAACAACCACCAAACTACAAGTATATCATGCTGCTGTTATACCAACCTTACTATACGCCTGCGAAACGTGAACAGTGTATGCTAGACATGCAAGAAAGTTAAATCATTTTCATCTTACCTGCATACGTAAATTACTAAACATCCATTGGTGGGACAAAGTACCAGACTACGAGGTCTTGGAAAAATCAACCTCAATAAGCATCCACACAATACTTATGAAGGCGCAGGCACGCTGGGCAGGCCATCTTGTGCGTATGGAGAACTCGCGTTTGCCAAAACAAATATATTATGGAGAACTCAAGGCAGGACTTCGAAAAGCTGGTGGACAGAAAAAGCGTTGCAAAGACACGCTCAAGTCATCCTTGAAACATCTTAACATTGAGGTAGGCGCTTGGGAGAGCCTCGCTCAGGATAGAACAGCATGGCGTTACAGCATTAGAACGGGAGCACTAGCGGCGGAAGAATTCAGACAAGAAACTGCAAGACAGAAGCGGACACGTAGAAAAGAAAAAACATCTCAACCTCACACAGATACCTTCTATTGTTGTCAATTCTGTAAAAGAACATTTTGTGCGCGCATTGGACTTGCTAGTCATTTAAAAACGCACTATTAACTTTTATTATTGTTATTATTTATTGTTATTATTATTATGGTTGAGTTTTTGGTCATCGTCGATCACGACGGACGAACATCATCATCATATTTCCACAGATAAAACGTTTGAATTGTTGGTACCATAAGTCAATAACTTGAAAACTGTATGTTTGGATGAATGAAACATGTCATTCCATTGTTTTTATTATCACAGACGAAATGTTTCCGTCATATGTAAATAAAAGGAGGGAGATGTTTTGTAAAGATTGCCAATCTCGCGTCTGATACATGGTACGACGTACCAGGACTAAAACAAAAATAAGTGTCACGATTCCGTGTCATGTCGACCAGGTAGTTTCTCACTCGACCAGGCGGGAAAATGTAAACAGGTTGGTTTATACATTAAAGAACAACTACCTGCACTGGTCAAATTGAGAAAAAGAGGCGGAGCTTGGATTCAAGAAACGCTAGGAAGCACTCATACATACTAAGGACGGATGTATGGAGTTTCGCTGGTCAACCGAAGATGCAAGAAGGCGGAACATCAGTTCTGGAAGATTCTGGAAAGTCAAGCTGATTGGACAGGACTGCGTTTTGAGTAAAGGCGGAGATTGAAGATTTCGGTTAGAAAAAAGTGATTCGAGAGAAGTACGGGGCAGTTCAGACAGGCAGGCACTCAGGGCTTGGAGTTTTGGGAGTTCACTCGGAGCTCCTGAGACAGTCGATTCAGGACTTACGTATTGGACAGTGGTTCTGGACACGCGGTCCCCACTAGTCTTGAAGGTTAAGTAACTTGTATTAGAACTGGCGGGGTATCACCCTATTATCAGTCATAGGCAAGGTCTTCCTAAGCATCATATTGGAAAGATTAAAGAATGCTGTTGATAAACTACTCAGAGAAGAACAAGCAGGCTTTAGATCAGCTCGCTCCTGCACAGACAACATATTTTCTCTTCGCATCATCATTGAAGAATCACTCGAATTTCAATCCCCGCTCATAATCAACTTTGTTGACTTTGAAAAAGCATTTGATAGTCTTCATCGGCCTACGTTATGGAATATTCTACAGCAATACGGTTTTCCTACTAAAATAATCAATGTTATAAAGGCATTCTACACCAACTCACATTGCTGTGTTCAAACAAACACTGAGAAGTCAGAATGGTTCCAAGTTGTTACGGGCGTTAAACAGGGATGCATCATGTCCCCATTACTTTTCTGCGTCGCTATTGATTGGGTCATGAGAAAGAGCACTGAAAATGAGCTGACAGGAATAAAATGGATTAATAATACCGTTCTCGAAGATCTTGACTACGCAGATGACCTAGCCCTTTTAAGCGCAAACCACACAGATGCTCAATCTAAGTTTGACAATCTCCAACACTACTCAAATCAGATAGGGTTGAAAATCAACACATCAAAAACTCATATACTAGATTTTAAGAGATCCAACGACAACATAGAAATTCAAAATGTTCCATTATTAAAAGTCAACAATTTTACATATTTAGGCACCAATCTAGCATTGGATGGAGACTCATCAAAAGAAATTTTACACCGTATTGCCCTTGCAGCGGGTGCTTTCAATAAACTACGCAACATATGGACGTCAAACACACTAAGAAACACCACAAAACTCAAGTTGTTTAACTCCAACATCATCCCTATTCTATCATATGGGTGCGAAAGTTGGAAAGCCACAAAAGCCACAGATAAAAGACTCGACTCCTTTGAAAACAAATGCCTACGTACCATTCTGAACGTTAAGTGGAGTGACTTTAAATCTAACACTACTATAAGAGAGGAAAGCAAACAAACCTATATATCTTCCTTCATTAGACAAAGGCGTTGGACTTACATCGGCCATGTTCTCAGAATGAACAGCCTAAGAATTCCCCAGCAATCACTATATTGGGTGCCACCTGGAGTAAGAAGAAGAGGGAGACCTAGAGAAACTCTACGAAGAACCATTAATAGAGAAGGCATGTCAATGAACCTAAACAACACGCAACAATTGAAAGACCTGGCAACACAAAGACAGAAATGGAAAGCTATGGTTTCTGCCCTATGCGCCGCCTATGGCCCTGGAGGAACATAACATAACATAACATTAGATTTAAGTGATTTGTAAGATCCTCGAAACTCGGTCGAGAGGTAGAGCTTGTTTCGAACATGTGGTTCAAATACTATAAGTGGGAATAACATTAACCATAGGGAGACGGTTTACAGTCTCTAGTAGGTGACAAAATATTTGTGGGTAATTTCTGGATGTGATAGGCACTTTAGTGTACCTCAAGTCGTGTTATAACTCATTAATGTTTAGATTGAACTGCGGAGGACAGACTTCCACATGTTAATTGCACAGATTGTACATATGAACATTTAATCGCATATTAAATAACCAAACATACCTGTTATACGAAGTATTTGTATGTTTCATTGAATTGAAATAGATAACTACAGGAGCGAAACTGGTCACAGCATCAGAGTTCTCAGAGAGTCCTGATTTCAAAAGACTTAACCACAAAGCTTGAACGCTTACACATCTATCGTGACTTTATCACGTCAATAAAGACTCGGTCTTATTACTGTGACACCAGTGTCATCATTGTCTTCGTTATGATCTTGTTTTTCGTCCATGATACCCTTGACGATCTCATCATCTGTCATTATCTTAAGCCCTTGATCGTTTTTATACCGCGTCCGCTCTCGCTCTAAAATTATTGCACCCATATTCGATTCGGATAATTGGGGATTGGGTTAATTGGAATTCGGATAATGAAATTTCTACTATATATATATATATATATATATATATATATATATATATATATATATATATATATATATATATATATATATATATATATATATATATATATATATATATATACTAGCAATATAACAATGCAATCCGAAACCTTTGATGTTGGTTGATGTCGCACATAAGAGCCATCACCCCAAAAAGCCAACCAAATACTCCTACCATTCGTTATACAAATGAACATGGAAAATAACGCCATTATCATTTCTTAATGTTATAAAGCCAATATTTGTTTCATCTCATCCCCTTCAACTGTTCCATGCAGTAGCGCCTGTTATATCAAATGGTGTTTCATTACATGTTAAAATCATACAAACTTACACCGTTTCAGAACTGTCAAAAGTACTTCAATTCTACCTCCAAGCATGGTTATTTCGTTTCCGCAAAGTTTATTTGTTTTGTGGTCTTTAAAACTAATGTGTAAAACCTGCAACATGTGTATATAAACGATATAAGAGATCTACAAGAGTCCTGCATTAATAAAAACAACAACAATAATAATAGTATAAGACATATGTAACAGTAATGTACCAGCTGTGAAGGTGTATATCATCATACAAATTAAAAATCTCTGATAGAAGTAACGTTTTTGCTGAAATCAATTGTTCTGAAGAGCTTGCTGAAGTGGAAGCTTGTCGTTGTTAATACAAATCCATGATGAACATCAGGCATTCGTTGAGGCAGCAAAACTGGCGTTATGAGATGGTTTACTGACACCTGTCAGGCAATATATATGTATATGATAGAGGAGTTTAAATACAACTGTAGGAACATTATAACTTTCAGCTTTAGGTACATTCTGACGTACCGACTAGGTTATTCATCTTGAATGTTATCCGAGCTTTTTAATTTTTGGCCACAAGAAGTGCGAAGCATGGACAAGTGGAATCAGACAAGATGAATAACGTAGTCGGCAGCCTACAATTTCTAAAATGAAATGCAGTGTAATAATGGAATCAAATGATATTAAGCAAAGCCATTGCTAGCATTGTATAATGAATGTGATAAATTTACCAGTGGCGTATCGTCAAAAGACTCCAAAACGCTCGGCGTCCCCTTTAAACAACGCAAATATCCCACACAAATTAACATATATTTGTTACAAACATTACAAAAGGAGAATAGCTGGTTTATTCTTTATTTGATAGTTATCTGCCCTTGAAGTTTGAAGCCAGAAGCCTTTGGCGTCCATAAAAACTATCTGAAAAAGCTACACTGAAAGTTTGACGCCAACAATGTTTGGCTTCGAACAAAAAGTATATATAATAGGAAAACAAGACGTCACTTAAAGCCTAGTTTTGGTAAATCTGTTGATCTTTTTATAGCTACCCAAGTAGTGTATAAAGCTGGCTTCAGACCAATCATACGGTAAGAAATATTTTATGATGCCGCGTTTTCTGAGAATTGCAAACTGATCTGTTACATTGTACATAAGTCATACGCTATTATTTATTTCTGTGTGTAATTAAGTGTGCTGTGTATACTGTTCAACTATAGAAAAAGTAAGTTTACCAGACACAAATAGTGTTAACTTTCTTTTAACAACTACTATGTGTAATTTATGATATGAACAACGATGTGTATTGAAATTGCAAAAACCAACTCTGCATGTGTCAGTTAAAGAATTTCATAATAATGGAAATCGAAGTATTAATTCGTCCTAGTATAATATATATCTTTGGATAACTGGCTGTGCTGACAAACAATGCTTTTATATGTATGTCTATTGTTTGGACCAAAGACTATGAATGGTGCAAAGAAGGCATTTGTGATTTAAGCAACTTTATTATAAAAGCAGTAAAACACCAGTCTTCAAAACAACATATATTACACAATGAAGCATTTCATACGCTGGGCAAGACATTAATCTAACATGAGCTATCGGAAATTGCACTACTACAAGCAGTAAAACATAATGATATTGTGTCTTCAAACAGACAATACTTACAGCGACTCATTCAGTCAGTAACATTTGTAAGTAAACAGGAACTAGCATTTCGTGGACACGGAGAGGATGATAGTGCCGCAAACAAAGGACATTATTTAAAATTATTAGAATCACTAACTCCAAGTAAGTCCACAGTAAGAAATCTTTTGCAGTCGTCTTCACTTCTAAAAGGCACTTCGCCAGAAATCTAAAATGATTTAATTGACGTAATAACTGATGCTTTAAATAAGCGTATCAAATGTGAAATAAACAAGTCTCCATTTATTTCCATTCAAGATGTGATGATGGTGTTCCTCCTTCGCAAGCGAAGATGAGCATGGCATGAAAAAAACACACCATTAAATGCGATGAAAGAAAATATATATATAATTAAAATTGTTAATTAACTAATTTAGTTTATGAGTTCGTAGATGCCCGATGAGTCCGATTCATGCACAGAAAGTTCTATTGCAGTGCATGCAGGAGTGCTGAAGGTTCAGGGTATGAGAATTTTGATTTGTGCTTCCGCTTCGTGCGCTTGTGGATTGCCCGCAGTGTTCTTTCTTTTTCAAATTTCGTGATGCCAGCAGTGATCTGAGTGTGGCAGACTGAGCGATCAAGTGCTGTAGTCTCCAGGAGCTAGGATCGATGCTGCAGTTCTTGAGAGCTTTTTAGGTGATCCTTGAAGCGCTTTTTCTGTCCTCCACTTGAACGTTTACCTTCGCACAATTCCCCATAGAATAATCTCTTTGGAAGGCGCTTGTCTGGCATACAGACGATGTGTCCAGTCCAGCGGAGGTGGGACCTAGTCAGCATTGCATGGATGCTTTGCACACGGGACTTCTGAAGAATTTCCGTATCTGGTACACAATCCTGCCAACGTACTTCCATGAGGTTTCGTAGGCACCGAAGATGAAAAGAGTTAAGCTGTCGAGCGTGTCTCGCATAGACAGTCCAGGATGACGCAGCATAAAGCAGTGTTGGTAGAACCACTACATGGTACACGTCCAACTTAGGTGTCAGACTGAGGCCACGCCTGATCCAGACGTTGGCACGAAGGCTCCCGAATGCTGCACTGACACGAGCAACACGCAGGGCAACATCCTCATCAATTGTCGCAGTTTGTGATAGTATGCTGCCAAGATATACAAACTTATTGGCAGTATTAAATTTTTATACTGTGTGATCACTGGCTTCATAACGTATATGCAGATAAAAGAAATCATTTACTCCTAAAGAACCCCTGGTATATTTGATTGTACATGACCTAGACTCAATCTATTAGGAAGTAGCAAAAACTGTTCCGCTTGCTGTTGAATATACCTACAACCACATCCAGCAGTAAAAGATGTATGAACACACCGCAGACAATAAAAACTTATCACAGAAATTACACGAAAAAACAATCGTCTGTCATGTTTGAATTCCTTGGCGATAGACAAGAAACTATTAAGTGCACTTTCATCAGAGTCAACATTTAGGTACTGAGCATATTTTGCAAACAAGAAGCACAGACGCTTGGAACTGCATTACAAGATTTTACAAGGTATAATTTTTTTTTTTTAAACACCAAATTACTATTGTATATAGGGAAGTAAAAATATGCTTCTGGCATGACCAAAAAAATGGGGGAGGGGGGGGAAGCTACCAAGCTACTAATAAAACGGTCTCTCTCTGCGTCCCCACTCTAAAATGTCACGCTACGCCACTGAAATGTATAATGGTGCGAACACGATAAAGATGATTCGTCAATCAAAACAATTATAGCTTCTTTATGTTAAGATATTAGTAATTGCACTCAGTATTCTTTCATTGTGTGAATTTAGTTATAATAACTATTCACATAATTAATTCATCTTAACCCTATATTACACTATTTGTCCGCAACAAACCATCAGCCCAGTGTTTCCCAACCTTTTTCTTTACCATGCCCATCCTAAGTCTTTCTAAAACTCTGATGCTCCCCTTAAGTAACTTATACATTTTTATTTATTTTCAAAAATTGAATTAAATTATTCGCTAAATGAAGTCTAATTATAGTTAGAATAACCCCCCCCCCCTAAACAATCAAATAACCCCCCCCCCACCCCGTGGACGAGGGTCCCACGTTGGGAAACACTGGATTAATCTAACGTAGCATGGTCATTTTTGTGTTCACAACTGTAAGAGTTGTTCCCCTGTAAAAATATAATTTTTCGACTGATATCTGACTCTTTGAAGATCATATATTATTTGTATAATAATCTGCATGTATTTAAATTTGTGAAAACTATTTTTACAAAAATAATATGTTAATAAAATTTGTGTATGCTCATTTACAATGCATATTATTCACATACTTAGCTTCAATTCGATTAAATGAAAGTGCATTTGTGGAAATGAAATAGTAAACATTGTGATAACTTTAGTTTATTTATGCATTTAGTTTTGGGTCAAATAAACTCCTTCCCCTCCACACATTGTAGAGAAATGGGTACAAGGCACCTAGAAACATTAATATGCAAACTTGCTTCTGTTTATTCAACAAATTATGCATATCTCAACATTATACACTCTTAATCTCCATGATTTAGGGGGGGGGGGGGTGGGGGGTGTTTAATATTAGTCATTACCAGATTGTAAGTTTTCTTAATGATAATCATCCACAGAGTGTTAGTTTCTCTATATACAAGAATATACGAGTAAGTTAATGTACCAGATTACAGAAACTAGAGTCACAACAACGATGCATATATTAAAATTTATGTACTCTAAAACAGAGCCGCGTTAGCGCAGTGGTTAGCGCACTGGCTTCGCATATGAGTGGTCCTGGGTTCATTCCCCAGCTGAGGCGGAAATGTTTTCAGATCGTAACGGCTCTCAAGTCGACCCAGCCCCAAATGGGTACCGAATTAATCCGGGAAGTAAAGACTGCGAGGGAGAGGAGATGGCTACCGCCCTCATTTGCAGAGCCTGTGAAATGTGAGATCGCTAACATCTCACACCCCTACGGCATTAATAAATGCTATGGGTTACTTTACTTTACTTTACTCTAGATCAATGCCTCTTCATGTGGATAGTATACCCTTTTGGTACCACAGAAATATGATGGGAGGCGCAATGAGGTTACTTATTTGGAAGATATCCAATAAGATTATAATAATAAGTCTTAAAGAGACTTCTCTTTCAAATTCTCCACAGGAGAAAATGTATTTAGAAAGAGAGTGGAAGTCAAAATAAAAGTTAAGAACAACTGAACTAGATAACATACTACTTGTGTTTCTATGATTGATTGTATAATAATGCGTACCTGAAAGATTATTTACAGAGTTTTAGAAGCAGTAACAAATTTCTAATATGTAGGAGCTAACATAAACAGTGCAGGAGACTGTGAAGTCGAGATCAGGAGGACAGCAATAGCGATGTCCATATTAAAACAATTGAAAAAACGGTGACATGTGAAAACACGACTATTAAGGTATGTTTGTTACGCTTCACTTTAGACGGGTCATTACAATGGTCTAGTAGATCTTATATTTCTGATGGTCACATTAAATAAGATATTAACATACCTGCACTTTTTATTAATTTAATCCTCATAAAATATGGTTCTATGGAGATCTTGTTTCCTATATGTAATGAGAAATCTCCAGATTTTCGTTTCATACCCACAGGATCACCGACTTTAAGCGGCATTAATGCTTTGAGAAGTCTACTAATGGAAGGTATCGGCGTGAAGGAATGCTCCACCATTTAGTATGCAGACATCCAATGGGAGCTTGCATTCAATAGGCGGTATCATTGTTGGCCACTTTTGATCATACAGTCAATATAACTGCTTAACTTCAATACAGCAAAAATTAATGCAACACAAACACTACTGTTAGTGATAGATTTGGCCTTTGGTCGAAACGTCTAGTATGTCCTGTTATTGTTATTTGTATGATTATATCCTGTGTTTTGTTGTGTGTATGATTTCGCGTGAGCATCCGGCAGTGATAGTGTGTTTGTCGTCGTTCAGTAAAACTGCATTACCTGCTTCCTATAAGTACTATTTTCTTACAATTTTACTAGAATTATTACTTTTTATTGACTGTACTGTTAGTGATAAGAGGCTATATATTTTTTCCATGTACAGACATTCAAAGAAAACGCAGACTAACCTTCATTCACGAACACGCTGTACTTATAGATGTCTGGCTCCATCTTGGAGGATGCCTCACTCTCAGCGATGGAGCTCTGGTCTGAGATGGACATCGCCTTTTTCTCTGAAATTTTCTTCTTGCGCAACAAAATAGCTACTGTCACAAGCACAGCACAGAAGACAAGACTTCCCAGTCCTGCACCTAGGCTTATGCCCAAGGAGATATAGTCAATTGAATCTTCTGCAGGAGCTGATGGAAATAATAACAAGAAATTCTAGATGTGCGTTAATTCAACAAGTAGTCTATGCATTTAATAAATAATACAGGACACAAATTCTTCCTGAGGATTTGTTGAACAGCTTTCTCTGGCAATTGAAACTAAGAAGATTTGGAGGCAAAGGTGAATGTTCTATCCCGTAGTCTAGCGGATCAAAAAGTCACTCTGAAGTTTGATGTATCAGGCCAAAAGGTATTACTGCCTTAGTAATATATCACTATATGCATGGTGCGTCACATTGGTATTATTCTTTGATCCCTTGTCGGACTTTTGGTTAGCACTCGGGTGCGTGTTTACTATTAATACCAGATATTTCTTGTGTAACCCTCTAGATTATAAGACCTAATTAGCGAATTGGAAAATACGTCATTTAAAGTGATTCCTGTCCCTATTCCAGTAACTTTCATTGACTGTTACACAAAGTGTAATCATAGTGATCAATTAAATCCACGGGAATAGGCAATGAGTCATTAAGACGGCCTGTTTTCCCATTAGCCAGTAGGTTATAGATTGTGTCGACGTTCACGCTTCATGTGCCTAAGAGCTAATAGCCCGTCTCGTGCAACCGAGGTATCAGGTTCAATTCGACCGCCTACAATTTTTTACTCAGAGCTTTCACAAAGTAATGGCAACATATTGTACACAAAATATTATTTAGAATATAGCTATATTGATAATTACCGCCTGAATAGGATATGCTTCCTGTGTTTTCAATATATATATTTTATATTATATATATTATATTTTATATTACTATATATACTTTTCTCAAGATAAACAATAACAAGTAGACGTTGAATACTAGAACACTATTCTCCTGCAAAGCACTACATTGTGTTTATAAAGTGCATTTTCAGTTTTCACTACGCCCGAAATTCAAAGTTTGCTGATGTTGAGATTAATAATAAGACCATATCCCGTAAAGGTCGTAGGGATGTCACACTGGAAACATCATCACAATAGAGCTCTCCAAACATATCTATCCTCCACTATTCGGAGGAACGTAGAAACGTTTTAGATTACTTTAATTTTAAAACAGCTAAAAAAGTTTCTCGGTTTTAATAGCCCCTTGACACTGATTTAAGTAATTCTAGTTTGGTGAGGTTTCAGATAAAGTTCCGTTAATATCAACAGAAATGCTCATCTTTTCTAATTGTACATAAAATGTTGCGAGTAGTTTCAATGGAAAAAAACCAGAGATACTTAAGGAGTGTTGCAGCAAAGACATAACACAATATCGAGATAACAGAAACGGAAAAAGACTACTTTTAAACTAAAATATCTTCATCAGTACAAAAATACAAAACAAATTCCTATTTGAAAATAGTTGACTTTTGTTGTGATGAAGACATTTTAGTCGAAACTTTGTCTGTTTCCGTTTCTATTTATGACTTTGGTGTATTTTGTATTTTGCTGCAACAGTCCTTAAATATCTCTGGGTGTTTTTCGCCTTACTACTCTGTGTTGTACCAGCCTGCATATCTTTAGTACGTTTGGTTGTTCCCTAACAGAAGATTTACCCTCCAAGTAGTTTCAATATTTTTTGGAACAGTACATTTTCTCCAAAGTTCTTTCGCCCTCCCCCTCCCCATACCCCTACAGTATCCCCTCCCGCACACTTGACCCTGCATCTTACCGCATTCCCAAAGTTTCTCAATGTTTCTCAAGTAGCGTTTTTTCTCACTTTGAGAAACTCTGGTGTAAAACTGCACACACACAGAAGCTGTTGTAAATGTGTGCTAGAACCTGTTATTACCATCGATTTACTTTGAACAATTTTATTACTAACTGGCACATAAAAACTGGATTGTGCGAGTGAATGTCGGAATGTGTTTAATGAAACCGAATCCTAATATTGATTTTTACTTTACGTGAACCCTCTAATGCAACCAAAAATATGTGCTACACAATCATTCTGTAGAAGTTTATTTGTTTAATAGTGGACTAAAGTCTGGGCCAAGTAAACCTCTTTCAAAGATCAACGTCTTCTTTTGTTATATCAGGGCGTGTTGGTTTTTATTTTCTTATGAGATACGGATCATGAGATGGAACTGCATTGTGTCTGTAGTAATTAAGAAAATGAGACGCAATGTTCTAGGCATAGTTTTGAGGGTTTATGAGGTGTCTCATTTCGTATGATAGGGAGTCAGTGAATTTTAGATTTGAGTCAGTCTAGTACGTCATGTATGAGCGTATGACCACACACAAAAATTGGAGGTCGTAACTCAAGTAATACTGTCACCACTACATCATAGTTCTCTAATGATAATTGATTGAGTGAAAATTGAATAGTACCCCATATGGTGAGCTATACTTAATAACCGCGGATACAAGTCAAATTGTCTTATATCAAAGCTGTGACCATAAAATCTAATGAAGATCGTTGTGGAACGAAGACATCCGAGGAATGATATAAGAAGAAGACTTAAGGAATAATGTATGTTTATTATGAGGTAAACGGAAAAAGTATCCCGTGCATGGCATTACTATTCACATTACGGGGGAACGGGAGTGTATTCCGCGCATGAAATTACTATTTCCATTATTGTTGAATTGTAGGCACCAGTAATACATTCAATTCTATCGCAAATACAATGTGGATGACCTGACCACGAGCACTTTCGAAGCCTAAGCCAATTCGAGCAAATACGTCCACAAGACATGCTCACTGTCAACTCATGCCAAGGACGACGTTGTTTCTTATGTATGGAATTATAGCCGCCATTGACAGAGGCGCGTCTTTTTTCAACCTTGGACCGGAGTCCATTATGGCAATATCAGGGTGAGTTGACTTATTATCTAATTCTTTACAAAGAGCGTGGTTACAATAATCGTGATAACCCGCGAAGGCGAAAGTGATATCAGGAAATTAGCCGACCAATAGAAGAGAGTGGTAAGGTTTCACTGACCGTGAGTTAAATTACTAAGTACATTTCCGTGGTGTAGTGCTAACCCAATAGCTATGTATTTACGAGGTTATTGGTTCACATACGACCGTTTTTTTTCTTCAAGTGCATACTTTCTACGCTCCCTGAGAATTTTACCTTATGCTACAGGCGTATGTGCTCTGACTGTAGAGAAGTTGCTGTTCAATTTAGAAGGACTAGGAATATATGAGTCAACCATAGTACAATCAAGTCAATCCTTTATGAGCTTTGAGACCTTTCAATAATTGTCTTTAAATGATTAAGTCATAACTTACATAATTGTATTGTTTGTTCCGGAAGCGGCGTAGTGTTGTGTCACATTCACTCGTTTCTTGATCGGGTAAATTTGATCTAAGAGAGCACTTACTACTCGTGGTCCACTCAACCACTTTAAGACATGGGTACTGAAGCTGACGCACTGGGAAGGTAGAAGAATGTCGTCACGATTATTGAGTAAGTGATAATAGCGATACTAGTCTGTCAATTCCTGTGTACCACTGCCTACTGAGCACTTATAGGAAAACCATGTCCTATGACGCCTATTAATACATCCTATCTTTACCTTTCCTTACGTATTGGTATCTCTCCGTTAAATGATTAATTCCGAGGCTTTCTTGTCTTCTAGTCGCAATTTTTCATGGTCTACTAATTCACTGTGGAGTCTTCTTGTCTTTTGGGCGCATAAATCCGTTTATGATTTACGGATTCAATCTGAAACCATCGTGTCTTTAGATGTGGCCGCGCATATATGGTCTACTGATTCCCTCCCGAGCCTTCTTGGCTTGATTCTTGATTATAAAACTGGCGTCACAGCACGTGTGGGATTCCCATAAGTGTTCCGCCCTCCGTTTCAGCAGCCAGCCCCAGTGCATGTAGACTCAGAGTCCCGTTCAGGTGTTGATTGTGTGATCTTCGGAACTGTCCAAAGAAAGTGGCTTCTTGGCTTCTGGACACAAGTGTGTTAATATACTATATTTGAAACGTCAATTAAAGAAATTATTCACAATTAATGAGTGTACACGGAGGGAATCATTTAAGCTATTATATGCAAATATATTCTGATCTAACCTCTTGTATTTACTGTCATCAACCTGCTAGATCAGTCACTATATTAAACTACTCACGTGCGCTTGTGCTTGTACTTGTGCTTGTACTTGTACTTGCCATGACAGTGACACGTTTCTTAGTGTCCAATCGGATAATATCCTTATAGTGTGTACTTGCTTCTTCCAGTTCCTGTCTGACAATGGTTACGATTTCACTAGGAGTTGCGTTGACAAATTTCGGGTCAGTTCTATTCAGTTTCACCGTCCATCTTACCAATAGTATGCCTACGTTCTCACTGTGAACAGTATTAAGTAAGATACTTTGGTCAGAAGATCACATACACTAACTATTTTCTTCAAATTAATAAAAATTCAACCACATATAGTATATGTAACATGAGACAATCACATATGGTCTATGCTGAATGATAAATGAGATATTCACATACAGTTTATGCGATGAGACAATCATGTTTAGTTAATGGTAAGACCAATCATTATACTTGTATATATAATGTTGATTTAAATCGCTTTCTGGTGAATGCAACAGTCACATATAATTACCATTGAGTCAGATAATTATATATAGCTTACATAGTCACATTAGTGTATACAGAATGAGCGTGTCACATTAATTTATATTAAGCGAAATAATTGTAACACATTTATATTGAGTGAAATAACCATGCTATTTTATTTGTATCTTCATGTCAAAATTAATTTATGTTGAGTGAGATAATCAAATTAATTACATTAAATTGTGTGACATAATCGCATTAATCTATATTGAGATAATCACATTGATTTATATTTGGTGAGACAAACATTAAATTACAATAAGTGAAATAATCACATTTGCTGATGTTTGCTTAAACAGAAATGGTAGTTATGTTGAGTGAGATAATCACTTCAGGATATGGTACATTATCTACTGTCGAAGTCGGATGTGGTGACCATTGGAGCAAACGAAATCGCGATACATGGCTTCCTCGTTATCTAGACTACATCAAACTGCAAATATAGGAAATTGTGTGTCCTACTATAGGAGATATACAGATAGGGTTGCCATCCGTCCCGCTTTTTCCGGATTGTCCCACTTTTTCATCAAAAATTAATTGTCCCGCCTAAGGGTCTGGGGGACAGCAATTTGTCCCGCTTTTTAATCCAGCCAAATTTTTCACCTACAAATTTTAATATTTTCTTAAATTATTTATTATTGGTTTGAGTTTTGTTACAAATGAAGCTTCTTAGTCCGAAACGTCTATTTGTAGAGTCCTGCGCTATCGCTGTTTAATAATAAAGTTTGAAGATACAACTCATAAATTTGAGAATATCCAACACAAAATTGTTAGTGCGGAAGGCGGTATTATTTAAAAATTTACAAAAGATGACGTCTTCGGCTTCGCGAGGCGCCGAGCCTTACTCTACCCATCTCACCGCCGCTCACGTGATCTGTGCCTACGTGACAATCTGCATGCTTTTGTCCTTGTCGTATTCCTATAGGCGCTAATAATTCATTCAACAACATCGCGCCATCCTCACCAGCAGCAAGAAGAAATTTTGGCTTCATTCTTTCTTTATGTGTTGGAGGCTGGAGGTTGCTTCCAGGACACAATGCTAATGTGGAAAGAATATTTTCTTTAATGAATGTGCAGTGGACAGATGAACGAAATCGGTTGCACGTAGCAACTGTTGAAGCAATAATGAAATGTGTGTTTAATTATAAACTTAGCTGCACCGAGTTTTATGACTACGTAATCCAGCGACAAGATCTTCTCACTCAGAGTCTGAAGTCCGACAAATATGAGATGCAGCCGACACCGACTTAAGAAGCTGCAAATCAAGGTAAACATGTTTTTTTATTAATTAAAAAAATTACTGGTACAGGTATTAGAATTATAATGTAATAATAATTAGTCTATGTGTGTGCTATCTCTGACTTTTCCTATGGCTATTATGCTTTACATGATGTGTCCCGCTTTCGCGTCTAAAAAAGTACCATTTGTCCCGCTTTCTGCTTCGAAGGTTCTGGCAACCCTATATACAGAGAGAGTGTGGGAACCAACGTTCAACATAATTTGTGCTATGTTCAAATCAATGGAATCACAGTAGGTGAATGTTAACTCACTCTCAATGTTAACTCACTCTCAATGTTAACTCACTCTCAATGTTAACTCACTCTCAATGTTAACTCAAAAGAATCCGATTTCCAGTTCAGTCCTTATTCGTGTTTTTAAATACAAACTCTCACCCATCCCTTCCCCCGGTTCACCCAGACACAGAGAAGAAGAGTACTAGAACTTACTCTCTGGAAAGGTCGAGGTATGGCACCATCGTTATTGGGCATGTGAGGAAGACGACATTATTCATGCGGTTTCTGATTAGCCTCCGAATGATAGCTAATCACTTTGGGACAATCATGTGTTATCACGCTGGTTGATAACTCATTTTACCTTAACATTTATGTATCACGTCAGTTTGTCATGCTTACCTTTACATTTATCATGTCAGTTTGTCATGCTTACCTTTACATTTATCATGTCAGTTTGTCATGCTTACCTTTACATTTATCATGTCAGTTTGTCATGCTTACCTTTACATTTATCATGTCAGTTTGCGATGCTTACCTGTACATTTATCATGTCAGTTTGCGATGCTTACCTGTATATTTATCATGTCATTTTATTTTAAGAGAGTCACATATTTCCGAAGGATATCTGAAACAAAGGTTCGCAATGGCCTTGTGAATTACACGTTGATGTTGGGCTCCCTATTGTTTACATATATGAATTAAATGTTAGTAACTTTCACATGTATTGAGAGAACTGTTAGCTAGTTAGTTATAACATATTTATATCAAAAACTTACAAAATGTGTACTCTTGTGATGTCAACTCCCTTGAATCCTGTTAAATTCTTGAAAAGTTCAGTCAACTGTAAGAAATCATAGTGGCATCACTGCTGCATTACATGACGTAGGGTATTTGATACGTACTTGAATAAATGTACATATGTTTATAGCAAGAAAAGATATCATCATTTCAGCAGTGGAAGTTATGACTACTGCTCAGAGTAATCATATGTTACTTTTCCGTCTATACCAAGTATCGATTCTTTCTGTGATAGAGTATGCAATAGCAATTAGGACACAGTAAGACGGAGACTCAAAGGTTAGATAATATACGGAATTAGGTTAAGTGTATCATTCTAGAGGTACTTCTACCACGTCTGAAGAAGCAATGACATTCTTACTCTACTGACCAACTACGGAAATTAGAATACAGTTGTACCGAGCAAGAGTCTAGTTCTAAATAAGCTCTGGTAATGAGTATCCTCTGCAAACTAAAATACAGGCTGTGTAGGTAATAGAATACAGATAGGACAGTCATGGATGGGACGTGCTGAGCAAGTCATATACAATATATGCTTTTTTGTAGGATGTGCGACCTGGTTCGGAATAGGTACGTTTTCCTATAGATTGGCAGACTTCTTTCCAAGTAGTTATAACACTCGATAGGTATAGTGGGAAGTGGTACCCTATTACCCTTGAATCTAAGACGCAGAAATGGATCTGTGAGATCTGCAGGGAAGATAATATGATTATATACATAAAGGATTCTGTTATTGGCTTCAGTATGCCCCTGCACAAGACAGTGCGTAGTTAAAACTGTTTGAGAGGAGAGATGATTTATCACTGGGACAGCATGCATTAATACGGTGGAGATTATGACAGTGATTAATGTCTTAAACTGGATGAGAATACAGAGAGCAATTCATGCCTGTATTCTCAGCGACCCATTGAGCATGATCTGAAAACTGTAAACATATTGTATTTGTTAAATGTGGTTTGGGGGGTATGGGGAGGTAGAATTTGGAAGGTGTCACATTATTTTAAAGCCTGGTCATTATGTTGTTCAAAACATTGAGAGAACTGATAGACTAACAAGTTCTGTCACTGTATCAGCGAGAGAGCAATGAACCGTTGGGACTTATTGAATTCCTTACGAGAAACTTAAAGATTAAACGATATTAATGAGGAAGATGATTGATTATATTCATATCTAGAATAATGGAACTGGAAATGAATTGTGGAGGTCCAGAAATGAATGTCATTGTGGGGACTGAAAAGAATGTTTATCATGATCAACCAACCAACAGAGATCTCGAACTGTCCGTTGTTTTAATTGTGGATATGCTTTGGGAGTTGGGGGAGATCGAGTCAAGCATTGATGTGTCCTGTATTCAATGTTTATGATCTAATTATCATTATATATATATATGTATAATCTCGGCTCTGTGGCGCGTCTGTGACGGGCATGGTATCGTTTTCAAATTCCGCTGCAGGAAATTGTTCATCAGGACCCTTTAGAAAGCAATGATAAACTACTGAACATATTAATATTGTATAGAAAATCAATACAGCCAAAAAGTCATGCATTGAAAGCTACCTTGAATATGTTATTCTAACAATATAACTATATATATATATATATATATATATATATATATATATATATATATATATATATATATATATATATATATATATATATATATATATATATATATATAATAACAACGGACATTATCTTACGAAATCCTACTTTCCGCTTAATCATCGCTTCAGTATCGTAAAGAAAATTTAACCAGAATGTACTCCTGTACCAATTTTTATGTAGTGCCTTTTCTATGATTTTGCTGTTAGGCGTCACATGATTGAATGACGATTTGTTTTTTAGGCTACAGAATCTTTAATTACTTGATATGCAGTAATATTGTAACATCAGGATGTCCATAACACATTAATTTCACATTCATCTTGGTCTTTATCTGCGTCTTTTCTCAAGTGGTCTTTCTGCTGGCCAATATGTAATCATCGTCATTAAATGGCTGGACAATTTCAGTATATGTTTTTCAATATCATTGACCACAGAAGTTGTTCCAATAGTTATTGTAAACCATAATCTATAGCTAAAGTATATAAATCTATGCATCTATCTCTTGTTTTCACTCTGCGTATGCTGTGAGACGTTGCAGGATTGAATGACGAGCGGTTTTCTTGATAGTTTTGTCACGTTATGTCGCTTGATACGCAGTAATACGGTGCCGTGTCAGGACGTTGGTAACTCCTTCAATCCACTTTCTTCTTGGTTTTCCTCTGTAAGTTACTATTTCCATTTTCATGTTGTATGCTCTTCACGCTGGCCAATACTGGTTCATTCTCATTATGTGATTGAACCATTTCAATCTGTTTTTCAATATGCTTGACCACAGATGTTATTCCAACAGTTCTTGTAATCTCTTCATTTCTCAAATATCTTTTCTTATTCTGTTTGCTGCTTCCCTTAGACATCTCATTTTACATGTAAATATATAGAAGATTAGCAATAAGTTGTACACTCCCCCGCGTCATAAAAATGTGTGTACCCTAATTTGTGAGTGTGTTTATGTGTATGAGATCTCTTCAATGTAACAGAAAATCTGGTGTTGATACAGTATTGAGTAGGCCCTATACGCTTCGCCAGCTCTGTGGCAGAGAGCATTTTCGGACGGTTAAGATACCAGGTTCAAAAGCTTCCAATCATTGAATGTATCCGCATATGTGCTAACATTTTCGTTTATGTTTTCGTTTTAAACAGTTTTCGCTTAATCCAAGAGAGATTAGTTAACATGTTTTTCAGCTTAAAATATTACGAGACTAGAAAATTGTTTCGTTTAAAAAAGATTTCAGCAAAAGACAAGTTTTACTATATCTACCAAATTTAAAAATATGCTCCAGAATATACAACAGCTCATTCAGAAAATACACGAGAACACACGAGAATACACGAGAATACTGATTTATCTATTTATATGTCACTAAAACAATTGATATTGTTTTGTTCGACGGAAAATATTGATTCTATTTACTCTTCTGTTCTAAACTTATACTTACTTCCGATTTCATTGTTGAATCTATCTCATTCATTCTGTCTACAGTTAGGTCGTAAGCCGCCATGTCAGTTTCAAATTCACTTTCACTTGTTAAGAAAAAGTAGTCAGAAGCATCGTCGTGATGTGATGCCTGTGAAACTGGTTGTATGTACATGTTTCAGAATATTTAATTTTAATAATACATATCTTTACAGTCATTACAATTATAATGTACGTATTCAACAAGAAAGAAAGTATGAGTGGAAAATGTATGTACTTATTCAACAAGTAACAAAGTATGAGTGGGAAATTAAAAATCAAATTATACATTATATCAAAATACAGTATATCTTATAATCTATTTTATGTATGCATTGATTTATTTTGAAGTTAGAATGCCACGACCAAGTCAGGGGGACTATATGAAGGTATTCACTTGAACGATAAACAACAAGATTTGTAGAAAAAGGTTTAAAAAGATTTGATGACTTTTAAAGTACATCGATGACGTTTTTGAACTTCCGAATAATGTGGCGGGATGGCGGTTGCTATCCTCTTGTTCAAAAGGAAGAAAAGTTCGGTGTTTCAGTGTTCTAATTGGAATATGTGATCTCCTTTCTGAACGTCAGGGGTGGAAAAGTTTTCTGGAAGTGGCCTTCTTGTGCGCTGTTTGTAAGCTTGTTCCTGTGGCTTCTTTGATTTCTGTGATCCATCTTTTACATGGTCTGCTTCTGGCTTTATAACTGTTACGTCTATGTGTCATGACCATTTGTGGCATGCTATCTGTCGGTAGTCTGGAAGCGTGTAAAAACCACTTGAATTGCTGACTTTTGATGTGTTCCAATAGTGGTATTAGTTTAGTTAGTTAGTTAGTCGTCGGATCATCATCACTGCAAACTGGACACATCCATAGTTTCTCCGATCTCTCCTTGAGTGTATCCGCCATCACACTTCTGCTGACAGTACCGGTCCTATGCTGGTTGACCATCATTCTTCTGCGCTCCCCAAAATGTTCACCTCTAGCAACACCGCATTTCAATCCCTGACCTTTAATCATAGCCATTGAAAAGGAATCATCATCCACATTAGTCTCACTCTCGCGTGTTATATCCAGTTGATCCGCTCTTTCATTGCCTCGAACGTCCACATGTCCCGGCACGAAAATAAATGTAACCGCTTTCAAGCTCGCATTTCTCAAGGCCTCAATCCACTGTTCGCGAACGAGACCCACTTGTACCTTCTTAATCATACTCATAGAGTCACTCAAGATGCAGACCTGCGTTACTTTCTGTGTGAGTAGCCACTCAAATGCCTTGGTCACCGCCATAGTCTAATAGTGGTATTGTTTTGGTTATCTGTCTAATGTTATCGTTTCTAATTCTATCTCTTAATGAAACTCCGAGTATTCTTCATAGACATGTCATTTCTGTTATCACTATTTTTCTTTTGTCTTGTACTGTCATTGTCCAGGTTGGGCACTGGTAGCATAGTGATGGAACAATAATAAACAGTGTAGAATTAAAATACTCGTAGGAAACACGGAGAGTAGAAAAAAAAGATTGAGAGCTACTGAACTAGATTATTTACCACGATCTCGTATTGACAGGATAAACTGCACTGCAATTAGTGTATTTTCATTAACGTATAAAATTATCGTATCCTATCCTAAAATCCCTTAACTCATCAGGTTGGTAGGGGTACCACATTGGGTGCTCCAGGAACTACACATAGTTCTCCAGGGACTTTCTATCTTCTACGATGGAGATAAGTGAGTACTAATCTGTATACTCACAGAAACAGACAAAAACTAAATTGTAGTCAGATACGTCGTTAGATACAGACGTTTCTTACCATGCTAGGTCGCGTTTTATATTACAGATACGTCGTTAGATACAGACGTTTCTTACCATGCTAGGTCGCGTTTTATATTACAGATACGTCGTTAGATACAGACGTTTCTTACCATGCGAGGTCGCGTTTTATATTACAGATACGTCGTTAGATACAGACGTTTCTTACCATGCGAGGTCGCGTTTTATATTACAGATACGTCGTTAGATACAGACGTTTCTTACCATGCGAGGTCGCGTTTTATATTACAGATACGTCGTTAGATACAGACGTTTCTTACCATACGTTGTCGCGTTTTATATTCTTCTTCTTCTTCAGTGTTCATTCTCAAATTCCAACTGGATTTCTCTTGTAACAGGACAATGTTCCTGGATGTCGTCCAGAGAATGAAAATGCGTTGTGTTGCCGTGTTATTTGCGACAATGACCCAACACAACCGTCTTCGGCGGAGTTGTATATTCAAGAATGCTGAAAGAGTTAAAGGGAATCAAGTGTGCTTCCTTTTGATTTTCTAGTTTCAAGTTATCACAATGACTTCCTACCACTTACCTCTATAATTAACAAAACAATAATTATGTTAGTCTTCACAACAATGGTTTTCACACTTGTCGTTACCGCAGACTCACTATAAATATACTTTTCCTTTCAATAAATCAAATGGAATGTTGAGTGACGTAGGCGATCATAATTCTCCTTCATTTTTTGGGTAATCTCCCATGACGCAGTGGCAACATATTTAGCAATTTCTCTCTTTGTCTTCTTCTTTCTCTTATCCTCTTCATCTTTCCGGTAGTTACAAAATGTTAAAGTTGTGTTCCTCTCATCAAACGCCTTATAAACCTAGACTGTTTATAATTCTTGCTATAATTTGTCTCTCTCAACCAGCATGACTTACTATCGTACATGAGTATTCTTCATGATATTTTTATCATTCCTCTAAATCAACACATCTCAGTAGTCTCCAGTTTACACATCTCAGTAGTCTCCAGTTTACACATCTCAGTAATCTCCAGTTAACACATCTCAGTAATCTCCAGTTAACACATCTCAGTAATCTCCAGTTTACACATCTCAGTAATCTCCAGTTTACACATCTCAGTAGTCTCCAGTTTACACATCTCAGTAATCTCCAGTTAACACATCTCAGTAATCTCCAGTTTACACATCTCAGTAATCTCCAGTTTACACATCTCAGTAATCTCCAGTTTACACATCTCAGTAATCTCCAGTTTACTTTAAATGATTTAGTCTACAGCCAATTCTTTGCATCCCTAGAAAAGAATCAGTGATGTGATTTAGTAATTATCTGAACGGGCGGCAATAAATTCCGGGCATACTGATGAAGCTCGTCTCTTTCAGCAGATGGTGAAGTGTATGCGTGCTATTATTTCCCGTGGCGAGGTGATTGTATTATGCTACTGGTCATACCTGTCAATAATCATCTTCTACAATCCGCCTAGCAATTCCACATTCCCGCAATATCTTTATAACAGGCTCATATTAGTTAGTTATTCCTCTTTTGTCCCAAAGACGGCACATAGGGCGGATGTCATAGATTTCTATGTCTTTCGTTTCATTGCAATTTGAATTAGATCTTCATTGTTTCTGATGCCGATTGTGAAACGTTCTCATGTAATAGTTCTACGCAAAGTTACTTTTGGACTTCTCGTTTTCTCTTGCACTTTGTTGACCACATCAAAGCTTGACAGGGAAGTCTTTCAGTATCCATTCGTAGCGCGTGTCCGATGCATCGACGTTTTCTACTATATAGGTGGATGCATATTCTTGTTTTGATTCTTGTCTGACAACTGTGTTTGATTTGAAGTCTGACCAACGTATGTTCAGTAGCCTTCTAAGACATTTATTTTCAAAGGTGTTTAGTCTTTGTTCTAAGTTTGGTGTTCCTTTCCAACGTTCACATCTTTATGTTAACGTTGGAATTATGCAGGAGTTGAAGATTTTGAGTTTTGTGTTATTTCTTAGTGTTTTTGAATGCCAGATATTTCATAGTTTATTGAATGAGTTAGCAGCTAGTGCAATACGGTATGATATTTCTGTTGATGAATCTCCAAATTCTCATATCATTTCATATCACTTGAATTCTCATATGCATTAATTTTATTTCATTGCACAAAATTTTTTTTTTTTTAATTTTTAAATTCTCTTTTTGCTTGTGTTATCCCGATATCTATTTTCAAACCAACACTATATATATATATATATATATATATATATATATATATATTTACATACGACCCTCTATTAGTATATGATCTTAAAAAAACACTAGAAAATATTACAAAAAGTGAAAATGTTCATGAATTGTGAATATTAATTATCTATGTAACTGATATTTAATAAACTTTGTGATTGTTATCTAAATAAAAGTACACAGATGCGTGTTTATTGTTCGTTCTCAAACTCCCGCTGGATTTATCTTATTGATTCTTCATGATTCTTGATTAGAAACTGGCTTAACATCACCAGATAATGTATTTATCTTATAACAAAACAATAGTTCTACTAAATTTCCAACAGTGTATAGCCCAGTAAACTGAGATGTTCTGTGTCGCAATTTAAATGCGTGACAATCCACGACACAACCGAGTTAGGAAATGGTAATAATATATCAGTATTTTATCAATGCCACTAAATGGTGTGTGTTGCTAATCCCTATCTCTAGTAGACCAACCTTTACCGCACATATGTGCATCAATTTCTAGCACAATACACTAATCTGTTTTGACCATGTGTCTTAATGTTTGAATTGTCATTTTTGCTTGATCTTTTATTGTTGTCTGGATCGCAACTGACTTGACCACAGATGCATGCAAGTTGTGCAATATTTATCCTTGTTTCCATATTTCTGTTGTTATGTCATTGGAAGCTTTTTATTGTATGGCCTACGATTTATATTTTAATAAAATAGGTATTAATTTCTCAAACTCCCGGAGCGAATGTCGCTAATCTCTAGGTGCCGCGGACACCTGGTTACGGGTCATTGCTTTATTGCAGTTGTTTTCATCCTTGTTGCGAAACATACCGTTCTATAGAACAACTATAAAAGGATTGTCAACTTTCCTGAAGACTTATTTGCCGTATTAATGTCATACATACTTGGTGGTCAAATGTTATCCGACATTGATACCTCTAAATGATTGCAGGCTTTAACGTGATACCGGAGTACTGTGATACCAGAGTACTGTGACACCGGAGTACTATGATACCGGAGTACTGTGCCAAGAATTTCCTTATGAATATATTGAAATTTTCATTTGGAATTTGCGTGTCTTGAAAACACCAAGGACAACAACAAAAACCAACAAAGAGATTCTAATAAAAATCTACGTTCAAGAAGGCGGGCTTTTAAAAATCATATTAAGAAGGAAGTAAGGTGTATTTCAGCCACGATGGCATTGAAAGAGTGTTGGAAACGGGGCGGGGGATAGATGGTAGTAGAGGCAGAGACCGACCAAGACGCCGTTGGTCACAAGATATTCAGGAATGCATGCACATGTCGCTAGAGGATGCAGGACAACTTACCAGAGAACGCAGGGATTTCAGGAGATTCATAAGGAAAACTACGTTCTGGAAAGAATGTCACATGACACATTTCATGTGATTGGATGATTGTATTAAAGTCTTATAAACTTTGTGGACAGAAGTAATCAACATTGGTGCCTCTAAATAATTGCAGGCTTTCATGTGATTGGATGATTGTATACAACATTGTGGAACATGTCTTCTACACAAATACATAGACCATTTCGAGACACTATATATATATATATATATATATATATATATAAGGCTTTCGCTGCTTAATGGCACCATTAACAACTATATATATATATATGGTTTTCACTATATAATCGTACTATTATATAAGCAACTAATATATAGAGTACTGTGATAGTTATTTAAACACAACAATCCTACTTTGACAATCCGTTTGACCGCTAAAGTGCATATAATTGTCAGAGCACACGCACTCGTATGAAGATGAACATATCAGACCGCTTCCATGACAATCATCAGATACACTGCAAGCCTCACCAAATGTAGCGGTTTCTGCAACGTTTTTCTATGGAGAAGTTATAGAAATAGAACATTGTAGTCATATTTAATTTGTATTAAATTGTTTGATTTGTTTCGAGGCGTAAATTTGAAATTTCGATAAAAGAGTTTGCTAATATCAAATAAATATCATCATCATCAGGTAGTAAATCATGAACAGGATGTAGTAGTCATCACAGACTTTTGAAACTTCTATCAATCTTGAGCTAGACTTTCTGCTTCTATTACTGTCATGTTCAGGTGGTCTTTGATGTCTTGTGTCTATCTTGTAGATTTGCCTTTTGTTCGTCACCCTGGCATCATCCCCTACATTATAATATACATAATCTTATATATGTCTGATACCTGATACTAATTTCACAAAGAATGTATATTAGTCACATAAAATCTAAACATATTTTAACAATATATAAACCACAGAGAATCTCAATGAAGTTGTTATCCTCGTGATGACAATAAACCAGGTTTTTTTTAATTTGCAAAATCCACTCAATAGCCTCCTAATTGGTAGCCAGACGTGACTTTTTCTGATCTGTATGTGATAGGTAGCCCGAGAACTTTATCCACGGAAATGTATATATATATATATATACTATATAACTATAGACATCTATATACAATAGATATTTAACAATACAATATATAATAGTACTTTGGACACTTAAAGTGATATGATGGTATCGAAAGGCTTGTTCTAGAGGGCAGAGTACCAGTCGAGAGAAGAAGAAGTCCAAGAAGACGATGGACCAGCGGCGTCGAAAAATGCATGCACACATATCTGACCAATCCAGGCCCTCATTTTCAGGGACAGAGAGGCGTCCAGAGAATCCACGTATATCCACTTCATATAGATATAAAGTCTCTGCTTCATTGCACCAATGTACAATTTTACTTACAATATACGTGTGCTACTGTCCATATATTACGTCAACTCATTTTGATTACAATGTTTGACCCCTTCCTCCTCTTGTCAACACATTGTATATAACACTTACTCTATATATTGCCCCCCTTCCCCCATAAAAAGGAGTCGAACACTGGACATTTCAGTTCAGAGACCGGGTACCTAGATTCCTGGCCATACATCTCTTTTATTTAAAATTTCACATATTACTATTTAATCAACATATTTATTTGTAAAAGTCTTTCGAATTGAGAGTAGCTTGTCCTTGAAAGACATATCAGAGTCCATAAGTCAGCTCTCTCGTTTCACCTGACCCCATAATGACCACGGCAGTATATCCATGTAATGCTCTTGACAATTGAGTTATTAATTAACTCCCAACAATCTTTTCTCAGCATGTACTTTTCTATCTTGCGCAGCATGCTTTGAGAGTCTGTGAGTGTTACTGAGGGTGTTGATGTATCAGATATCAACCAATTAAGTGCTGCTATAACTCCCTCTATCTCCATCCTCATGCTCGATGTGACAGTGGAGTAAGCAGAAGATTTCTCAACCAACTTCACGTCGTTTCTGTAGGTAACAAACTCCCAACCGCTTTTATTTGTATTTCTGTTAACTGAGTCATCTGTTTATATAATTATGTCTTGTGGTTTCGATTGTGGCTGGTCGAGTTCAAGCCCTGTAACCTGGGCCCTGACACCCGTCCTCCCAAGTGGTTAATCATCAAACAAGATGAATTTGTGCAACAATTAAGTTACCTTTATTCATCTTCAATCGAATTTAATATTTTTGATCTATTTTCGAGTAAATCAAGTATGAAATATTGTAAATGGCAAAACTTACCGTTAATATAGCACATACAAATAATATAACAATTGTTCTCACTGGGACGCCATCACTGTCTTCAGATAGGCAAGTCATGATAGGTCCTGTAGTAGTATTTGTCCCAAAAATTATGGCTGAGCGAGAGTATTTGATCCCTTCTACTCCCTTTATTCTGTCCTCTCTTCCTACTGATGTCCTACAAGCACATATAAATATCCAAAATAAACATTAAAACTTGATCGTTACGTAACAAAATCGCCGAATCAGAACGGTATTTTCTAAAGAAGTTCTATGGAAACTAAGACATCTAAAAGTTACCATAATACAAACGTTTTCTATGCTTCAACCGTTGTAGAGTTTACCTGTGTGTAACGTCCTGAATACTATCAGGCAAAACCTTTCATTTACCGATTACACATATCGCTGTCAGAGATATATTTGTGGTTGAAAAGACTTTATGAATTGAATAATACCAAGTCATGTGAATTTATTGACTAGAGAAGATAAACACACAATTCTAGCACAGTGATATGTTGCATGCGCGGCCAATGACATGGGCTCGGCTAGTAACTTTTAGTTCTTTTTTTTTTTATAAAGTGTGATCATAAATAGTTGTCCACCGCTATTTTGTATTTTCTTCGTAATTACTGAGCGTATATGGTTCATATTTTGCATGAGTGCATTATTTCATAACCACGTTACAGATTTATGATTAATTATTATCTAGATTAAACGGATTTATCGTAGAAGTCGTAACAAATGTCGTTTTTAAGGTAGCAATTATTTTATTTTATGTGAAAAAGAAATTTTACAGTAATTTCTGGTACAGGCGTATGGTTTATTTGTTATAAATCATGGGTAAAAATTAATTATTCCGAATGTAATGTTCTCTTTCGTTGCATTGAGGTTATATGCAACGAGATATAAAGTTAACAGGTAAACGTTAATGAAATTGTAATATTATGTACAATCTTGTCAATTTAAAATAAACGTAAACATACATTGTACTTACCGTAGTCATCATCATTTTTGTCCTAGCATGAGCATTTTAAGTACTAGTGTTGACGTTCTGGAATCTTCGAGCAAAATATTTTCTGAGTATATTTTCCAATGCCAAGAAAATTAAACGTGTCCAGCATTTAATATTACCAGGCTAGGCCTTTTGTTTTTCACTTCTTATCCTAACATCTTCTAGTTTGCTCCACATGATTGTTTTAGAGAGAACTGCATTTCTCATTAAATGACTAAATCGCACCAGCTAACTATGTTTAACGATTGTCAGTATGGTCTTGTTGTCCAACAAGGCCAAGCTTTATATTGCATATTAATATCTCATATGTCTTGACATTGATAAATATGTGACTTCGGCTGTGTTGTTTTCATATTCTCACTATTATATTGATGTTATCAAAATTCTTGTCCGTCTCGCTTGTCCCCTGTCCTTGCTTAGAATTCTTCTTATTTTTCTATTCACAATCCGATGAATCGTAAAGATCAATAATTGTAGTTGGTTGAATGAAGCGTAACTCTTCTTTCTGTCAATATTCTTCTTTCATTTTAAATATATCGTCCTTACATTTTATCCAGAATTCTTTGTCATTGGCGGAGAGCATAATATATGCTTTTTCTGAACATCATTCAGTTTGAAGGTTTTATTTTCCTTTGCCACTGCTTCCTAAATTTTAGTGCAAACAAATTTTATTAGATTTAAATGTGAATGGTACGGTGGTAAACTTATTCATCTATGTCCATGATCCTCTATAATTTTGTCAGTGTGGAAAGTCTTTGATCTGTGTGCATTCTTTACCAACAACAGTAACTCCGGTTTCGAGTGCATTTCAGTAAATGGAATATGTTCTTTTCTAAACCATAGTTTTATCTCTTCCTTAGTATATGAGTATGTAGAGATCTTATCTTTACATGCAATAACATTGTGGTAGGAAGCGCGATCCATAACCAGACAGGAGGGTATATCTAATGATGGAAGTACAGTCTTCTCTATCTACTTTCTAAATATATGATCATTCATCTCTGCATGGTAGTCTCGATTATCGGTAGATTTGGAAATGAAAATGAGTTTACCATTCTTCTAAAGACCATTTTGTCTGCGCATGTGCCATTAGATGCCATTATTAATCTTTGACCTTCGCTGCTCCGTGCATATCTAATGTACATTAATAATTCCATCTACAAATTGCCATTTATTTTCATGAGTGTGGTGAGCGTTTACCCATATATCATCTACACATACTATATTATCTACATATACTATATCATCTACATATACTATATCATCTACACTTACTATATCGGTTGAGTTTGTATTATTATGGTTGAGTTTTTGGTCATCGTCGATCACGACGGACGAACATCATCATCATATCATCTACACATACTATATCATCTACATATACTATATCATCTACACATACTATATCATCTACACTTACTATATCATCTACACATACTATATCATCTACACATACTATATCATCTACACATACTATATCATCTACACATACTATATCATCTACACATACTATATCATCTACACATACTATATCATCTACACTTACTATATCATCTACACATACTATATCATCTACACATACTATATCATCTACACATACTATATCATCTACACATACTATATCATCTACACATACTATATCATCTACATATACTATATCATCTACACTTACTATATCATCTACACATACTATATCATCTACACATACTATATCATCTACATATACTATATCATCTACACATACTATATCATCTACACATACTATATCATCTACACATACTATATCATCTACACATACTATATCATCTACACTTACTATATCATCTACACATACTATATCATCGACACATACTATATCATCTACACATACTATATTATCTACACATACTATATCATACTTTTTTTTCCGCATCTCCCTAATTTGTCTCAAATATTTACTTCTGATAGTTACTAAATGAGGTTTCTCATAGATGACGCTTCTGCCACATGTATATTTTTGAAATATAAAACCTGCACCACTTACAAATCTCCAGTCTAGTTTTTTTTAAATATAAATGTCGTTCTTCTTTTCTAGATACGTTTTCAATGTCTTTAGTGTCACTGCTTCTTTGCAATTCAAAAGTCTATGAATTGCTCTCTTAATAATTTCTTCATCGAAACTATCTACAACATTTCTTCTTCCTCTCGTTTCTTTTTGGTTTTTAAAAATTATGGCTATGTTCTCGTAATGACCTTATTAGTCTTTTGCAGTTATACCCATGGCATGTTGTGTTCTTTTTGATGGCTTAGAAATAATATGAAGTAGAGTACTAGAGTACAGCGTCACGCTTCTTGTGAAAATATTTATACAGTCTAATAGCTATACTTTTCAGTGAATCGAATTTAACTTTCAAAGACATGGTTATATTATAGATGTAAATGCTGCTTTATAATACGCTGTAGTAATTTACATAAGCATGATATGTTGAATACATCACAATAAAAACACGTAGAATATGAGATACACCTTTGAAGAAAATAACGTTTAGCTATTATTTTAATATATAACTATGAATATGAAATCTCTTTTTTTTTTAAAACAACCTCGTGCTACTTCTTAGTATTTCACGTGTTTCATTCCAATATCAACTGGTCGTGTAAAACAAAACAGAGAACATGGTAAATTGTACGGTAAATCCGTCTACTTTATGACAATCAACAAACAAGTATTGCTCCCTTAAAAACGACATTTGTAGCGACTGTTGCGATAAATCCGTAAACTCTAGGTAATAATTAATCAGAAATCTTTAACGTGGTTATGAAATAATACACTCATGCAAAATATAAAGCCGATACGCTCAGTAATTACGGAGATAATAGACAATATCGGTGCTAAACTATTGATGAACGCACTTAAACATATAAATACTGATTTGATATATAAGTAAGCGGGCAATAACTTATACCCTGATAATATGTTTCAAGAGAATGGAGGATGTCAAAGGATAAAATCAGATTAGTAATAGTCTTAAAGGCTTTGAAATAAAAATGATACGGCAAGAAACTTCTTATTCAACCATGGACGTTAGTCTAGTTTGGTTATCTAGCGATATATCTATCTATTGTCATTTTCATCTGTGGCGTCAAACGTCGTGTGTGAGGTTGTTTAGGGGTTAGAGTTATCTGTCTTTGGCAATTTTAATCCCGTTGCCCATGGTCAGCCGGTTTCGCTTTCAAGTTTCTTTGATTGTGTCACGCATCTAGTTCTTAGTCTTTCTTGTTCCTTGTAGTCCGATCTTCTGCTGTTGTATGCGCGAAGTCCGGTTACTTTCGTTCCATTCTAATGATGTTTCCAAACCACCCACATTGCTGTCTCTGGATGTAGTAATGACTTGAGATGACCTTTATTTCTTTCCTATCTCCCTTTCTCCGTCGCTCTCTTCTGTTGGCATTTATAGCTTTCCTCATAAATCTTATTTCACACACTAAAATCTATTACGAGAGTGTCTTTATCAAGTTACCCTTCTGCACTACAACATAAATATTTATACCATCAGCAAGATCAGTATATCTCGACCGGAGCAATACGCCCCACCAGTGAACTACAGTATCGTGCTGGTAGAGAAATCACGAGTAATAAATGGACATTGAGGAGGTGGTGGGTCGTAGACTTGTATGAGTGTCTGAAAAAGTCAGTGTCTGAAAATATTTGGACAGAAGATGAGAGGGAGGTCCAAAAGTAATGCACCACATTAGTTTTCATGTTAACTTTCTATTCAAAATGAAAAACAAAAAAGTATACACAATATACGCTGTTATATATGGTATGTCCTGTAAGAATCTTGTGTGAGGGGTACAGACTTATGTGAGGAGGGCACAGACTTGTGTGAGGGGGCACAGACTTGTGTGAGGGGTACAGACTTATGTGAGGGGCACAGACTTGTGTGAGGGGTACAGACTTATGTGAGGAGGGCACAGACTTGTGTGAGGGGGCACAGACTTGTGTGAGGGGGCACAGACTTGTGTGAGGGGGCACAGACTTGTGTGAGGGGTACAGACTTGTGTGAGGGGGCATAGACTTGTGTGAGGGGTACAGACTTGTGTGAGGGGCACAGACTTGTGTTAGGGGTACAGACTTGCGTAGGGGGCACAGACATGTGTGAGGGGGTACAGACTTGTGTGAGGGGGTACAGACTTGCGTGAGGGGGCACATTGTCATGAAGTTGAAGAAACAATTCTACCATATAATTATGAGATCAAACTTTACATTTAATAATTTACGTTATTTAATTCTAGATTAATATTTTTATAGTCAAGCAAAAATTATCTTTTACAGCATGTACGCCTCTTTCAACCACAGACATTAGTTACAAATTAGATTTATAAGAGTTTTAAACCATCAAAAATAATATCGATCTCGATTGTTAATCAGCCACCATAACCTCAAGATTCTATTGCACAGGTTCAACTGTTGATTTAGTTTTGGCAGTGTTTGATCTAAGTTTTCAAATTGACTGTCTCTCCTCTTGTCACAACATCCACAAGAATCGCAGCAGCTTTTTGGCTATGAGGAATTATATCAGTAGAAATATATGTAGTGCAAGTTGTCGAGGAGTGTCACTATACCGGTTCAGTGCAGTTAGCTGTAAAAATGTTTCGAATGCGGTACAATTGTTGTAAAACATAATCAAGAAATGTTAAATTTGAACTATAAAATTTAATGCTTCTAACTGTATTATTAGCTAAGAACAAATAATGTATTGTATAACTTTCCGACCACCTTTCGTAATCAAATAAAAGATGCCATTTTATTAAAATAGAAGATTTTGTCGGACATCCTCCGATATTTTGGTTATGCATATTTGCCATTTAATGATATGTTCTATTATTACAGAAAAAGATTCTAAAATGAAAGTTGAGGGCCTGTTTTTATGTGTAAATTTATTTCATGGCACCATGAAAAGAATATATACCTGAAAGTAGACCACGAGCGAAAAATGTCGAGGGGAACTGGAACTGTAGAACATACACACACTGAACCATGAAGAGAGATAACTAATGTAAACTCAAAATATCAACCTTCTAAACACAGTTACTAGCTCTTGATATCTCACAAATCCAAGACGTCACACACGTTGATCTCAAGTGACAAGTATCGCTAATTCCAGTCTTCGTTTTTAGTGTTTTTTCTCAAACTCCCGCCGATTATTAACAAGTTACAGTCTGGGACCGGAATTTGTTATATTGTTATTAAATCTGGGTTGCCATGTCTGCGTGTTTTCGACCAACTTATCATACTTCAGTATTGTAATTTTGAGTTACTTTGAGTACCTTCAGAATGAAGCAGTCATCCTTTTTTAGTCATATCTTACTATACATATTGCAGGTTGCGGTGGTGATATTGCATGTTACAGATGACAGGTTGTAGCGGTGATTTAGCGAGGTACAGATGACAGGTTGTAGCGGTGATTTAGCGAGGTACAGATGACAAGTTGTAGCGGTGATTTAGCGAGGTACAGATGACAGGTTGTAGCGGTGATTTAGCGAGGTACAGATGACAGGTTGTACCGGTGATTTAGCAAGGTACAGATGGAAGGTTACGGTGGTGATATTGCAGGTTACAGATGGCAGGTTGCAATGGTGATATAGCAAGTTACAGATGGCAGGTTGCAGTGGTGATATAGCTGGTTACAGATGGCAAGTTTCAGTGGTGATATAGCTGGTTACAGGTAGCAGGTTGCAGTGGTGATATTTTTAATTATGTTTTTCAGTAATAACATGTCTGAGTCCTAAGGGTACAATATTAGATTCATAGAAACGTAGAACTCAACTATGTCTGTTACAACGATACCGCTGAGGTTGCTGATCCAGCGGTCCATAGACTCATACCCTTTGACCCAAAATACCACTGAATATAACATAATGTTTCTCGGCTTATTCTTTGATGTTGTCAATCCATGATTTCCTTTGTCTTCCTCTTCCCGTTCCATCTTCGATTGCTCTTTGTATGCTAGTTTGTGGCAGGGAATCATGTTAATAATAAAGTTTGTATTTTTTAGAGTGTGTTCTGACAATGTTGATTAAATATTGCTAGATCTTCTAGAATTTTCATGAGAAAGGTTTGCCATTCCCATCAATGGTCCACCAGACTAACCACCACGACATAACAAAACCCTAGTGTATGCTGAAGTAGTGAGGCCTTCATCTTGTGTAAGTCACACAACAATTAATCTGTACATTCGTTATATCAGCCCATAGTATTACTTGGTTTTCTCTCTAACTTTTGCATATCGTTGAAAATGTATAGGTATGAAAGCTCAGGAATAAACTCTACTGTTGCATAACTGAATCCGAAAGCTTTAATGTTCCTAATGCATGGGGTTTTAAAGGAAAGATTTATATAATATCTTGAGGGAAGACGCTATTACCGTAAGTTATAAATAGTTGTGTTTCTTCTGTGTTCAGTTAGTGGTTGGGAGATTATAGCTTCTCTATGATGAGGCATACTTCTTTCGATTATAGACGCGAGTCCAAATTGGTTATAACAGGGCGTGTACTCATCAAAATAGATTAGAGGTCGCGAGTCAAATAATCGTGCTGTAACGATATTCACGACATGGATGTCGTTCATGTTGTTTATATTTTTGCTAAATTGCATGTGATTCTTGATATCTTTGGAAAAAAAGTTTGTATTATATCCTATTCAGGAGGTAGCATCACTCAAACATTGTTTGTATGTACTTAATTTCTAAGCTATAGTTTACCTTCCGTATGTAGCCATTTCTTTCTGAACTGCCTTGAACTATAATTGTCTCTTGCTGAAATTGAACATGCTATGACAGCGTCCGAGATGCGATCTGTAACTCTCCGCCTTCAGAGAGTAGGAAATAATATCTTGAGGAACACTATTAACTTTCAGAGACGCTGTTGTGACATGATTAACTTTCAGAGAAGCTGCTGTGACATGATTAACTTTCAGAGACGCTGTTGTGACATGATTAACTTTCAGAGAAGCTGCTGTGACATGATTAACTTTCAGAAACGCTGTTGTGACATGATTAACTTTCAGAGACGCTGTTGTGACATGATTAACTTTCAGAGAAGCTGCTGTGACATGATTAACTTTCAGAAACGCTGTTGTGACATGATTAACTTTCAGAGACGCTGTTGTGACATGATTAACTTTCAGAGAAGCTGCTGTGACATGATTAACTTTCAGAGACGCTGCTGTGACATGATTAACTTTCAGAGACGCTGTTGTGACATGATTATCCCAATTTTGGTTTACTTTATTTATTAATGGTCTGATATACCGGAAATGAAATTTTACCTGCAGTAAAAGCATGTGTCACTCATCAACTCATTGGAGTCCCTAGGGTGTTTACACTTATTCGGGTGCAGTGGCCACAAACACAGATGTTCTATTGGTCGTCGTTCTTGGATATTTTCATCCTCATTTCATGTAATTTCCATCTCTGTCAAGTCTTTAATGGCCTCTCGTATCCATGTATTCTTTATATGTTCTTTTCATTTTTTTTTTACATTTTTCCTTTTACTTTCCATGTCATTAATCCTATACCATCATTTTTTTACATGTTTTCTGAGCGTTAATCCAAGACACCTCCATTTTCTCTCCTTCATCTGGGTACCTGTCAAATCCTGTACTGTTCATTTCTTCATTTATTTTCCAGTTCTGTCACTTAACATTCAATATAAATAATTATTCACAAATATCTGTAGTCTATGATATAGTGTATTTGTCAACTTCCAGGCTTACAAGTCATCATGTTTCCCCATATAAGAACATATATCGCAGTCAATCTGTAAACCATGACATAACACATTCCGTTCTGCTATCTACAGGAGTTTCAGAATATTGCATAAGAAGAAAGTGTAAAGCATAGATATCCTTTACTCTAAAAAAAGACAATGCACAGATGATGTTTCTACCTCAACAAATCTTTTACGCCTTTCTCTGTTTTGTCTAAAACGCTAGTCGGGTCAGTAAAACCCTCCACCTCTTCCATTTCGTCATCCTGTATTTTCACGGTACTCTCATGGAAGATGTGACAACCGTACCATGATAGATGTACACATTACCATAAAGATGCTCTAATATATGTTTTTAACCCAATAATCAAGGTTCACTTGTTCTCAACGTAAGCCATATGTCCTCCCTGTGAGGAACAAAAAAGGAAATTGCGCACCACAGTCCAGGACAGACACAGAAAGGTAATTACTTGGACAGTATCTATTGAGATATATAATAATAAGCTGATGGCAGAATCACACTCCTTACATGGAGATCCTCGAAAAGTCTAAGATGGAAAGCATCTACACCTTGTTGATAGGGCCGGTCAAGTCGTCTGCATGCCAGACCAGATTCTTCCAAAGTAACTTCTACGGTGGACTTTGTGTAGGTGAGTGTTCAAGTGATGGGTCGAACCTACAAAGTGTCTGATCTCACTTGTAACAGTTTTTTTCAATCTATTTGTGCACATTAGACATCTGAGGATTCACAATCTAACCTAACTTGACCCTTTTTCAACGCCATTCTCATCTTTGCTTGTCAAGCAGGAACATCAATAATAAATTTCAAATACGCCAGTATGTTTTAGGACTAAGGGAGGCCATGGAGAAAGAAATCGTCTCAAAATAGGCTACGAGAGAAAGCAGGTTGAGAACAAGTTGTCGGCAACAGGCTATATTATTAATATAATTACGTAAAAAAAAAATAAGAAAGATAATAATTAATTTGTAATCATGTTTTTAGATGTGACTTAAATAAGGCTTAAAATCAATTCATACGTAAATATTTTGTATTTTAACCGTCACAGAATGAGTACTAACGATGGTAGAAAACCGATACTTGCATCTATTAAACACTGGTTAAGCAATGATTAGAGATAAACTGAAATCGAATAATATCATGTCACGGGTATTTTTTCTGTTTTCGTGATATATTTAAGTTGTTGTTCCAATGAAGTAATCAAATTCCAGCCGAGCCAAATTGCAGCCAGCTTCATTTATTTCTTGATTACATATGCTATCTACTCAACTTCTGTTACATGACATGACAGCAATTTATTTCTATTGGTTGCTCTCCTATTTAACTAAATCATAGAACTAACGTCCACAATCAACAATTACTTGTATTCAGAAATTACTGCTATTACGCTTGTCATGCGTGCACAGATAAGACTAATTATTATTGTTCACTTGCATTACTTTATTGTTTTGTTACAGTTTCTGACCAGTGCTTCAAATCGATGTATCAGTCTGAGTATTATTTGTTTTGTTTTGTTTTTAATTTTATTCACCGAACAGCTACTGTTTCAAATATTACATAAGTTATCAGAATGGACTTGATGTAATAACGTTTAGAGTTGACACGTAGATAACGATACTATTGTAGTTGTATATCTTTGAAATAGGATCGTAGGCGATTTTGTGGAGCATTCGTCAACTCACAGACATCTCTCCATTTTTTCATGTCCTCTCAGATTCCAACGAAATGTAGAATTCAAGTACGGCCTATTCCTTCTTTTTGTCAATCACTGATTTCCTTTGTCACTACAGCTTCATCCTCACTCCAATGTTCACAGAAGGACTGATTTAGACAGGCAGTCATGTCGTTGAACCATATCACCTTTCTTTGTTTCATTATTGTTATACATGATTCTTGGAATCCTATATAAACGTTTGTTTTATTTCTGACATTTGGTACCTTCGATGGAATTTTGCGTACATGATTATTTTATTTCTGATACCTTCCATTAATGGCTATAAAAGCGACCAAAAACATTGGGACAGAACTCGATATACTATCCAATAACTCTGTCTCCCAACGTCCAAGATGAAATGGGATTCGTCCCTCCAAAATATTCAAATATCGTATCCTGTTTATAAACTGTGACACGTCGTGTTTCGCTCTCTGGATTACATCCAGTTAATCATGTTATGTTGTTATGTTATGTTATTTTATATTATGTTATGTTACTATATTATATTATAGTGAGTAGCATTGTATTGTATTGTATTATATTGCATTGCAATTATATTATATTATGTTATATTATATTGTGTTGTATCGTATTCTATCGTATCGTATCGTAATATATCATAAAACAGCACATCACATCACATCATATCGTTATGTTATGGTTTGGTTTGTTGTGCTGTGTTATGTTATGTTATCATGATATATCATTTCATAGTATTATATAGTTTCGTATTGTATCGTATATAATAGTATTGTACTTTATTACATTATACTGCACTAACAATACTACACTCCACTACACTGCACTCCACTACACTGCACTCCACTACACTAGACTCCACTACACTGCACTTCACTACACTACACTACACTACACTGCACTGTGCTGTACTGTACTGTACTGTACTGTGCTGTACTGTACGGTACTGTACCATATTATACTATACTATGTTGTGTGTTATGTTATGATATACGAGATAACTTCATAAAGTTTCCAGAACAATCGACTAGTGATTGAATGAAAATGATGATATGGAGAATATATATTTAGATGTTGGTAATGACCTTCATGAAATGATATACTAGATGTGACCTTAACATATAATCTCGAAGAGAAGAGACATATATTTGTGAGATGTATTAGCTGCATCGTCGGGGTTTAAAGTGTCATTGACTGAGAAATGTAAAACTGTCATTCTGTGTTTTTCTTGAGAAGTCACCATGAGAGACACTAACATTGCATGAGAGGTCACCATGAGAGACACTAACATTGCTTGAGAAATTACCATGAGAGATACTAACATTGCTTAAAAGTCACCATGAGAGATACTAACATTGCTTGAAAAGTCACCATGAGAGATACTAACATGCTTACTAAAGCATATGGTGATACCGCAATGAAGATGCAATCTGAAGAAAACGACCAGAAAATGGAGAACAAACAGCTAGACTATGATGCATTGCTGCATAATGATTCACCGGCGCATAGATCCCCACTATTAAAGCAATACCTCGCAAAGCTCAATGCGGTTTACTTTGGAACAGCCTCTACATTCTCCTAACCTTGCATCGGCTTATTTTTGTTCCTTCGACTAAAATTTGCACTGAAAGAACAGCGATTCAAGGATGCGGATAACATTATCACCAATGCTTCAATACAGCTGAGGGAGGCGTCAATGAATGGTTTTCCCGAATGTTTCTAGCATTTGCATACATCTCGCACGTGTGTATGTGTATGCCGTCTATTAGCACAGTTATTACATTAATGTGTGTAAATGTGTAATCTCTCTCTTTCTCTGTCTCTTTCCCTATCTCTCTGTCTCTCTGCCTCTCTCTCTCTCTCTCTCTCGCTGTGTACACTATAGGAAATTTAACCTTATTTGAACGTTAATAGTACACACGTTTTACATGCGGAGTGAATTATGTTATATTCGGTATGTAAACAGATAACTAAAATATGGTGGCTAAATCAAGGTACATGCAGGGAACAGGCTAAACTGTTTGATCTATACTAAAATAAATTTAATGACACAGACCAGACCCAGGGAAAGATGAAATAGGGAGGGGAAAGGTACAGGAAGATAAACAAGTGTGAACAAAATATATTTGATGGCCACTGGATGAATGTCAGATTTATGATGTGTGCATTCACTCTTATCGGGTTTTTTTATGGGTTACACGTATCTGTATTATGCAGGTTATAAATTATGTATTAAGGTGCAAGAATACCAGAGCCGAAACTAGGTAGGGGTGATCGTGACGGGAGCGCCAAAAGCAATCCTCATGGGTTCCAATACCGTAATGAAGTTAGTTTATATTAGAGGTAGGAAGTCTCTTTGGGTCGGTGGGTCATATTGAGCTTTTATTCATGTGGTAAGGGACCAAACAATTAGTTTAATGTGGTAATGTGGGCCAACAGCTTTTTCCATGTCATAATGGTAGAAACCTATTTTTCCATGTAGTAAAGGGCAGAACAACTCTTTTCATGTGGTAAGTGGGCCGAACAAAATTGTTCATGTTGTAAGGGGCAGAACAACTTTTTAAAAGTCCTTTGGATTTTAAAGTATTGATCTCTATCTCTGGAAACAAAACATATGGTACTTTTAGATCAGTTGAAAAAAATGGCTTGGTAGACCGATTTGGTCCGTGGACTATATTTTGATCACCATTTGTTTATGTAAAGAGGGTAAAATCTTGCACACAGCGCCATGAAATAACATTGAGGAACGCTGCCTAGTCAAAATTATTGGACGGCATGGGAGAGAAGTCGGGTCAGAAGCAATATCCTCTCTAACGGATGGGGGTGTGCTACCAAGTACATCATTAGAAGGTATCACTCATGAAATGTACCGTGCGCGCACATAGGGCCTAAATTACAAGCGAGTAATTGTAATTTTTTAAGATAGTAGAGATTTGCACACGGAAATATTTACCGCTCCAGACACTTGCAGATTTGCTCACATGAGATGAACATTAGTTGGAATATTAGTCAGACGGCGAAAGAACTTCAGAGGTCAATGAACACATACATGTGCAAATAAACATTGAGAGTAATTACTTATGTGTATGTATAATAAGAGAATATATGCACACAAACATTGAGAGTACCTACTACTTTGTATGTACAACAAGAGAATATATGCACACAAATATTGAAAATACTTCCTACTTTGTGTGTACAATAAGAGAATATATGCACACAAACATTGAGAGTACTTACTACTTTGTATATAATAAAATAAAATTATCATTGTGTTTGATGTATGAGCATTGCTAATGACTAATGAAGCCATCGAGATTGAGCGATCAGTTTTTGAAAAATTTCACCTAAAATCCAAGGAAAACGAAAAAGAAATTACCATTTTTAGTATCCACAACCCCCCTAACTCCGTCGCCCCATCTTCACCGACGATATATCTACGACCCTGGTTGAGGAGCGTTGATCTATAAAATATATATGAAAAGGTGGGGGGGTATGCAGAAAACAATATGAAGAAAACTGATGTAAACAAATAATATCTAGGCAACATAAAGTGAAATGTTTTATCTTTTGATTCCATGAAACATAATAGTTACAGTTCAGTGGATGTTTAAAAGGGAGCACGCAAGACAAATATAGAATGGCAGAAGTATAATATACTTATTTACAGCAATGACAGTTCAAGAATATTCGTTTGCAACATGTTAGGTGTATTCCCGGGGTTAATATATGGTACGAAGCAATTCACAGAATCATAACCGCGTCATTTGTGTAGATCGAACTATAACATAACCTCCCTAAATTTTTTTTTGTGGGATTATATTAAAAACAACTTATATGATTGCTTAAAATATCAGATATGCAGACTGGTTGCGAGGTTAAGGCAACATTACAATATACGTAACAAATACAACATTGGTAAATACGTAGAGAGAAATACGAGAACATCACTGAGACGTGCTTTGACGAAGACTGCACGATAGAGAGCATCACTGAGATGTGCTTAAACAGAGGTTTCACGATCATCATCATCAAGTGCCGTCTCCGCGACGAAGGTTGGCTGCAACGTATCTCCAACATCTCCTGTCTCTTGTCTTGGTGGTGCACTCTGCTAGACTGTAACCTGTCCATCGTGTAATATTACTCTCCCACTTGTATCTCTGCCTACCTCTTGCTCGCTTCCCTTTGACTTTACCCTCAAGTAAGGTCTTCAATAGCGTGTCATGTCTTTTAATGTGTCCAAAGTATTTTATTTGCCTGATCTTTATTTCTCTTAGTAGTTCTTTCTTCATATTAAGTGTTTTTAGCACCTCTTTATTTGTTTTCTTCTCTTTCCATGATGTTCTCCCTATTCTTCTATATACCCACATCTCAAAGGCATCAATTTTGTCTTCTAATTGTTTATTTAGTGTCCATGTTTCTGAGCCATACATTAAAATGGAATAGATGTAGCATTTTATAATTCTCATTTTTAACTTGTTTGTAATTTGTTTAGATATTAATCATTTCCTCATGTCATTGAAGGTACTTTTAGCCATTCCTATTCTCCTTTTAACTTCTGTTTCACATCTGCCATCATTTGTGACTATGTGTCCAAGATATTGATACTGTTTTACTTGTTGTAGTTTCTCTCCCTGTATGTTTATGTTTACCTCCTGTTCTTCTGTGTTTTTGCTGATTATCATGGTTTTTGTTTTTTGAATGTTTATATCCAGTCCATATTCATTACTTGATCTATTGACTTGATCTATTAGTCTTTGTAGTTCATGTTCACTTTCTGCTAAAAGAACAGTGTCATCTGCATATCTAAGGTTTCACGATAGAGCCGACGAAATGAACTATTTGTTTTCCGACAATAACATCACGCCTGCTCAGCTCAAGGTTTGTAACCTCTCTTCCCGGGACTTTCTTTATGACACTTTAGTACTTTCTCCTCATATAAGTTCCCACTTGTTTGACCTGTGAATCCATAGTTCTGTTATCTTTAGTATCCTTTGCCATTAGTTTCACCTTCTTCAGACCGATCCTCAGAACATTGACATCTTTCAAGTTTCCCTCTGATAGCCTAAAAATGTGACAAGAACGTCGGGACATCTTGGTCCATAGCCGCCTCAAGACATATTTTCCTAAAAACTGCGGTCCCATCCGTCAGAGACATCGATGAATTATTATGTGTGTCTATATTTTAGAGACCAAGGTGGTGATTTTCGTCACAAGCGAGGTTCATTATTGAAAATGGTTTTACGTCTGAGTGTATCTCATTTATGTCAAAATGTATAAATGATGTGCCATGATCTACACCGGTGATACTGGAAATAATTTCAGTGACAAAATTGGCATGATACTGCATACAAATGCAGATTTGAGACACATGTGGTTACACATTTGAAGGACACTGGTCATTTGGATGCCCATGATATTCAAGTCACGGGCGCTCATGCTCTTAGGACAGTGTCTCGCAACAGCCAGGTCGCGGCTTAGAGCTGATCAGCTGACTAATTCATCAACTGATGTCAGTCGTTCAGTGTTGTATTTGTTGAAAACTTTCTACCCGATATGTTTTATGTTGTGTGTTTGATAATGGTATTTTAGTCGAAGCAAAGATTTGGCTGCTATTAGTAATTTGTAAAACTTAATTACCATTTCTAACTTTTTGAAAACCAGTCAATAGTTATAATGATGTCCTGCCTGTGTGTTATTTATGTGCTTAATTACAAAAGGGGCTATAAGTTAAACTTCCTTAGAAATATTTGCGAGAATAAAACTTGAAGCAAATATGGTACTTCTCTTGTGATGTTGATTCTTAATTAGAAATCAGCATCACTGCACACGGGATATTCCCATAAGCCATCTTGCTTGTCATTCCGTCAGGTATCTTAAAGTATTTAAGCTGAGTGTCCATGTCAGTTGTTGGTTGTTGGTTCTCCTGGACGTTGCAGTGAGAACGCACTTCCTTCCCTCTCAGCTGGTCACTCCCATTTCTATCATTCTGTGGACACGTACATTGTCTCTTTCAGCATCATCTTCATTAATTTTGTGGTGCATTAACCTGTCCATATTAACTCAACTCGAATTCTTCTCATGACTTTGTCATCCAATATAGCTATACCCACCTGCGCATCAGCTCTTTTATTTCTTCTGACTTCTGCATGGCTTAGACAGTAGATTCATGCGATTTCTTGGTCGTTGTTTAGAAGAGAATCCCACTTCTTCCTTGTCATGCATTCTTTTATCTTGTGATATATAAAATATGTGTTATTTTTTATCTTGTGATATATAACAAATGTGTGTTATTTTCCTGACTAATACGAGTAAATAATTTTATCTAATTACACAAAACATTTATAAACATCAAGCAATTATTATTTTTCTTCCGTGTTCATTCTCAAACCTTCACAGATTAACAGGATGTATTGTGGAGAATGGAAGCCACTCTGGTGTTATTTTAAAGTTTAACTGAAATATCTGCGCGCTAATGGCATGTGTGTTCTTTTCCTGCCTTGTTGTGCTAAGCCCGTGCAGCTCATATGGATAATGTTCCTTGCTTATTTTGCACTAACCCCCTATTGGTCCAGTTGATGTAGTCCAAGGGAAAGGCAAAGCCGACACGCTTGGAATCAAGCAGAACTGCAGGAGATGCCAGAGGATTATTGGATGAGATTATCAACTGTCTTAGTGTTCCCCTTCCTGATTTTTAAATGGGGGTTTATTCACCTTAGCCTAGGACACTCCCGTGCTGACCTGCTACGAAGTGGGGGGGGGGTTTCAATTTTTGGTATAAGACATCCAAACTCAACATGACCAATGGGTCACTTGAACCATTAATCTTTAGTCGCCATTAGCTTAAAGAAGCTTCATGGCATGTCATCTATACAATCCCGTAGTCGTAACCTTCAATAACAGTTACCATGTTGTTCCGACAGGCCGACGTTGTGCTTGAACTAGTTACGGGCACGGTGTTGGTGGGCGGAACAACAAATAAACCTGTCGCAAGGGCTAGAGTTGTGCCCTGATGTCGACGTCTGTTTCGGCGACATTAGACTCGAAACACCATCGAGTCGAATGGCTGCTGGAACAGAGGGCGGAGCACTTACGGGGATGCTCCACGTGCTGTGAGACCAGTTTCTAATCAAGAATCAAGAGTCAAGAATCTTTAGTCGCCCCTTACGACATACTGGACACATAACAGTGTCGGTATTCTTTCTTCCTTTTCGGGCGTTGGCAGCACACTTACGCCCAAATATCGAAACCAGTGTTTATTTACTTTAAGATGCGTGCATTGTGTCATTGATCATGGTTCACCAATTGATTCCGTTGTGTTTTCTTTTAGTAGTTGATCCGTGTATTTTCTTTTGCACGCTATAAAAAAACAACTAGTCAATCGAAGGTCTGCTTACTGGTACACTCAATCGAAGGTCAACTAACTGATGCGATTAGTTGGCATGCCCTAATAATCTGGAGTAAGCAGTGTTGAAAAAAAATATTATAATTATGAATAAATATAGAATATATAGAATATATATTATAAATATTATATTATAATTATATTAATATATATAAAACATGTTATAATTCATCGAGCAGTGAGTTAAATTTTCAACAAGTAAGAAAAAGATTTAAAAAAACATCAATAAGCAGCGACAACTGAAGGCGGGAAGAATGATGTCTCGTAAACATTATTACAATGGCAGATATTTTGTTTTTTTTCTATAGGCCATATAAATGGTCACAGATATCAGGAAAGGGCTAATTAAGACGTCGATATCATGAACCATAAACATCACATAGTGTTTGTACATAGCCTACTTTAGATATTATTGCTTGCTATGAGAATTATGTTCTTTATCTTGGCTGATCTGCTGACCACAGCTGAATTCATTTATCCATACTTTGCATTGGTCTGTGTATACCACTTGTCGCCAGCCATTGAAAGCTCGTAAAAGTTGGAAGGGCAAAATGAACGACATAGTCTCAGCTCACAAATATCTGAACTAGGATGTGTTGTGAACTTGTTTTCATTGTGCAGGTCAAAGTGTTCACAATCGGGAGTGCAAAGATCTGCCTGTCCAGAATTGCCTAGTTCAGATCATCAATAAAGAAGACGACATTCCTTATGAAAAGACTGCATCTTCGTATGATAAAACTATACTTGCTCCATCAGATCTATGCCAAAAAAATCAATTCTATACAAGTGATTAAATATCTAAGTAAAATGTACCTCTTATGGTGACGTATGCTTCTTTCAACCGTGGATGTTAGTCCAATTTGGTTATATTAGAGCTTCTAAACATTAAAAAATTGTGGATTTTACGACTATGTTAATTCAGATACCACGAACTCAAATGTATAGATTGGGATGTTCATGGTAAAACTATATTTGTTACAGCGGATCTTCATGGTAAAACTATATTTGCTACAGCGGATCTTCATGGTAAAACTATATTTGTTACAGCGGATCTTCATGGTAAAACTATATTTGTTACAGCGGATCTTCATGGTAAAACTATATTTGTTACAGCGGATCTTCATGGTAAAACTATATTTGTTACAGCGGATCTTCATGGTAAAACTATGTTTGCTTCAGCGGATCTTCATGGTAAAACTATATTTGTTACAGCGGATCTTCATGGTAAAACTATATTTGTTACAGCGGATCTTCATGGTAAAACTATATTTGTTACAGCGGATCTTCATGGTAAAACTATATTTGTTACAGCGGATCTTCATGGTAAAACTATATTTGCTACAGCGGATCTTCATGGTAAAACTATGTTTGTTACAGCGGATCTTCATGGTAAAACTATATTTGTTACAGTGGATCTTCATGGTAAAACTATATTTGCTACAGCGGATCTTCATGGTAAAACTATATTTGCTACAGCGGATCTTCATTGTAAAACTATATTTGCTACAGCGGATCTTCATGGTAAAACTATATTTGCTACAGCGGATCTTCATGGTAAAACTATATTTGTTACAGCGGATCTTCATAGTAAAACTATATTTGCTACAGCGGATCTTCATGGTAAAACTATATTTGCTACAGCGGATCTTCATGGTAAAACTATATTTGTTACAGCAGATCTATACCAGGACATCTAGTCTATATAAATGTCTATATTAAATCTCCAAAACATAAATATGTAGGTAAATTCCCTGGACTGTTCTAGAAAAAAAGCGAGTAATTATAAATCCAGTTATAGATGGAAGCAAGAATGGGACAAGCTACAACCTTGAGTGACACACCTTGAGGATTTAATGTCAAGTTTTATTGTGTATCACGTTATGTTGATATCAATCTGTGATAGATAAAACTTAACGACAGAGAGTGGGAATTCGTTGTTTACATATATGGTTGACAAAAGTGTAGAAACTAGGTATACATTGCTTCATGTTTACATCTATTGTTGTCAAAAGTGTAGAAACTAGGTATAAATTGCTTCATGTTTACATCTATTGTTGTCAAAAGTGTAGTAACTAGGTATAAATTGCTTCATGTTTACATCTATGGTTGGCAAAAGTGTAGTAACTAGGTATAAATTGTTTCATGTTTACATCTATGGTGGTGACAAACGTTTAGTAACTAGTCATAAATTGTTTCATGTTTAAGAATACTTTATATTTGCATCAGTCAGTAGATCAGAAATGTAAACCAGCTTCAGATAAATTCAACATGTGGTATATCATATTAGCATAAAATATAACTAAAACATGATAGTAAATGTTTAGTGTTTGTTAGTAGAGTTACGCTGGAAATCACCATAGCGTGGTGGTTTAATCCATCGCCAATAAACACTTTCTGGGAGTGGAATACTTTAACAGCCACACCAAAAGCAGGGGACAAAAAAGCTTAGGCAGAAGGAGAGAAGAGATAGAACGATGGCAAGATGATAACATCCTAATGTTCCTTAATAATTCAAAGGATCCATCAACTTTCTACTTAAGAAGATGGCATATCACCTCCACTACAAACCTGGCATTCTACACCCTAGACCTGGCATTCTGCACATGAGACCTTGAAATAACAAAAGTTGAACAACTTGTTGGTGGTGATTATCGCTCAGTCATCAATAAAGTCAAAAAAACAATAATTACAAGACCAACTAAGCCAAGATGGAACTACAAGACAGCAAACTGGCACATCTTTAAACACAGAGCAAAAATACCCACAAGAGACTTACAAATAACAGGTAGACATAACATAATTGTCAGGGAGTTTAAGGAATAAAAGAGCACTTCGGACAGCTAAGGAGACAATACCAAGAGGAATGAGGAAGAATTATCTACCATATTGGACACTCCAAAAACTACAGAAAAAACTGCCTGAATCGCGCAATGTGGAAATATACCACAATATACAAATAAAATATCATAAAATACTAGGAAATGAGCCCTTATCAAAGCTATTTGGAAAGTCGACCTCCCAAAAGATAACGTTAACCTATCTTGACAGAGCTGAGTAGGTTATATTTTTCATATCAGGACAGGGCACAACAGACTTAAACAGCAACTTAAATAGACTAAGACTGGTTCCATCACCTCTGTGTCATGTTGGTATGCAGCACAGAAAGCGGAACATATTCTGCAAGACAGTATCACACTAAACCACTTATTTATCAATTTTATCAATACATTTATCAATAAAAATCAGACTTGTTGTGTAGACATGTTCAACTGTAAATGAGAAGAAGATGATGAAGAAGCCGATCGATTTGATCTCATGAGATCGAGTTCTAATACGGCTCGCATCGTCGTGTTTATGAAGTGGATTATTTTTTTTCTGAGATCCCTGGGCATTATAACTTGTAGTTAGAGGTGCATGTTATGAGTTGAACTCTCGGGAAGTGGCGTGCCGCTTCGTTGCTAAGAGGGACAGAGTACACCTGGGGGTAACCCGAGTACAAAGACGTCAATTCTCTATCTATTTCAGCCCTATTTGAGACAGGTGCGTTAATCCTGATGATGAATCAGGGAAAACGTTTCATTGTCATTTGTTTATAAGTTCGTTACTCACGTACTATTTCTCCAGTCGAAGTCAAGAGCTGATATGGAAAGAAAGGCTTTCAATAATGAACTGTATTGTCATCACCGAGACAAGACCGTTGAACTTGCCCACCAGAATTGTGATTGTTCTTCGTAGCTCTTTCATATGACTATAGTTTTCTTTAGTCTGTTGTGATCTGTTCTAAATCTAAAATTGGTTGTTTATTTCGTCCAAGCCTGTGGATAGCATCTTACTTTTGGCTGCATGGATGAGTAGTCTGATCAATCCAAGGCTATGGAAGCACACCCAGACGGAGACTCGACCCGATGTGTCGTAAAATTCGATATCACGCCTATCTCCCCCAATGTTACGCACCCATGTTTACTTGTACCTAATTGTAACAATGGACATGTATATTTATCAAAATCTTTCAGAGCATAGCACATTCATTTGAATAAAAGTATTTTAAAAAGTAGTCATAAACTAGAGGTCATAGTACGTACGTTTGTGCGCGGTAGGAGAGTTGGCGCTAATGGGAAGAAATTTCAAACATAGATCGATGTATATGACATTGCATTAGTGGCTGATGCATGTGCACCTGGCCTACAAACAGGTAAGTACAAAACCTGCGTGTATGTACGTTTATCATGTAATATTTCTGATATACGACTGTGGAAGTTAGTATGTTAGCCATAGTTACAGAGATGGTAAGAAAAAACAATACTTTTCTTTTGTTTCAAATATTATTCACGTATTTTATATTAAAATTTACTCTAAACGAAAAGAACGTTTACAGTTTCCGCTATTTTTTGATAATTGTGATCACATTTGTATAATTTATTTTCTAAATTTATTAAATGAATAACTTTATTCACGTTTCTAAAAATACATGTATAGTTTTCTGGTATAACTAAATGTATTCATATTTGTAGAAATCAAGCTATAGATTTCTAGTAAAAACAACCGTATTATTGTTTGTATAATTTATTTTACAGTTTTCTGGTATTAAAAAGTGTATTCACTTTTGTAGAAATGAGCTTGTAGTTCGGTGTTATAAATAATTGTCATCACACTTGAAGGGATACATATTAAAAATCTGCATAAGACTCGATCCCCCATCCAGCACTAAAAAAACATGTTATATTATATGGTAACCCGACTTCTGCGCCTCTTTTACAATTAATAAAACTACAGAAAAAATATTGCTTTCCTCAAAGTAAACGTCAACCAAACAAAATTGAAAAATGTAACCCACTCCCTGATTTCATTAAGCAAAGTCATATATGTTGTTCTAATTGTTGCAGTCAATTACATTATTCTTAATTGTATTATTTATTCACGCAAGCGACTTTCTATGAAAATATTTGGAAAATAACGTAAACAAATGTGTTATTAGATGCTCGTATACGAAGATATCGTATTACGGGTTAATCCTATCTATCATCTATTTGATAAAAAGCTATTCACAAAAATGAAAGAGCCGCTCGTTTGTTGATAAAAGTATTCTAGATCGGCAAGATAGATTTTACTGTTTATAAGAATATCACATTTATGAAGAAACGACTGCTAAATAATGCATTAGTCTGTTCATACGACTCGCAAGAATATGTACAAAATGAATGTTATGTTTTATTAAAAAAGGAATTATAGATCATATATTATACTGAGTAAGTACTAATTGTTCAGTTATCTCATGAGAATGATGCCAAACCAAAAAACAATAATAACATATAAGAAAAACGTTGGACAGAAAACCTTGAACAAACATGACCAAAATGGCAACATAGACACTACAGTTAAATTATACAAGACTATTATTATTTCACCACTGTGCTACCAGTGCGAAACCTGGACAACAACAGCACAACACAAGAGACAACTAGTGACAATAGAAATGGCGTGTCTACGAAGAATAATAGGAGTGTCATTAAGAGAAAGAATTTAGAAACGATAATATCAGATAGATAACCAAAACATTACCAGTATTAGAATACATAAAGAGACAACATATTAAGTGGTTTTCCACATACTTCCAGAATATCAACAGATAGCATGCCACAAATAGTCATGACACAAATACAACGACTATAAAACCAGAGGCAAAAATGTAGAAGATGGATTGCAGAAATCAAAGAGGCTACGGGAACAGCACACAAGGAGGCCATCTCCAGAGAACTCTTCTACCCCTTACGCTGCGAGACGCAAAGGGTCACAACGTATAACAACGTATAGATAGATAGAAACATGGGCAACGCAACTAAGGCAACACATCTGGCCTTAGAACGAAAACTGAGGCTCCTACCCCTACGCTTAATGGCACGTGTTTATATGTGTAATGTCACGTAAATATCATTGACCTGGAGAACGACAATAGACAATACTGAACAGAGTAAATGCGTCTAAAGTCCGCTGACTATCATCAGATCTAAGAATATTACAAGTATATAGCGCAGTTGTTTATGAATGTATGTTTATCAGATTGTAGGAAAATTATATAATAATACATGCTCACACTTCCAAAATTCTACACAATTTATTTGTGAAAAATCCTACTCATATTATGGTAAGGAACAATCTCTAAGTAATAGTCTCTTGTACAGTCTCAAAATGAATTCCAGAAACATTACTAGCCAAGAACTTTTTCTTCCACAGTCTCAACATGCATTCTGACAGAGAAATATCTTTAGCTAAGATCTTCCAGCATGGTCCCAACAGAATCGCATTAACACCATCAGCAGAAACAAATATGCTTTAGTTAGATATGTGTTAAGCATGAAAACTATACGCATGTGAGTCGTGAGAACTATTATAAGTTTCACACAGAAAGTACCGGGTACCTGAAGACATGTGAAAGCACGGAAGACTGAAAGCCATAGTATAGAAAACATTGGAATCTGAATTGAAAGAATGAATCTTAGCTGGAGACCAGTACAGAAAATATCAGAAACTTGCACACGAGACACCAACCAGATATTTATCCATGAGACTCCAGATATGTCCACAAGACATCAACTAGATATTTGTTTATGAGACGCCAACAGCTTCCTAATTGTTGTACACATAGAATATATATACAAAGCGGAATTACGTGTCTATGGTACTGCTCAAGCATCAATAGATAATTGTGGTAATGTTAATGAAATGTTTTTCAAGTATTTGTAATAATGGTGTTATTTTCTTAGTTTTCGGTCTAAAATTAAACGTTGGTCTACAAATAACTCACAAGGGAATATCGACTAGATGTCATGGGAAGTAAAGACGGATTTGATCCATACCAGCTCACCCCTGTAACCGCCAATTAACCAAAATACAAGACTAATAACATATTTATTTAAATAATGTGGTTTTCCTCTACAAATATTAACGATGGGTCAACGTTTTTTTTTGTTACTATATGCGAGGATAGGCTCTATATATTTTTTGTCAATTACTAAATTGCATATTCTTTTACTGAAATATAGGCAGGGTGTTTTTTTTAACACAAAGGGTTAAAAACTATAACGTTACGTATTTACGCATCAAGTCACGTGCTAAATGTTCGAACATTTCAGTTGGTTTATTTTGGACTAGATATAACATATATAAACCCAACAGAGTCGTGTTGTACTACGCTAGATAGGTACAGGACACATCAGGCGACACAGTAAGAGAGCGGCAAAAACAACGAAATCACATTGAATAAAAAACATTTAAGGGGTGGAATTTCGAAGACTTGCATGAAACTGGGAAAATCTACAGCACGGCCCTGCAACAACATCATATGTTATACGGCCCTGCAACCACATCATATCTTATACAGATGCGTAGCCGAATACAGACTGGTGTCTGTATTCAGCGTTCATTCTCAAACTCCCGCTAGATCTCCCTTGTAGCAGGACCATGGTGGCCCTAATAGATTTCCAGCAGGATGTAGTCCAGAGAATGGAAATGCATTGTGTCGCAGTTTTATTTTCGATAATGGCCCGACACATCCGTCTTCGGTTGTCTGCGTAGATTATTTGACTGTTTAGAATTTTCTCAATCATGATGTTAGTCTTATAGAAATAGTATTTCTCTTTCTGCCGCCTGGTTTTGTTTTTTAACTCTTATTTTATGTTTTATTTGTCTTCGCAGATTCTAAGTATCATTTTCTCAATGTATGTAAACATAAAAATGTTGTTTTTGAGCTTCTTATGTGTGTCATCTTCAGGCCCGTAGGTAAGCGTAGTGAGAGTTTCTTTGGGGCTTAACTACATTACGTACATAGAACATTACGATAGAACATTATAGAGCACAAATACAATTGAAAACGTGTTTTTCAACAGAAATGGGGGGGGGGATTTTTCGTTAAAAAGGCGACTTCAAAATGAGCACAAGTTTTCCTCCCTCAGGAATATCGTTTGAAGCTACAGGGTTACGTGCTTGTCAGGGGTACTCCATGCAAACGACAATGTACTTCGCTGAAGACAGTCTATATTTAGAAAACATAGTACAAAGAAATCAACCCTCTGTTTCTTTTGAGACCTTTTCTAATTTTAGGAAAAACCTCCCTCTCACTAAGATCATATCTAGGACCTTGTGAATGTTCTCCCACTCACTAAGATCACTTCTACGGCCTTGTTAATGTTCTCCCACTCACTAAGATCATATCTAGGACCTTGTTAATGTTCTCCCACTCACTAAGATCATATCTAGGACCTTGTGAATGTTCTCCCACTCACTAAGATCACTTCTACGGCCTTGTTAATGTTCTCCCACTCACTAAGATCATATCTAGGACCTTGTTAATGTTCTCCCACTCACTAAGATCATATCTAGGACCTTGTGAATGTTCTCCCACTCACTAAGATCACTTCTACGGCCTTGTTAATGTTCTCCCACTCACTAAGATCATATCTAGGACCTTGTTAATGTTCTCCCACTCACTAAGATCATATCTAGGACCTTGTTAATGTTCTCCCACTCACTAAGATCACTTCTACGGCCTTGTTAATGTTCTTCATTAGTTATGTTTATTCGCAGTCTTCTTGGTAAAATCACACGTCTATGACATCCACATATGTATCTGGCTGTTTATGTTTTCTTTCACGTTTTATTTTCACGTCATAAAACTATATTTCAAAATATGACATCGAATTCTTGAATTTTCAAGTGAGCAAGTCACGGTTAGACTATGCTATATATATATATATATATATATATATATATATATATATATATATATATATATATACTTTGAAAAATGAATAAGTGATGGATTTTTACATTAACTGTACTCATTAAAATGCAAATATTAATGGTGCTGTCTGGCTTTACGTTATTTATGGGTAGTCTGATGTTTATTATAAGCACATAGAATCGTTAATGAGGAATAGATACGATATTGTAGAGACAAAAAGGGTTTTCTAAAACATGCATGAAATTAGAGGGATCATATTTGGGGGAAATTCTAGTATTTCGTAGCGATGGTATCGTCAAAAGAAGAGATATGAGAGTTTGGCATATTTTTTAAATGGAAGATATATGAGAATGTGACATGTTTAACAGGAAGATATATGAGAATGTGACATGTTTAACAGGAAGAGACATGAGAGTGTGACATATATATTTAAAAGGAAGAGATATGAGAGTGTGACATATTTTTAAAAGGAAGAGCTTTGAGAGTGTGACATATTTTTACAAGAAAGAGATATGAGAGATTGACATATTTTTAGCTTAATATTGTGTTTTCTTTCAAATTAAATAATGTTTTCTATTTTTCTGCGCTCGTCCTCAAGCTCCTGCTGGTTAGGAAAGTATAGACGAGAAGATGGTAGGAGTTTTATTATAATTTAGTGTTGCTGCGATATCTACCACATTTGACCAAACACATCCGACTAGCATGGCTTTTTGGTCACTTTTGGAATGTAACAGCCAACTCAATCCTCTTTTCACGACATGCACGACAAGCGACAGTGTGGTTTTTCTTACATCCAATTTCCTTAACGTGCAGTTGTGGGTTAAACCACTTAATGTCTCCTATTTGCTTAAAGTGCAATTGTGGGTTAAACCAATTAATGTCTCAAATTTGATTAACGTGCAGTTGTGTGTTGAACCGCTTAATGTCTCTGTCGGTATCTTCCATCTGGATCATACGCGTACATTAGGTGTCCATGAAGTGCTATCCTATTCTTGTTCTGTTTTCTTACTGTATCCTGGAGGTGGGTCCTGAACTCATCAAATACCCCCATTGGTATCTATGGTTGTGATTATATATTAGGTGTGGTGTCCATGAAGTTTGGCAGTAATTTGATATTAGGTTCCCTGTAGTGTGACAGTAATTTTATATTAGGTGTCACTGAAGTGTGACAGTAATTTTATATTAAGTGTCCATGAAGTGTGACAGTAATCTTATATTAGGTATACCTGAAGTGTGACAGTAATCTTATATTAGGTGTACCTGTGTACCTGAAGTGTGACAGTAATCTTATATTAGATATACCTGAAGTGTGACAGTAATCTTATATTAGGTGTACCTGTGTACCTGAAGTCTGACAGTAATCTTATATTAGGTGTACCTGAAGTGTGACAGTAATCTTATATTAAGTGTCCCTGAAGTGAGTTAGTAATATTCTTTTTCTTCATTCATTCTTAAACTTCTGTTATTTTAGAGAAACAAATAAGTTGTTCAGTTTTTTTAACAACTCGTCTGCGATATATGCGTTTTTCTGCTCACGATATATATCCTACCTTTGACAGCAAGTGTTGCATTACTTTTAACTTCTACAGGATGGGATAGCCAGTAGTACGTCGAACCCATTCTAATTGCTTCCTACGATATGCATGGCATGGCTAGTTATCGTGTTACTGAACCCATTCTAATCACGTCCTACGACATGCATGGCTGGTTAGCAAGTTACTACTCTCTGCTCTCCATTCGAAATCAGATAACACACCAGAGTGATGATAGTATAAATCCTGCTTTCTGAAGTCTACGTTTATGATATTCGTTGATAATAACCAATTTATCCAAAACGTGAAATCGAGTGGGGGGGGGATGAAATTATAAATTAGTATTAAGTATTAAGATAAAAATTAATCATACTGAAATACCATCTCTTTAAAAGTTCCCCAATAAATATCAAAAGTTCACGAGAAAAGAAGAATTAGCATTTCACAATTTTTATCTAGGGGAAAACCTTTCCGTTATTTTAGTCCTATCTACGGACCTGGATCTATTATAGGACATCGTCTCCTTATATGTGACGTCATTTGCAGAGTGTTTCCATCACTGATAAGTTTGAGCCTCTATTTGTATGAACGTGTATCGCTGCACATCAGTGTTTCTCAAAGTGTATTGTATCATGGATCCACTTTTGAATGGTTGGTTGGTTGGTTGGTTGGTTGGTTGCTGATCCAGCGGTCCATGGGCTCATGCCCTTTGACCCAAACTTTTGAATAGATTATACATTCTGGCGTTACCTCCCCCAGAACATTCAATATTTATTTGTATTCGTATTATTAAATAAGTAATAACAATAACACAACTTTATTTTTTTTAAACACTCACTAAGAAGGAGCGCTGTAGCCTAGTTAATAGTGAGCTTGCTTTCTGTCACTGGGTTACAGCGTGCCAGGTTCGACACCACGTCCGGACAAAAATTCCAGGTTGTGATTTCTCGTTTTACACGACCATTCCTCCAGTCGACTCGGCTGTAAATGAGTATCTGACGCATGAGTTATGGGATGCAAAGACAACAAAGAAGGGAACTGGCCACCCCACCTAATAGTTGCTGCGGCTTAGTACATGAAAAGTTCTCTTCATCCCCAACGGCAGATTGCTGCCATGGGACATACCTTTACCTTTACCACTAAGAATGTACTGGTTGATTTTCATCATCCTAATGCAATAAAACAGCTTTCAGTAGTTAGCAGAACTTGACCATTGCTTTGAATAAGCATAGTAGAGCCTATGATCTAGTCAGAGCTACATTTATATTAACACAAAAGCACGGACTTGATTGTCCTCATGTATTTACCATGTAGGACATAGCTTCATCTTCTTTACGCAACTGTATTAGCTCATTGTTCTCTAGAGATTCATAGCCTAAACAATTACATTTATCATTTAGCTTCCTGTCCCTGATATGTCCTTATCGTTCACTGGGAAGGGCATTGTCCACTTTTACACACCCTTCTCAACATTATTAGTCTATTATAAATTCATTTCAATTCATGGGAGGCATTATGTATAACAACATACTTCAACAATTTATAAAAGCGGAACGGTAGTTGAAAATATATTCCAATAAACAGATACGTACAATACATTGTTATATGTATTACAATTTACAAAATAAACTAAAAAGATGTTTCGACGAAACATTTATTTATAAGGAAAACAATACAAGACAAGGGTAAAGTTAAACTTTCTTACGTTCAGCTGTTTGATGTCTAAGCCAACGGTTCGTAAACTGTTTGCTTTTGTAGACCCCATTTAAATATGTTTTCTGCCAAAGATCTCAAAAATATTTGTCCATTTATCTTTTTATTGTAATTTTTTAAAACTAATATCATATCATATTCGGGACATAGCCATCAACCTAACATTTTCTGGCTGTTATGATTTTCTAGGCAATATAAATACGTTCAGTTATTTGCCAGTGCTTTCTGAACGAACCGAATACACAATTGCCTGAGGTGGGATTCGAACCCGGTACATTGATCGTCAGAGACAGGCCCTGTACATCGCCACAGAGCCAGACTATTGTAAATATGAATGCTTAGATTGGTGGTTTTTTTTTTAAAAAAAACATACGCCTTATGTTGAGGTTTGATCCTTTAAACCGCGGACGTTAGTCCATTTTGGTTATATTTGGTTATAAGGATTTTTACCATAAAAAATTATGGACGTTGTAATTTGGTGAAAGAAAACATCGGGGTTTTTTTTTCAAGTCTTCGCGGACCCCATGAGAGGACCACGTGCATCTATAGAGGTCAGTTGAAAGCAGTTTAGGAGCCCCTGGTCCACACCCTAAGACAGTTCTTCTGAATGTTCTGTTGTCTAGAGTTCGTCATTGATTTAATATATCTTTGTTATTGTGGTTGGAGCCGCATGTCTCTCTCAATTGTTCATACTGGGAACAGTTCTACATGATATGTTTACAAGTCTGTTATCTGATCTAATAGTGCACAGGGGAGGTGTATCAGATAACCGCTTCCTGTGTATGTGTTTATTCAGTCTGTTGCGTCGACTATGTGCTATTCTCGGGTGTAGTATGGTAGTCTGTCCTTGCCGACTTAGATAGTGTTCGAAATATTTTGTTGTGTTATTTTCAATTTGATTGTTTCTATAACTCTCTTTTCTTCTGGTATGGGGATATTGCATTCCTATATATATATTATCTCACTTTTTGATCAGCTCAACAACCCGTTAATTTTCAGGCACACTCTAGTGTGATGGTAACCACTGTAGTGACTAAGCCATTCGCTTGTACTTAAGTGGTCAACGGTGCGAAGGAATTAGCAACGTATTATTTACATACTCTTTTTGGAAATCTCTAAGGATTAGTACTGGTTATGTGTGGTACTCGTGACTTGCAGAATGAGTTACTGGCTATGTGTGGTACTCGTGACTTGCAGAGTGATTACTGGTTATGAGTGGTACTTTCGGCTTGCAGAGTGAGTCACTGGTCATGAGTGATACTTTCGGCTTGCAGAGTGAGGTACTGGTCATGAGTGGTACTTTCAGCTTGCAGAGTGAGTCACTGGTCATGAGTGGTACTTTCAGCTTGCAGAGTGAGTTACTGGTCATGAGTGGTACTTTCGGCTTGCACAGCGAGTCAATGGTCATGAGGGGTACTTTTGGCTTGCAGAGTGAGTTACTGGTCATGAGTGGTACTCGTGGCTTGCAGAGTGAGTTACTGGTTATGAATGACACTCGTGGCTTGCAGAGTGAGTTACTGGTTAAAAGTGGTACTCTCGGCTTGCAGAGAATCGTTTCGTTGACAGTGACGAAAACACATATAGAGTAATCCGCGTACATTGTGTCAATCCTCTAGGCCTTGACAAAAATAGGAAAACCACTGATGCAATGACGTAATCAAAAACATAACTTTAATCAATGAATCACTCCCCTCTATTTAACCATGTCAATGATTTACAAAATCTTGAGCAACGATTTATTCCTGAGGCCGGTTTACGAGCAACGATTTATTTTCACGTACTTTGGTACAGTTCGCAAATGTACACATGCGCACTGATGCAATCTAACCTTCAAATAGCATACGGCAAAGGTTGTACTAAATAACTAGATAGTATTTAAGGAGCACTACATTGTCATGTTTATGTAGCGGGAAAAATCACACCGGTCACCGTGACAAATCAAAATCAAATACAGAATGTCTCGACCACTCACCTGATGTCATGGATATGTTTGTTTGTCACTTCTAATGAAGATCTTCTCTTCACGAGAAAACATGTAAGCCCATTTTTTTCATATGTGTAAAGTGTCTGGCCACATCTGGCCACGTGTGTAAGTTCCTGGCCATATGTGTAAAGTGTCTGACTACAGAGTGAATTCTTACATTGGATAACACACTGGATATCCTAGTTAGCTAATCTTACTTATTTCCTTTTCTTTTCTTTTCTGCTTACCTTTCTTTTAAGCAATTCTTAGATGACTTTATAATCACGTCAAGGATTATAGAAAGTACTAGGAATGTTCAATACCGAGCAATTGGTCTTTGTTCATTGAACATTCTCAGAACGGTTTTCTCTGAGAGGCGCAATAGTGTTATTCTAAGTCATACACCCGTCAACCAGCAGACTCAAGATTTCGAGAGTTCTTATTATTCCAGGTTTGAAAGAAAAATGAATCCCGTGCTCCGTCCAGCCACCATGAAATAGGGTACCAGAGCAAATTCTCTAGGAAACTCGAGGGATGGCGCCATCTCTACTGAGAAAGTGTACTAGGCAATGCTAGTCAGTGCTAGTCAGTCTATTTTTGTACAACTACTAGCTAGGTACAACAGCTAGGTACTATTGTTGTACAACTACTATCTTCTGGAAAGATCAATGGGGAGACATGAGACGACAAAGAGAGAAGTTGCTAGATGGACTAGTATTGTGGCAGGTAGAAGTTCACCAACCGAGCTAATTGACAGACAACACAAGAGACAAGAGTCGTGGAGAAACATGATCACCTACGCCATTCGGCATTGCACTTGATTGATTTATTGACTAGCTAGGCAGCTGAGAACTTATGGGAATCCGTCTGCTATAACGTTAGTTAATTGCTCATCTTACCTTTACCGGTTTAGTGCTTTTCATATTTGAAATCATTGTTTTGCTACAGCTGTCACTACAACTTGTACAGTTTGGATTTGACATTTTGTCTCGCATAGATACACATGTAGACCTTGAGATTTATTATTTTATTCTGCATTCATTCTCAAATTCCTTCTGATTAGAAGTCATTTCACGATATCGTTCTGGGTTGTTTAAAATATTTGTACATATCCAAATACACATTGTAGAATTCACACCAAATTGCCCTACCCTCTGATGGTTAAAGAGCTAGACCTACCCAGAAAAGAGATTACTTGCTGTTTATTTGTGTAAAATAGTCAATTCTGCATAGATTCAAATACAATTTTTCCCCATAGTAAAATATATACTGGTAATTTAGTAAAAAAAATTTCTGGCTGAAAAATCATGGACTAATTAGTTCAAATAATTAATTATGTAATTAAGACAAATTTAAATATTCGAATATCTTCTTCTTCTTCTGCGTTAGTTCTCAAACTCCTGCGGATTAGCAGGATGTAGTCCGGAGAACGGAATGCGTTGTGTCATGGTTTACAGCATTGCTGCGATATCTGCGCCTTTCGGCCTGACACATCCGACTTCAGCATATATTCGAATATTATGATGCTGGTTTTTTCACACTGAATTAATCATTTTTTTTAGTTTATAGTCTCCAAATCAAGTACATGTAATTATGTTTATTTTTGACATATCTGGATCCTGAACGTAAGGAAATAACTGTATGTAGTAAACTTTTCTTTAAAATTATGCTGAAAAATTACAAATAAAATTCACAGATCTTTGCGCATGAATAGTGCTATACGTTTTTTTCTTTCAAAGTAAGAACAGTGAAAATGGTTCAAGATCCAGCTATAGAATATATGCATATTCACTAAATATTTCATGTGTCTAGTAACTTGTAACTCAAATTCAATGTGCTAAATAGTTACAGTAATGTGTGATAACATTCGACTTTGCAGCAACAACCTCTAGAAATTTAGGCTGACACTAAGTTACGGATGTAGAATGCTAGCACAGTGCTTACATATGAGGTACTCCGTGATATAACATCAACTACAGCAAGAGTTACATCAAACCAGAAGGGTCTCACTTGTTCTGAATCTACTGTCTGGAAGTATATTTCAACATGGCGCAGAGCAAACGTAATAGTGATCTTCCCATAGATCGTGGATGGTCTTGGGTAATTTGTTTTGGTGAGTCCTTCAATTTTACAAATGTTCTATATATCAGTTTAAATCAAAACAATACGATATATCAAGTGCCAACAACTTGATGCGGTTGGGTTGGGGGGGGGGGGAGATATGAATAAATTAACAGTTCAGACAAATTATGGTTACTTTATAAAATGAGGTCTTTGGGAAAATATGTAATAAATTCTTCTCTTATTTGTAACAGCTCTGCATCCACAGATTTGGTAGTTGACATTGGTCACATGCTGAAAGTGGATGTGTCAAGTTGAGATGCGCAAATATCGCATCTAAGCTCTGAAGAATGATGCAGCACAAATGATTATCTGGGCTATGCTCTGTTAATCTGATAAAGTTTGAGAATGTACGAGAAAAAGATATCCGCTACATGGATCTTATTAAATACATGATTTAATAACATTATGAAACAATTATGTTAATATTAGGTCTATATGACACATACAGCTTACATATTAGGTCTATATGACACATACAGTTTACATATTAGGTCTATATGACACATACAGCTTACATATTAGGCCTATATGACACATACAGTTTACATATTAGGCCTATATGACACATACAGTTCACATATTAGGCCTATATGACACATACAGTTTACATATTAGGCCTATATGACACATACAGTTTACATATTAGGCCTAAATGACACATACAGCTTACATATTAGGCCTATATGACATATACAGTTTACATATAACGCATATATGACACATACAGTTCACATATTAGGCCTATATGACACATACAGTTGACATATCAGGTCTATATGACACATGCAGCTTACATATTAGGCCTATATGACACATACAGTTTACATATTAGGTCTATATGACACATACATCTTACATATTAGGCCTATATGACACATACAGTGTACATGTTAGGCCTATATGACACATACAGTTTACATATTAGGTCTATATGACACATACAGTTTACATATTAGGTTATATGACAGATACAGTTTACATAATAGGTTTATATGACACATACAGTTTACATATTATGCCTACATCACACATACAGCTTACATATTAGGTATATATGACACATACAGCTTACATATTCGGCCTATATGACACATACAGTTTACATATTAGTTCTACATGACACATACAGTTTACATATTAGGTCTATATGACACATACAGTTTACATACATACAGCTTACATATTAGGTCTATATGACACATACAACTTGCATATTAGGTCTATATGACACATACAGTTTACATATTAGGTCTATATGACACATACAGTTTACATATTAGGTCTATATAACAAATACAGTTTGCATATTAGGTCTATATGACACATACAGTTTACATATTAGGCTTATATGACACATACAGCTTACATATTAGGCCTATATGACACATACAGTTTGCATATCAGGTCTATAAGACACATACATTTTACATATTAGGCCTATATGACAAATACAGTTTACATATTAGGCCTATATGACACATACAGTTTACATATTAGGCCTATATGACACATACAGTTTACATATCAGGTCTATATGACACATACAGTTTACATATTAGGCCTATATGACAAATACAGTTTACATATTAGGCCTATATGACACATACAGTTTACATATTAGGCCTATATTACACATACAGTTTACATATTAGCCCTATATGACACATAAAGTTGACATATTAGGTCTATATGAAACATACAGTTTATATATTAGGTCTATATGACATACAGTTTATATATTAGGCCTATATGGCACATACAGTTTACTTATTAGGCCTATATGACACATACAGTTTACATATTAGGCCTATATGACATACAGTTTACATATTAGGTCTAAATGATACTTACAGTTTACATATTAAAATATGATTATGTATTTTTCCAACAACTATTGGTTTTATTATATTAAACCCGTATTCGTTTGCGTACGTGCGTCTCACTAGTGTCACTAGACACTATGCATCAAAAAAACTTAGTATATGATATGCAGTTATGTTGATGTTCTCTTCTTATAGAACCTTCATGGCACGTCATCTATACAATTATGCTTCTCATGCTTGTATTTTGTTGTTGCAGTGTATTTTATGCTCTGTTATTATATATATATATATATATATATATATATATATATATATATATATATATATATATATATATATATATATATATATATGAACCCTCTGTGATTGGGAGGGAGCCAGAGATGTACTGCGCAGCACTGGAGAGGAGGAAACTGACAGCACTGTTTTTTTCTTATGGCTGAGGCTCATCATAGAGACACAGTGACTCATGACGTGGCAATCCTTTTGACAAGCATTTGGTTGCATGACTGGAGCAATAGAGAAGTTCGGAATATCCAGTAGTCAAATGGGTGCAGGAAATGTGCACACTGAACCATATCTTGGTTGCAGTGGCTCGGAGCATTGCATAGGTTGAAACCTACCTTGCTGGTGGTGTGATAGTTATTCTCTGGCTCTGGCCTGGAGTGGGCTGAAAATCCACCGACTTCCCAACAATACAAAAGTAAAAGTGCATGAGCCCATGGACTGCTGAATCAGCAACCAACCAACCAACCAACAATTACCTAAACATAATACAACCACAACACTCTCCAGGTTCCCGCTGTGCACACATCCCCATGAAACTGTTGACTACCACCTTTTTTAACGTCCAGCGCTGGATGGTCAGGAAAATGCTTCTCCCTGGGCCAGATAAATGGAAAACCTTATATGGAGCAAAACAACAGCTCGCAAACACATGCATATATCACACAATGTCATTGTGTCAAAGGACATGAACCCACGGACCACTAGATCAACAACCAACCAACCAACCATTAGATTAAACAATGCATTCCCCGTTAACGTCCATACTACATTGGCGACTACCCTTTAGATGGGTGTTAAGTAAAGCGAAATGTATGTCACCATTTGTTAAACTACTGCAGAATGTTCCAGTGATTTCGCGTGTATCTGGCTATGCATGTGTCGACGAGTGCTATTATTTCAGATCAGTGATATATAAGTTTAATTTAAAAAGGAAGAGTTTCTTGTCAGCGTTTAACACCCTTCTAAATGGACATGTCTATATGATGGAAGTTTTCACGAGAAAAGCACCTATTAAACAATATGGTGAGTTCTTTTTAGACGGAGGGGACATACATATAAACGGAGATCAAGCGCATACATCAAGGGAACCACTGATCTGTGTAATAACATTCTACATGTTACTGGGGCCTAACACTTAGTCTAAGAAACAGCGATGACCAAGACCCAACATAACATTCTAGTACCAAACTGTATAATTATACTCTGGCTAAGCGAGTAGGAATCATAGAGGTAAAAACAAACCCAGTCAATAATTGTTTAATTAAAAAAATGATGTGTCAGTCGAGAGGCGCAGATATCGCATTGTCACTAAAATGCTACAAAATGTAATACATCACATAGCTATGTGTACTTGACAAGCAACACTCGAATTATTCTTTGGTACTAAACTCGTTGTGGGAGGAGCTAGCGTCATATGAGAAACCAAATTTAACAATAACACGTCAATTATTGAAGGTTACATGTTATAACATTTGATAATGCTATCTGGTGAAATAGACGCAGCATGACTGACGGTGATTAAATCAGACTTGTGGGCAGTGGCGTAGCGTGGGAAAATGGCGCCCGGGGCGGAATCATAATTTTCCGCCCTTGTGACATTAAAAAAGTATGTCAATGATTGTGAAAGACTGGACGAAAATAAATTTACCGCCCTGCCGATGATGCCGCTCGGGGCGGTCCGCACCTCCGCCCCCCGCTCGCTACGCCACTGCTTGTGGGTTGACCAATGATCGAGTCACCACTCTTGTTTTTTTTTATTGATTAACCACTAAATTCTTTTTAACGTAGATACCTCACATCAGCCAAGAGAAGTGACTCGTACATGTGTTGGCGCACATATCCTATTTAATCTAAAGTCAGTCATGAACGGTAGTGTCTTATGTGGCATGCTGACACGTTACAGAAGTAGGCCTAGTAACAGACAAGTCGAAATTTGTTACAGAAACACTCACGTCCTAAAGTTACTAGAGATATCAGCCATAATCACCTACGTCACGTAGTAGAGTATACTAACATTAGATATAGGGAGCCTTGAGAAAATCTTTTCGTTTCATTACGACAGGAAATGAGAAACTAGAACAACCGGAAGTCAGTCCGAGAGTTACCAATCTTCAATATAAGACCTGTTAGGTAATTGAAAATAGCATTCTAAAAAGAATGCTTTGACTTTTCCCGTGATTTTCATTGGATGTCGACACAAAGTATATACAAAGTAACCAATTAAAATGACTTTTCTTCATAAATCCTGACAGGGAAAGTAATCATATGTGAAACGTATATACTATGTGTCTCGGCTTGAACGCCCTATAGTCCAATTGAAATGTGTACACTGACCTGCTTCCTGACACTGACCTGCTTCCTGACACTGACCTGCTTCCTGACACTGACCTGTTTCCTGATACTGACCTGCTTCTTTATACTGACCTGCTTCTTTATACTGACTTGCTTCCTGACACAGCCCTGTTTCCTGACCTGCTTCCTGACACTGACCTGCTTCCTGACACTGACCTGCTTCCTGACACTTACATGTGTCCTGACCTGCTTCCTGACACTGACCTGCTTCCTGACACTGACCTGTTTCCTGATACTGACCTGCTTCCTGACACTTACCTGCTTCCTGACACTGACCTGCTTCTTTATACTGACCTGCTTCTTTATACTGACCTGCTTCCTGATACTGACCTGTTTCCTGACCTGCTTCCTGACACTGACCTGCTTCTTTATACTGACCTGCTTCTTTATACTGACTTGCTTCCTGACACTAACCTGCTTCCTGACACTGACCTGCTCCCTGATCGTCTGTAAGGACACAAAATGTCGTCTTTATCATCGTATCATTTTAGTTAGACCATCGTCTGCCAAAGATACTTCTCTATGGTGAGTTAGAGAAGGGTATACGATCTCAAGGTGGCCAAAGGAAGCGCTACAAGGACTCGTTAAAGAACTCACTGAAAGCCTTTGAAATAGACCACGATACATGGGAAGAACTTGCACAAAATAGATATACATGGCGTTCTAAAATAAAAAAGAGCGCATCATCTTGTGAAAAGAAGAGAAATGCAGAAGCTTAACACCGGAGAGCAGCTAGAAAGTCACGGATAGACCAAGATCCGTCTACAGTCGTTATTCCATGTCCAAACTGTCCAAGGACATTTACAGCTCGAATAGGGCTCATTAGCCATCTACGAAATCATAATCAAGGACATAACTAAAATTGAATTTTCAAAAGTGGATGTAACAAATGGTCATCATCACTTGTGATGGACGAACAACATCATTTTAGTTAGTCGCCAGATTACCATCAGTGCACTCCGTACACTTTCATAGATGCTCCGATCTTATACTCAGTATTTTATTCAGCATGTGGTTACTGACACTTCCTGTTCTGTGTTGGTTAATAACTCCTCATTTAATTTTTTATCAACAAGAATGTTTAGACAAACCTGGGACAGTGGTAGTAATATTAACCTTTCATGTTTTGTTTATTAATAATAGTGATATTAGTCTTTCATATTCTGTTTATTAGTAATAGTAATATTATTCTTTCATTTTGTGTTGATTATAATAATATTAGTCTTTCTTGCTTTGTTGATTATAGGAACATTAGTCTTTTATGTTCTGTTGATCAGGGATAGTAATATTATTATGTCATGTTCTGTTGATTAGTAATAGTAATATTATTCTGTCATGTTCTGTTGATTAGTAATAGTAATATTATTCTGTCATGTTCTGTTGATTAGTAATAGTAATATAATTCTGTCATGTTCTGTTGATTAGTAATAGTAATATTATTCTGTCATGTTCTGTTGATTAGTAATAGTAATATTATTCTGTCATGTTCTGTTTATTAGTAATAGTAATATTATTCTTTCATAACTTTGTTTCAGCAATTTTTTTCATGACATTCATTATCTATTTCAGCAAGTTTTCTGTGTATGTTTGTGACCGGAACTTCCATGCAAGCCTTGTCTGTTCTGTTTCTGGAGCTTGTCAACGAGTTTCATTCATCGGTCACAGTCACCTCCTTGACCGTCATGTGTTTTGTGATGTCACTTAGTGTTTCATGTAAGTACTTGACACATGGCGAAAGTACTCACTTATTGTCCTAAACACCGTTATCGTGTCATGTCAACCGATGCAGGCAGCCACACCGCACAACAATTTCGGGTATTAGTGATATTTATAACTTATATTTTTGTATTGGCATACTTGCTATTATATTAATTTATGAGTGAGCACTAGGCGCAGAACCATAGTTGCTCAGTCGTCCTCGGCAGATATCTGAGGATTTGCATCATATATCTGGCATTGCTGTTTTATTTTAATGAACCCATTGCTCCGTTCTGCAGTGCCTAGTCCTAAATTTGTCACCTTATTTTTTCCTATCATGTGTGATACGACACACAATGTCGACAATCAACAGGCCATCGTTAACATTATCCTCTTATCCATGTCAGATTTTTTTCCCTCAAAGCAGTCACTTGTATTTGTTATCTCCCTTTGCATTCAAAGGCGCAGCCCATAAACTATATCAACAATCAGGGGTGTTTTGGTGGGATGTGGGGAGGGGGTCAGAAAACGTTTGACAGATGTGGACAAGGGGAAAGGGGGCATTAGCAAACGTTGACATTATAATACTCGTTATTGTTTATACAACAATCAAATTGTTTGAATTTTAAAACATTTTTCTAAAATTGCGAAACAAAACATATATTTTGGTTACTTTTTTCTAATAATAAAAAAAATGTTAAAGATAGTCTACACATGGCACATAGTGATCAACAGATATGCATAAAATGATAACGAAATAGCGATATGCAATATGTGCTGGCATACTCTAGAACAACATCAACATGTATAGATATTGTGCGTTATATATTATAGAGAGCTCAACAGCGAAATTCAAGTTAGTTTAGTTAGTTAGTTATTCCTCTAGGGTCAAAGACAGCACATAGGGCGGATGTCATAGATTTCCAAGTCTCTCGTTCTCTTCCAATGGCGAAGAGTAGCTAGAAAGTCATGGATGACCAAAATCCTTTTATATTGGTCATTCTATACCCGAACTGTCCGAGAACACATGCCGCTCGAATATGGCTTATTAGCCATCTACGAAAGGAACATCTATTGCATTAGGAAATACACAAAGTTAAAGATAGCAAACTTAAGAGAGGGAAATCATGGGATGTGCTGAGTATGTCATACAAGGCGTGTACAGATTGCAAGATGTGGCATCAGGTGCGGAATGTATAGCTCTACCCACATATTTCGAAACGTGTTTGAGAGTAGTAGTTAAACTTAGCAGGAAATGCGGAGAATGGTGTACCACTGCTGTGGAGCAAGAAGTGTAGGCTTTGTCATTGAGAATGCCAAAGACGGGGATGTGATTATATACACTGATGGATCTGTGGTTAGACATGTTCGCAGTGCTTGGGCCTTCAAATCTCAGTTCGCAAACGATACGGGATGAGAGTGGGGCCTTTGCTGTGAATACGAGTAGCATCACCATGGAGATAATGGCGGTGACCAGGGAATTTGAGTTGGTAGGCACACAGAAGTTTACACGGGTCTGCATATTGAGCGACGCTATGAGTATGATTAGGAATTTACAAGCGGGTCTCGTTTGCAAACAGTGTATTGAGGCCTTCAAAAAGACGAGTTTGAAAGTAGCTACATTTATTTTCGTGCCAGGACATGTGGATGTTCGAGGCAATGAAAGAGCAGATCAACTGGCTTCATGTGCGATTGTGGCACAGGGTTATGGGGCAATGGATAAGGGGACGTTTTGAACTCCAAAAGAGATATAACACGCAAGAGTGAGACTAGTGTGGATGAAGATTATTTTTCAATGTCCAGGATCAAAGATCAGGGTTTGAAATGCAGTGTTACTAAAAGTGAACATTTTGGAAGGCGCAGAAGAATGATGGTCAACTAGCAGAGGACCGGTACTGTTAGTAGAAGTCTAATGACGGATAACCTCAGAGAGAGATTGAAGCAACTATGGACTTGTCCAGTTTGCAGCGATGATGATGCGATGTCGAACTAACTAACTAACTACGAACTATTAGGCATGGACATGTTTGTTTGTGAACCTCAGGATTTACGAGCGATTAGCTCTTACTTCCTATGTGCAGTGGGGAGGTTTATGAACTTTCATTCATACCAAGGAGGCTTCACCTTTCAGCTTGGTGAAATGCCTATTGGAGGAGCCTTCTACTCAGGGGAGGGTGGGGGTTAAATAAGACGGGACGAGGCTCGGAGAGCTGATATTTTTTGTCTATCTTCTGACGAGGCGCTTCGCAGTCAGCGAGCTGTTCCTCGTGTAGGAAGAAAATTCTATTACCCCCCTTTGTGTCCCTAGGTCCCAGACCTAATTTCTTCCGTATGAGCCGTGTTAGGTAACGGCGACGGTTGAATTAGACTAGGGTTAATACATCTTTCGAGACGAGGTGCTGCTTTGCCAAATACGTCGGAGGTCTGGAGTGTGACCTGTGCATTTCTCACGCACTCACCTCGTCTGCTTGAGATGAACTTCCAATCTATCGTCAGGCGCGGTCTGTGTATTTTGACTATTCACCATTGCGTATATTACCCAGAGACACAAAATACGAATTTTGGGCGAGGGGCTTCGCAGTGGGCCCATGGGTACAGAACCCAATTCTCTCTGTATGGGCCGTGTTGGTCAACGGCCAACAGTCGAGTTAAGCTAGGTTTGCAGTGTCGTTATAGACTTGCGCCCCCTCTACATTGTTCCCAGTGTCCAGATTCCGAGTTTAAAGAATGCTTCGGTCAGGTCTTTGAATAATGCACTCCTTGTTCAGTGATTATCATGTGTGCAATTGGGAGATGTATTCAAAGCTTTCTTCCATACCCAGGAGTGCATGTTCAAGTTGGCGTATCCAATTCTTGAGTCATGATTCCTACTCTAAATGGAGTAAATTGTGATGGGGCATGTCGGTTTCAGTGTGTTCTCGAGCAATAACAGCCCTTGCTCCAGGCGGTCTCATGCTGGGTCATTCTAGCTCCGTTGCCACTAAATAGATTCACTTACACTGCGTTGCGTATGTTACCTTTTACATGTTGTGTTTACTCGCCAAATCACTGCATGTTAGGGACATTGACATTGGCCGCCCCTCCAATGTTTCTGCATTTTTTAAGACGGCCAGGTCGGAAAGAACAGATGCCTTGCATATGTTGGATGTGATGGTGTAGAAGTTTCGCTGATATTTCTTGTCTCTGTGCAGGCAATTATCATTCCATCTACAGCATCCACGGACACGAGCCTAAAAACGTTAGCCAGGATTACAGCAGGGGCCGCTGTATTTCTGTTTCCAGGGTGCACCACGAGCTGGTGCTTTTAGGATCTTGGTATCTGCTAACCCTGGGTCCGCACGAGAGCAATTTGAGACCCTTGCACCCCTAGGCATGGACATAATCCTAACTGAATTTACAAAAGTGGGTGTAACAAAATGGTCATCATCACTTGCGTTGGACGAACACACACACACACATACACACACACACACACACACACACATATATATATATATATATATATATATATATATATATATATATATATATACATATAATGCAGCTAATGTACCATTATAAATAAAAATGTTACGTAATGTTGCTATGTGTTTACTTCAAGTTATTTGTTTGTTTCAAGTTTTTCCTTTTTTTTCGTGTGTGTTTATGTCCTATTATTTTTGTTTAAAGTTTTTCATCTTCGTGTATCTGTGTTGTTGTATTTGTTTATTTCACACAGTTCTGTGTCTAATTGTGTATTATTTGATGACACTTGTAGCTGTCCTATCCACAAGTGTGCTTGTGCCTATCTTCGGAGAGCGTCCAGTCATCATAGCTGCTGGAGCAGTGTTCTCTTTGTGTTCCATTGGCTATTGTTTATCACCAAACATATATGTCTTCATAGCCTTCGCTGCTGGAAAAGGTGAGCACATTACGAAATATCATTCTTATGTAGAATGTACCAATTCCTAAGTCACTACTTCAAATAATATTAATATAATTTAAACGTCCGTATGACACTACTATAAATATTACTATAACTTAAACTTCCGTATTACACTACTATAAATATTACTATAACTTAAACGTCCGTATTACACTACTATAAATATTACTATAACTTAAACTTCCGTATTACACTACTATAAATATTAATATAACTTACACGTTCATACAATACTTCAAATACTAATATACCAGGAACTCATTTCAATTTGTAATTTATTCTAGGCCGAAGACATGCCTTCGGTAAAGGGATTAAACAAAAATCATTTCTTCTCTTTCGTGGGTGTTTTTGGTGACTTTCTGGTGGAAAATAGAGATTATACATTTGTACGTATTTCACATGCAGCCATTGGTGTATATCTCATTGCCCCACTAACAAGACGTAGGGCATTGTTTCGCATTCTGTCTAGAGATTCTGCATTTATCTTAGAACATAGCATGTTGTCAGGAGTGCACTGTTGCATGCTGTATGTGTGTTATCACTATTTAGAATGTTACATTTTACAGCAGAACGTATGTGACCAAGATATAATCCTCTGAGAGTATCCTTGTCTGATCCCCAAGATGTGTCAGTTTCAGTATCTATAACCGTAACATTTCGTTATTTTTCACATGTTCTACTATTGATTCTTGATGTTTAGCTGGCGATCATGCGGGACTTCAAGATATGTGGGATGTTACTCTCTTAGCAATTTCTGTGTATCTAACCGTAGACTCATATTTTTTGGCTAGTTATGACTCGCCGATTATCTGTATCAACCTAAATAGTTGGTCTTCTGTGCAATTGCCTTTTCTGAAGCCGGCATGTTCATTGCAGAGGATTTTTTAGCTTTCGAGGAACTAGTAAAGTCGCACTTTCTTTAGCTTCAGGTGTGCAACTAACTGTTCTTCTTTTTCAGCGTTCATTCTCAAACTCACGCTGGATCTCTCTTGTAGCAGGGCAATGGTCCTACTAGATTTCCAGCTGGATGTAGTCCAGAGAATGGAAATGTGTTGTGTCGCCGTTTTATTAGCGCCAATGGCCTGACACATCCATCTTCGGCTGTAACAAAATGTTCACCGCAAAATGATTATCACGTCCTGAGTCACTGTGCCTTTACGATGAGATGCAGCCATAGGAAAACAGTGAAGTCGGTCTATCCTCCTCTGTGCTGCGCAGTAATTCTCTGGCTAACTCTGATGGACAAAATGGAAAGTAAAAGTCCAGCAAAGAGAACACGAGGCATGTCAAGACTACGATGGGCACATTACGTCGAAGAGCATCTGAATATGACACAGGAAGAATATGGGCAGCTTGCACAGAACTGAGAGGCTTACAGAATAGCAGTGAGGACAACGTTCTGTAAAGGACACATCACACAGATAAAGAGAGAGAGAGAAAGAGAGAGCTTGCCTTTGACAGCCCATAGCCTTTCTGACAACAGAACAGGTCCTCCTCAGTTGAGTAATTGAGGCGGTACCCGGATTCGTATGTTTGCTGTCTCTAATGCATTATTGTGTTAGGGGGATTATGGATGCATGTGTAATCCCAAACGGGGGTTTCCAGTGCAGTCAGGGCCGTAAATATTATCTCCTGAAGAGGTGGTGGGGCGGTTTCCTAGAAAAATGTCATTTGATCTTTTTCTTGTGCCAGTTAGTCTTTTTTTTGAGAAAAATGTCATAACCTTTTTGTGAAAAATACCTAAATAATAGTTTTTCTTTTGCTGTTTTTTTTTTGGTTGTTTTTTTTTTTTTGCCCGCCTTTTGGTCAATTCCATAGTAATGAAAGTCAGTTCCAATTTGCTAAGGGGGTCGAGTGGTTTGAACACCTAAAAATTCCCACCCCTCTATCTACAGGCCTGAGGACATAAGTATCCCACGATCATCACTTCCTGCCACAAGAGCAGCATACATTTCTGGGCCAACTAGTTCATCATTGTTCTGTACGATTTCTTGACCCATCTGTAGTAATGGCACATCTAGCATTCAACATCACCTAGGAGAATGCCAACCACAATAGAACAAATGGGCATTGTCTGCTGGCCTGCATCTCCTCGTCAAGCGTGGTTATCAAGTGACAGAAAACAAAAATAATAAATTTAGATAAGATACTTAGTGACAATCATTTTTCACAATTTACAGATTGCCAGCATGTCTCCCAAATATCCTTAGTAACATCCTACGAACACGTTATATATTTTCAAGTACTTGCGTTAGATTTTTATTTTTTCTATTATACATGTGCTTGCGTGATCTATTTTTTCAGGTACTTGTGTTGGCCTTATATTTGTACCGTCAGTCAGTCTTCTCAGTTACTACTTCAGTCGCCGACGATCCTTGGCAACGACCATCAGCAACAGCGGCATGTGTGTGGCAAGTATAGTTTCACCTCCCATTATCCGTGCAATCACAGAAGAGTTCGGAATGAGGGGTACTTTTCTCATCTTGTCAGCAGTCGAATTGCACATGATCGCTGCAGGTCTTCTCATGAGGCCTGTATCATCATACAGGTGTGTGCGTGTATATATATATATATATATATATATATATATATATATATATATAGTTAGTATTTGTGCATGTATGTTTACGTTTTATGGGACAGAAGGACAACTATGGCACAACTACCATCAAACATAGTTTACCATTTAACGGTAATATCATCGCTTCTTTATGCCTGTGAAATATGGACAACATATGCCAGACACTCTAGAAGACTCAATAATTTCCACCTAAGGTGTTATCGTAAGATAGTTAACATTTATTAGTGGGATAAAATGCCAGACAGTGAAATAATGATGAAATCTAAGTCTGTAAGCATACAAATAATGTTGATAAAGGCACAGTCACGCTGGGTAGGAAACATGGTCCGCATGAAAGATCATCGTCTACCAAAAACATTGTTATATGGAGAACTGCAGACTGGCTCCCGCAAAGCCGGCAGACAGAAGAAACATTTTATAAACACTCTTAAGACATGTTGACTAGACTCAATTCAAAAAAGACACCAATTCATGGAAGGTTCTTACACAAGACAGATCCGACTGGAGTCGTAGAATCGATAGTGGTGCAGCAGTTGCAGAGAACCTCAGACATCATGCTGCGCAACAAAAAGAGAGAAGACAGGCAGAAGTTGTTCAATGCCCCACACACTCCTCCCACACCTACTCAGAGTGTGGTAGACAATTCCAAGCACACGTAGGTAGGACTCATTAATCACAGTCGGGCACACCGCAGACATCATCATCGTCCTCATAATCTCAGTTGAACTGAATGATCATCGTCGACTACGACTACGACTACGACTACGACTACGACTGACGAACAACATACGTGTTATTATCTGTGTGTATATAGGTGTGTATGTTTATTTCTGAGGTTGGATCTTCTCGTTGGCGTATGTTTTTATTTGTTTGTGTGTCTTATTGTAGGTCTGTGCTGATGTACTATTTGTTTTTTACTAATGCATTCCTCGTCTTACAGGTGTATGTGGCTTATCGTGTACCATGTCTTCTTATGATTACTGCTGAAATGTGCGACGGTGCGATGTGTAAGGCTGTACTGTGTTGGTTGTGCAATGTTTCAAGCTGTGTAATGTGTGCTGCTGTGTAATGTGTTCTGTTGCCTAATGTGTGTGGCTCTGTAATGTATACGGCTGTGGAATTCGTGAATTTTGTATATATCCTTATGGAAGTCTGATCCCTTTGCTGGGCCAGTATCGACATATGGTGGCTTTTGTCAAAGAAGTCTCTACCGTCTGTTTTTGGGAACGAGTTTACAAACAAGATTAGGCAGACAATGTTGGTAGTTTTGCATCAACTGAATATATATTTTTATAGCATACCGACATTTTGCATGTTTATAAATGTTATATTTTACATTATAAATAAATAGGTCCTATCGTATTTACTATCTTAGCACTTGTCCTCAATTATCTCACAAAGCAGAACATTTCCCAGTTACTTGTCTTTAGTGACCTCAAGGTTTAAAGTGAGTTGGAGTTACTGTACGTTGTCTATCTATGGAAAACGTTATCTATGGAAACCCGGTTAGGTTATGGTCACGGAATGACTCCACTTCAGGTTTGATGCAGTCAATCTCCAACATTTTCTGTCTCTTGTCTTGGCAGTGCACGTTTACTGCAAACAAATTTTAAAGATTCTGTCTCTTGCATTAGTAGTGCATATGTACTGTAATTTATACATATCTAGATGTTTCATTTATACTTAAATCGTTGTCTGCCTCTTACACGTCGTCCTTCAGCCTTTTCCCATTGGCAAGACATTAATCAAAGTGGCGTGTTACTTTATGTGACTAAAATATGATATTATTAATTATTTTAAATATATCTGTTTTTCGCTCGATATAACTACTTGCATTGTTTCATACCTCTTTTTTTTATTATTTCCTCTGTGTTTCCTGTTTTGTCTTTCATAGTTCAGTAAAGACATATTTTTTCTGCGAGCTCAATATGGTATTCACTCAATATGGCGAGCTCAATATGTTGTTCCGACATGCCGACGTTGTGCTTGAACTAGTTACGGGCACGGCGTGAGTGGGCGGAACAACAAAGAAAACTGTCGCAAGAGCCAGAGTTGTGCCCTGATGTCGACGTCTGTTTCGGTGGCATTGGACTCGAAACACCATCGAGTCGAATGGCTGCTGGAACAGAGGGCGGAGTACTTATGGGAATGCCCCACGTGCTGTGAGATCAGTTTTCTAATCAAGAATCAAGAAGATTATCCAGGAAGTATTATAATGTAGGCGGTCATGGTATATGAGGTATTTCAAAAAATCATATATATATATATATATATATATATATATATATAAACTACTTTACTGAAGTGAGCAAGTAGAACGATGTGTTAACCTCTTCCACATAAATCTTCCACAGAACAAGAGAAGATACTGGTCTGACTACGCTTGATGACGACGAAGATGTTTTAATGAAAGACAAACCAGCACATGAATCTCAAAATGCTAAAAGTCATACAGATGCAGATGTTGAACAGAGCTTATTATCAGCGCATGAGAAAAGTGATACTAAGACAACAGCTCAATCAACTCAAGGCGACAATGAAACCAAACGAAATAATGTCCGATTTTACGATAGGGTTGACAGTCATGTCAGTGACGTCATTCCTGAAGATTCAGAAGATCTTGAGTTGAATGGAGCAGGAGAAGTATTATCCAATGAAAAAGATATATCGGTCCAAAACACCACGAAAGAACTTACATCCAGTGCGAACTCCAGAAAAGTTCATGTGTCCAGACAGAATTCAAAGAAAGATTTAGTGACTCGTCAAATTTCAAAGACCGACTCTATTGGTCAGAACAGTTTCCACGGCAGCAACTGGAGTCTCAATCACAAACGACCATACCACGCTCTCCACCGTGATAGTGTCATTAGCATTACCAGTGGCGGCCTAGAATCTGCTTTTACTGGACTAGTGCATCACGGCCGGATTGAGGAGGAAAAGGAAAGCAAAGATTGGAAGTCTTGTTGCTGCATCAGCATTGTTAGAAGAATATTTGATCCAGAGTTGTTCAGGTATTATTGCACACCATTACTTCAAACTGCATTAACTTCATCTTACTCACCAACCATAACACACAACTTGTAATACCATTTTACATCTCAACAATGATAACACACAACTTGCAATACCATTTTACATCTCAACAATGATAACACACAACTAGCAATACCATTTCACATCTCAACAATGATAACACACAACTAGCAATACCATTTTACATCTAAATGATAACACACAACTTGCAATACCATTTTACATCTCAACAATGATAACACACAACTTGTAATACCATTTTACATCTCAACAATGATAACACACAACTAGCAATACCATTTCACATCTCAACAATGATAACACACAACTAGCAATACCATTTCACATCTCAGTTGCAACCAATAACAAAAACTTACGCTTTTACATCTGTTTTACGGGCTGTCCATAAATTGTCTCAACATCTTATTGTCAATTTCTTACCTCCTCCCCCGCCAATTTCTGTTACTCTGATGATTCAAAGTCTGGGTTGCCCTACTGAACTCCTTCGAACACTGTACATGAAGATCTTTTATGATGTTAATGAAGGTGCATAACAATATCCTGCTGTAACTTTGCGCGTAAATTAACTTGATGGAACAATTTCTGAACTTCATAGCTAAGCTTCAGGGCATAGAACTTTCTGGAGCCTCCGAGAAGATGACTGGAATAATGCCTTTTTAAAATCAATATTGTATAATATTGACAGTGTAGCTTCGATTCATGCCATTGTTTCTGCAAGAGTGTGCTTTCTACTGCTAAAATTGTTTATAGAAAACTCATAGAACTGTTAATGAACTCCCACTAATATTCGTTTACAACCAACTGTTACAATGAGGTGTAAATCTCGTAATGTATATTTTTATGTATAGATTAGTGGTTTAGAATGTTCATAAGGAAAATGATGTTCTCGAAAGGCTAAAAAGGTATCACAAGCATAGGTTGCTACAGTTGTCACTACTGCCATGTGACAGTATAGAAGTCGATATTATTTTCTACAGTACTATATCAAAATACAATTTACACGTTTTAAGAAATCTGAAACGATCAGAAATAGTTAGTAATTTGTGCCGTCACTTTAAAGCTGTATTCCTGGTTACAAAATGGCTGCAATAATATTGGTTTTTCCGATAAATTCGTTATTACCGTTGCAAGGTGTGTTCCCGGATGCAAAGATATACACGGGGAGGGGGGAATACTATGATCTTAACCTATTAAGCTGCGGTAAGGATTAGCTGCTGGAACTGCACTGTTAAAATAGCAGACTGAGCTAGTGGATAAATAATAAACACCGGGTTTGTGTTTAGTATTTAATGTCAGGGAAATAATCATAAACATACATATAAATAAATAAGGAAAAAACTATTTTATTCTCCCTTTTTAAATTATATTTCGCTATCTTTCGCTTCACATCCCGGATAATATGTAGACCGTTATTTTCATATAATACCTTTTCTACACGTCTGTCACAATCTCTGCATCTATTAATAACTACACTACATGAGAATAACAGAATATGTTTAACAGAAAATTAAGCATAAAAGTTAAACTCCTGGTTAACCAGACGTGTGACCTCACCATCCTCCTCTACGCAGGAAAACATGGACAACCAACATGCACTAGGAGAGACGACTAAACAGTCTGCACATGCGATGTCCATGTCGAATTCTTGGAGTTATGTCACTGGACAAAATCACTAGCACTGATGCATTAGAAATAATATAAAATACCACACTATTTTCTATATATTGATAAAAATACATCGTCATTGACACACTCGGATGATGGAAGATGGCAGAATACTTACGGATCTACTTTATGGAGAATAGCCCGAAAAAATTCCTCACAGACAACCGCTACTTCGGTACAAAGACGAAAATGTATGATCGAGACATTTATACGTGTTCATGGGAATAGGATGCCATGGATCATGTTGCAATGAGGGGAAAGCTATGGAATGGTATAGAGACAAAGGAGAAAGTCATAGCAGATAGTTCAAGGGATGCACGACTAAGAAGACACAATAGCACAAGATGGTAGACTTAAGCTGTAGACTTACACTACCATTACTTGCAGGTCCTGTGGAAGACCCTTAAATACCCAAATTGTTCTTGTGAGTCTAATCATCATCACCATGGATTGTAGACTATATTTCTTATAGCACAAAAATAATAATGTCGTCTATAAAGATGGAAAGATGTCTACTACTACAGCTACTAAAGGTGAATAACATAAACTTGTTATTTTTCTGTTACAGACAGTGGGCCTTCCGGGTATTTCTAGTGTCTGCTGTCCCGAGCGCCACCACACAATACTTGTTGCAGTACATACCCACTATAGCTGTCATTAAAGGAGCTACTAGAGACGAGGGTGCGACACTCTTGACCATTGTAGGCTCTGTTGATCTTGTCAGTCGTATGGCTGTAGGTTTCTTTGCTGATACTAATATCTTGCGGTCGACCCAGATTGTTGCCATTGCTCAAATATGCCAAGGTACTTTTTTAATACGTTATCAGTATATATTTATATATATCAAATTTTCTAATAAATGTGTGTATTAGTTATCAGACCATAATTATTACACTGCGGACAGATCTCTATAGATGTTCCGATCTTATATTCAATATGCCCTTTAGCATGTCTTTATTGAATATTTCAGCATTGTGTTGATTGCTTACTCTTCTTTTGGTTCCTGTATGCCTCTATTGTCTTACAACACCGTGCTTCTTTCTCAGGCCCTGAATTCTAGTCATAGTTACAGCAGAAAAAATACACCCTACATCGTCCATCTGACCTAACTCATTGATTGCATTTAAAATATCAGCATGGTCCATTGATGTACCACTAGACACAGTAACCATGCTAGCAAGTCTGTCGGCCTTTCATTTCTCTCAACACCTACGTGTCCAGACACCAAAATGGTGGTAAGTCCCTTCAGCGCATGTTTCGTCATCGACTCCAGACACTGATGGCATAGATACTTACTAAATCTTTCGAAGCATACTCATAGAATGATCAAGAAAATAAAACCCCCATAGTAATCTAAGTCTCCAGCCATATGAATGAATTAGTCACTGCCGTCACTTCCCTAACTTCCATCGTCATACTACTACTGATTGTACAGAGAGCACCTATTTCTTCAACCACTTTCTTTCATTTCCTTCTGCAATGAGCTGTAAAGACGCAAGCTCTGTTCGTATACCAAACCGTGGATCCATCATTGTAACCAATAATATCTTCATCTGAGGAATTCGCGCAAATCAGAGCATGCATTTCTGAATCTGTATGCACTGAAATGTGATTGTCACGTTTTCTGACGAATGTGATGGCCACTTATAATTTGTAAATTTGGTGAACTTACTTTCCCACTTTTCTCCATACTCTTTAACTCATAATGCGCACATATGCCTACGATTTATAATCTCCTCTGTTTTGCCAATTCACGATTTCTACCTTTTCAATTTCATCATCCCAATATAGTCATGGTTAATACAAAAATCATTTGTTGAAATCCTTTCTATCTTCTTCGTTGTTTGTCTTTTCTGTTATCATGGATTAGTTTACAGGCTGTCCATAAATTATGTCAACAATTTATTGTTTTTTTTTTACCCCTTGTCAGCATCAGTCAATAATTCAGGGATCCCTCCCCCCCCCCCCCCCGCCCACTACTTACTTATGTCCAAAAATTGTACATTCTTCCCTCATTCCACCTAAAACAATTATAAATGAAGTACGAAAAAAAACCTATTATTTTTTTCAGATTTTACGAAAAATGTTTCAAATTAAAACAATTGAATTGGAAAATAAGAACAATATTGTCGACATTAACTTTTATAAACTCAACCGTCTCTCGCTTATCAACAACTGTCACACTTTTCCACACCACCTTCTCCTAACTGTTGACGTAATTTATAGACGACCCCCTCCCCATATATCTCTTAGTAAACAACCTATTAATTCAACCAGCTGCTGCATTAGAGGAATAGTTACAACGCAGATTGTATAACCAGCTGCTGGATTAGTGGAACAGTTACAACACTGAATGAGATCCTTAATCTTATTACGGTATATTTACTTTTTGTGTAATGAAGATCTCAAGATCACGAAACGTTGAAGATATCAGAGAAATATTCAAGACTAAAAAAATGTGGGATCTTTAACTTATTATTCCTGCGCATTGTTGTATTTTTGATGAGTAACCGTGGCCTATTTAACTTAGTGTAGCCATGACAAACATATTTTTGTGCCACATTACAAATCTAAGATATGAACTGTTTCAGGAAATAATAAATATCTGCTGAATGAAAATACAATTGTTGATGAAAGAACGGAGTGTTAGGATATTAGTAAGTTTTGGTTAGAGGATCGGGTGCTGGTGATTGAACTACGTGTTGATGTAATGACTGAGTCATAGAAATAGGAATACGTGTTGAAGTTATGGAATGATTTAGTCTTGGAGATAGAAGTATATGTTGATGGAATGATAGAGTCTTTGAGATGGAACTATGTCGTAATGAAATGATTTAGTCTTGGAGATAAAACTATGTTATGATGGAATTATTTATTCTTGGAGATAAAACTATGTTGTGATGGGATGATTGAGTCTTGGTGATAGAACTATGATTGGAATTATTGAGTCTTGGGGATATGACTAGATAAAATGATTGAATCTTGTAGATATAACTATGTGTTGATGGAATTATTAAATCTTGAAGATATAACTATGTCTTGATTAAAACTATGTTTTTCGAAGCCTCGTTTCTGTGTAATTATCCAAATTAAAATTGTATTTAAATCATTTTTTTTAAATTTAGGCCCTATATTTATTAAATAAGTGTACCGCCTACACTTCCCTGCAACTCAATTACGGGAAACGTGCAGTATTTATCTTTCTTGGGCAGTTGATATAATGACTCTTATGAATAGAATTCTGTTTTAATGGTAAAATCGAGTGATAAAGGAAACACTAATGTTTGCTGGCACAACTATGTTAATCGAAGGGATCATGAAAGAAAATAGATCAATGAAACTAGTAGTATAAACGATACTATAACAATATAACACAGAATAGAAGACATGCCGACTAAAAAGATTAATAAAGACAAATAAACAACGAATAAACATGAGTGAACCGACATAGAAAACGTACGGCAAATGACAACCCGTAAGACGAAAAGGATGAGAAAAAAGGAGAGAGAAAATAGTAGATATTAGAGTAGTAGATAAAGTGAAAGATTAGGGAAATGTTAAAGCATACTACATCCATTTCCTTGATTACAGGACTGTGTGTAGGTGGTAGTAATAAGTGTTGGCAGTAGGATTAACGCGAGTTACTGCTACACTAAATGTTAGCAACAGGGTTAATATTAATTACTGCTACACTAAATGTTAGCAACAGGGTTAATATTAATTACTGCTACACTAAATGTTAGTATCAGGATTAATGCAAGTTAATGCTGCACTAAATGTTAGCAGCAGGGTTAATGTTAATTACTGCTACACGAAATGTTAGCAGCAGAGTTAATGTTAATTACTGCTACACTACATGTTAGCAGCAAGATTAATGCAAGTCACTTTACACTAAATGTTAGTAGCAGGACTTGTGTGAGTTACTGCTACACTAAATGTTATCAGAAATATTGAGTGTTAAATGGAAACATTAAATATTAATTGACGGGTTAAATATTCATAGAAAGATATTCGTAGTTGGATGAAAAAACTGTTACTAAAAAGATTAAGTGTTTTAATATTAGGGAAATACCAAACTCTAAGTAGATAGCATGAGCGTTCTTTTTCTTCTGCATTCATCCTTAAACTTCTGCAGATTATCAGGTGTAGTCTGGAGAACACGATGCGTAATGTCATGGTTTACAGCTTTGCTGAGATATTTGCGCATTTCAGATGAGTATTGATGGACGCGCTTAAAATTAATGAAAGGACTAAGTTTTGATGGCAAGACAGGATGTTTCGTCCTAAATTAATTTATAATGAAAAGTATTTATTTTCAAATACCTACCACTACTAATAAAGATGATAACAACAACTATACTAAGATTAATAAGGACAAAAATGGATGACTTTTCGATCTATAATCTTTGCCTAAACGCACATATAATAATTAAAAAAACAACTAACAATACTGAACACATTGTTAATTTTTTTAAATCATTTAAATTTTAAAAAATAAGAATTGTTTTAGCGTCTTAAATGCATATAACATATTTCTGACATATTTGATCTTGTTTATTACACCGTTCTATTTCTTACATATTTGATCTTGTTTCTTACACCGTTCTATTTCTTACATATTTGATCTTGTTTATTACACCGTTCTTTTTCTTACATATTTGATCTTGTTTATTACACCGTTCTATTTCTTACATATTTGATCTTGTTTATTACACCGTTCTATTTCTGACATATTTGATCTTGTTTATTACACCGTTCTATTTCTGACATATTTGATCTTGTTTATTACACCGTTCTATTTCTTACATATTTGATCTTGTTTATTACACCGTTCTATTTCTGACATATTTGATCTTGTTTATTACACCGTTCTATTTCTGACATATTTGATCTTGTTTATTACACCGTTCTATTTCTTACATATTTGATCTTGTTTCTTACAAGGTTCCATTTCTCACATATTTTATCTTGTTTGTTATACTGTTCCATTTCTTACATATTTAATCTTGTTTTTATGACACTATATCTAATATATTTCATATTGTTTATTGCATTGCTCTATTTATAGGTATCCTCCTGCAGTTTAACCCGTTGTTTGACACGTTTGAGAAGATGATTGTAATGGTTGTCATCATGGGCTTGTTTATTGGCACCAGACAATCGCTGATACCCATGATGCATATAGAGATTGTTGGGATGGAAAAGATGGCCCGTTGCCTCAGCATTACGGCAATGCTTGCCACAATATCCGCTGCCAGTCACAGTCCAATGCTGAGTAAGTTTTCATGGAACATTGGTTAATTAACGGGTAACAGTTCCTTTATGCAGGACTCTGGCATTCTAAATGTAACTTTTGGGTCAAGATAGCTAGAGGTTCCCATATTTATAATTAAAACTAAGACAAACACAACATATCAGTAGTTCTCAGCGTTATCTCTCTCGTGACCACAGCTTCAAATAACGTATCAGCTTGGCCTCCCCTTTTGAGTCATAAGCAAAATTATCTCGAATCTCGCATGGCTGCACAGACGCGCACATCGATGGAGTGTTCCACGCACAAAATTTAAATAATCCGGAACTACGCATCTAAGAAACTGTTCCATCTTTAAATTGCAACAATGATTTTTGTAGTTGCAAAAGCAGCCGTCTGATCTGAGATTCCAAAAATTAGGTATGCATATGGCAACATCATAATATCACGAAGCCCCACCGGTTTTATAACACATGATTATGTCAGTCACGCATCACAAACATCTTTGTAAAAAATCTTTCCTATTTTGAAAAAAAAAGACACAAATAAAGTATATCAAAAGAAATGAGCTCACACCCACAAAAGTCATTGACAAATAACAACTAGAAAATGTCAGCAACTTTGAATTTCTTGTGTCAACCATCAACACAACAGGAGATTGATGAAATCATAGACGAAAATTATATGGCAAGGGGCAAACAGACAAAATTACAAATATTAAGAAACTTTTTTCAGTGGCAACATATGGTTGTGAGATGTGGGCAATGATATCCGCAATGAAAAAAGATAGGTTGTATCGGCATTAGAAATGAAATGTTATAGAAAGATCCTAAGAATATTCTGGACAGAAATACGAACCAACGCAGACATCAACAAAACCCTGAACATAGAAGAAAACTGGCTCCTCAAAACTATCACAAAATGCAAGATACCGTTTTGGAAATATCAAAAGACACTACAGTTTAGAAAAAATTAATCATGGAGAGAAAAGTTCCAGGGAAAAGAACAAGAGGAAGACCAAGACTATGGTGGACGCAGGATGTTAGAGACCTTCTGAATATGACATTAGAAGAGGCTGGGCAGATTGCACAGACAGTGAAGACAACCTTCTACAGAGGACACGTCAATATATGAGATGAATTCTATGTATTTTTATCTTGCAGAGCTAGGCAGGATACCAGAGGATGCTTCACTATCTCTCAAACAGTTGACAGTGTCTGCAGTTTTGATCTGCTTTGATGCATATACTGCATATACTTATGTATCAGCATTTACATTGTATCAAAAGCGAGAAGAGATAGGGGACGACCAACAGAATAGTTACTAGATGGGCTTTTATCGTGGCACGGTAGAAGCTCACCAACTGAGCTTATTGACAACACAAGAGACAGAGAGTCGTGGAGAAACATGATCGCCAACGCCATTCGGCATGTCACTTGATTGATTGATTGATTGATTGATTGATTGATCAGTATTTAAAGCTACAATTAATGCGAATAATTAATTCAATTCCCGTTAGTCTCAAGAATTAATGCGAAGTATAGAGCCATCCTTTTCCTATATTAAGTGATAGAACCAATCAAAATTGTAAGTCATTTGAGATTATACTGTTCAAATTATGAAGCAGATGTGGTTGCGATCAAACAAACCTGTGTACTCCGAATTGATGGATTATTCGAAAACAACCAAACAAATGATATTGTAGTATATTCTGTTAGAAATTTGAACATATATTCCATAGATACCACAAAAAACTTCTACAAATGTGTCACAAACTTAAAGAACTATAGGTATATGTGATAGAAATTAATATGCAGTGAATACCGGGGCAAGATAAGTTGGCAAAAACAGGGGCCTCAATGTGAAAGTCAACCATCCAGTGCATATGACAGCAGTAAAACAGATGAAAACTGTCTTAAATATTCCTAATACACTTCTTGGTTTAATTGTAATATTGTGGGCTATGCATGATTGTGTCCAATATACAATTTATAACATCAGCTTTTTGATGATATAATATAATATGATCGTACATTTCTCGCATTCTCAACTATTATATATATATATATATGTCATAGTATTCAAATCTTTTCATATTATCAACAGGTGCAATACTGGAAGCCACAGGTTCCTACGATGTTGTTCTCCATTACGTGGGCGTAGCTTTGATTGTGGGAGCGGTCATCATGTTATTCATGCCACTTTTGGCTCGCATCGATTCAAGACTTGACGCGGAAAGGTTGACACCGAAAAAATAGTGACATAGAAGGCACACTAATGAATGAACTTTATTTTAGATTAACATTGTTAAACCTTTACTGATTGGACAGAGGACATGTCCTTAACCAAATATATATCCTGTCAACTGTCAGACACGGCGTCACCTATATTGGATGATGCGACTGATCCGTGCTTTTCATTATTGATCACTGTGAGATAGTTGGCAGGACCTATAACAAACTACAGCTGTGTCAGTCAAGCTGTGATCAAATCAAGACCTATAACAAACTACAGCTGTGTCAGTTAGTCAAGCTGTGATCAAATCAGGACCTATAACAAACTACAGCTGTGATCAAGTCAGGACCTATAACAAACTACAGCTGTGTCAGTGAAGCTGTGATAAATCAGGACCTATAACAAACTACAGCTGTGTCAGTCAAGCTGTGATCAAATCAGGACTTATAAAAAACTACAGTTGTGTCAGTTAGTCAAGTTATGATCAAATCAGGACCTATAACAAACTACAGCTGTGTCAGTCAAGCTGTGATCAAATCAGGACCTATAACAAACTACAGTTGTGTCAGTTAGTCAAGTTGTGATCAAATCAGGACCTATAACAAACTACAGCTGTGTCAGTCAAGCTGTGATCAAATCAGGACCTATAACAAACTACAGCTGTGTCAGACAAGCTGTGATCAAATCAGGACATATAACAAACTACAGCTGTGTCATTCAAGCTGTGATCAAATCACGACATGCTAGCCAAGTCAATTTTTTCTAGCTGATCTAAGTGTATACGCTCGCCCTAGAGCTCAGAAAATAATATTTGAAGCTCCAAAGGACTAACAGAGTGCATTGGCTTCATACAACACGAAAAAAAAGTTTCATTCAGAACGCAGACCCCAAAAAAGTCAGTTAAAGTAGAACAAGATAATGGTTCAATGGTAATAAAGTTACTGAATGGTGATAAATCAAAGAAATAAACTTGAAACTTAAAACACAAATAACCTTTATATGAATCCATGACATGTATAAACATGACACGAAAATATTGGTATGACATCATCCATCACCTACAGAATGATGTACATGATCTCTGAAAACTTGTGTTCAAATACTGACGGTCAGTTTTTAAATTTACAATGTTTCCATGCCACTTCATTCATCTTGCGAGAACTCTCATCGCTTTATTTCTCTCTCCTCTCTCTCTTTCTGTCGTTCTTGCCTATTCCAAATTGATTTTTCGCCAGTTTCAAAAATCACTATAAATTAAATTTTTTCATGACAGTCTCCAAAAAATGATAACTATCTCTTTCTTATGTAGACAACTATATTTGTTCCCTTTAATCACAGAATTAATTTTAAACTTTCTAGCAACAAACCATAATCTACGCAGTTTTTATTTGCGAAACACTAGGGACTCACAGGGATATTCATATAAACGTATACATTATACACTGTTATTGTTCTATACGAGTTATGTTTGGCACATTTTTCAAGTCTTTTCATATATATTATCAACAGGTGCCATACTGGAAGCTACAATTTCCTACAATGTTGATTCTTTCTTCAGATCTTTCTTTCATCACTGAAAACTTCCAACTCTCAGCGGTATGCAATGATTTACTAAACATACATCCCACGGTTGCCTTCTTACTCCAAAAGGCAACGACTTGATGCATTGCTTATTGATCTAAGATCAAATCACTCTCTGGGCAGATCAATAGGTGATATCACCACTAGCAGATATAATCATATATAAAAGAGATACGATTTGATTGTTGCTGTAGCTGGATAATCAAACTTATTTCTTCTCATGTCTGATGGCCGTACTGCTTCCACATTATCAGATCTCATTTCCAGCTGGTCACTATTTGTCTTTCCACTAGTTCTCGATGAGGTCCGATGAGAGAGTGGGGCCGGCTCATTGTCACACTTGACTCAAAATCCTCATTAACTCCAAAAGCCAATTTATATTCACGGCACTGAAATAATTTGGCATAAACATTTAAATACGGGGAGATGATGCACGGAACAGAGCTACATATCGACTACAGTAAAAAAAAAACCAAAAAAGTGCAGATTTTTATGAAAATATGAGAAATACAGCAGCTCAACAGCAGAGAATTCGAAAAACATGGGCAGATCAAACACCATCCAAAGTGATCATACCATGCTATGGTCCTGTTCGGCTAGCATAGGACTTATTATCAATCTTTGAATTAATAAACTAGGATATATGGTCTAACTCTAACTGAAAACGATAAAGTGGATGTAACATATGGTCATCATTACTTGTGATGGACGATCAACATCGAATATCTGTGGTATGCAACATGATAGTTCCTGCAACATGATAGTTCCTGTGACTATGAGTGAAAATATTCATTATTCTACCTCATAAATGCTCAGTCACATTAAATAGCAAACATCGTCAATCAAAGAATGCAACAGATCCACCATCAGCTTATGGTTCCCTGTCCTACACTGCAACTTGTATTATTCTTGTATTCTGTGTTGTCTGACCTATTCTATTATTGAATCGACATTATGGTGTATTAGATTCCACGTCTTTCTTATCTGCATCAAGAAGGCTATTCAACTTTTCCGCGTAGATCTCTGGAGCTTATAGATTGCCAATTCTTTCAAAGTAGTTTGGTAAATGTTGCAGTGGAAATGCATTATCATCATTCCTAATTCAGATACTTCAAGACAAAAAAAAATGTATGCACCTTTGATGAAAAGAAATATACCACAATTCAAATATAAACACACAACTAACGCTTTGATCTAGATGATCCGATTTTGAACATGAAGAACTGGAATACCCATTAATGATACACAATTACCTACAAAATAAACCAACAAACTATTATTTTTCCCAATGAAGACTTCTATTCTTGACATTGCTTCTGTTCATTATTTTCGTTTTATCTGTGTCATACTATGTGAAATAAATCTACATTTTCCGATTTGGCCACGTATGTTTTTGTGATACTGATCATACTCGCACATTCCCCTAACCATCACTGAAGCCATATTTATTGTTGTGATGGAGTAATTTTAATTAGGCCTACATTCTACATATTATTATTTGCTTGTGTACATAGTTGACACACATTATTTTGCTTTGTTATATATAACTTGTTAGATGCTTTACAGATAAGATAATAGATAAATATGGGAAAACTCAAGCATACTAAATTATTTTTGAGTTTCCCATAGGCCATGTAGATCTACTCCGTCACATAATTTTAAAAAACTTAGGCAGTCTGCCTAAAGCATGACTCCGTGCATATATTAAATAAAGACTTACTGACTCAAACCAAAAGGACTCATTTGACTATTTTCATTGGTCACTATGACTATACTTTGTGTGACAGCCAATAAAAATCAAGTGAATAGTCACATGAATTATTTTAAAAGGTTGAATTTCCTATTAGTCAGTAAGTCTTATAATGAACACTGTGTTGACCTAACATAACGCCAGCAGTATGTAACCATGGATATCTATAGACTATTTTATAATGACCGTCACCAATAAAGACCCTCAACTTAAATAATTAGGACCTCCATTCATTACGTTTTTAAAAATTATTCCTGGGTTTCGGTTGGTCACCATTTACATGCTTGGAATAATATGCCAATAATAGCCAAGGCGGATCAAAGTATATAAATAGTGACCAACCGAAATACTAATTAGGGCCCCTGTCTGGTCACGTGACAATTTTAGAAAACCAGTCTTACTTCTGGATGATATAGCTCTATATGCTATGATATCTACCACGTCACAGCAGCAGTCTAGATTGAAACAAATATTGTGAGGAATTCCTAAGAGTTTTTCAATGAAGTATTTAACTCTAAAAATGCAGGGTCATCCATAAAAATACAGGGTTATCCACTGTATATTTATTGCTTTGCTCATTACAATGTTGTTGTTTTCTGTCAATATAATCACAAACACAAATTACATTTATTATATTTTGAAAACATATTGTTGCTTGCTCTTCCCCTGAATTATTTTTAGTTCATTTTACAAACTATTCTATTACCTGCACACTCACTGAATTATATTTATTTAAAAACTGTTCTGTTAATTATTCTACTACTGTTCTACTACCGAATTAGGCCTATGTTTAATAGACTCTTTATTGTGAATCTATATTGTTCTGTACTCTCCTGGTGAAGTATGTTTAATATACCCTTAATATACCCAGGCATTCTATTGCAAATCCATTTTGTTGCCTACTCTCCTGGTGAAATAGGCATATGTTTAAGAAACGCTAGAACACTTCTTCTTGGGCAACTTCATTTTAGTAATCAGCAAATTTATTTAAATATTTTTATAATAAAATCAAAATCTTATAATTGAAAATTATATTTATTAAAATATATTTATGAATTTTTGTGACTGTAAATGATTAAATTGTGTATAAATCGAGTTTTAAACTAATTTATTTAATTAATTCATAAACTTATATAAATTTGTGTTTTCTATGTTTGGTTGCAAAATCTGTTTCTTTCAGGTGTACTGATAGGACTCTAAATAAAAATGGCTAAAAGTATAAATAACCAAACTGTCCGAGGATGTCCGACAACATCAAGGGTGTCGCAAGCACAACACATAAATACTATGATGAAGTAATAATGCTACTTAATCAACTAACTCATCATCATTAAGTGCCGTCTCCGCAACGAAGGTTGGCTGCAACGTATCTCCAACATCTACTGTCTCTTGTCTTGGTGGTGCACTCTGCTAGACTGTAACCTGTCCATCGTGTAATGTTACTCTCCCACTTGTATCTCTGCCTACCTCTTGCTCGCTTCCCTTTGACTTTACCCTCAAGTAAGGTCTTCAATAGGGTGTCATGTCTTTTAATGTGTCCAAAGTATTTTATTTGCCTGATCTTTATTTCTCTTAGTAGTTCTCTCTAACAAATCAACTAACAAATATTAAAAAACCAATAAATAACAAAAATGTGTTAGTTAATTGATTAAGTAACATTAGGTGTGTTACTTCATCATAATCTATAGAAAAAGTCTGTGCCCTTTTCTTTCTTTCTTTATTTTTTAATATTTATTAGTTAGTAAAGTAGCATTGTTACTTTATCATAGTATTTATGGCTAAAAGTACTTTCAATGACATGAGGAAACCTCTGCACTCATTCTCAAATTCCTGAAGATTGGCAGGATGTAATCTGGAGAACAAAATGCATTATGTCATGGTTTATCTTAGCTGCAGTATCTGCTCCTGTTGCCCTGATATATTAAACTATAGCTTGATAGGAAAGAATAATAATAAGATCCTTAGCCCAAGAGGTAATGGGGATTGCCATCAACAGTAATGGGGATTGCTATGAAGAAGTCACAAGGACATTGACTATCACGTCAAAGAAGCTGATACAAATGAAAAAAAAATGACTGATATATTGACAGCTGCTGCAAAACAAAAAAACTAATATTTCTAAGAGCTTGTATATTCCCAGTGGCAATCAAACACTAATAAAGTGAAAAATAAATAGCAGCATTTGAAACAAAATGTTACAGAAAAATCCTCAGAATACCATCCTCAAAAACATCAATGTAACCATCCTGAGAAAAATGAATGTAAAGGAAACTGGCTAATTAGCATGGTTCTTTCCAGAAAACTACAATATTTTGGCCATATCAAACGTCATGATGGCCTAGAGAAAACCATAATGGAGGGGATGATGCCAGGGAGACAAACAAGAGGCAGACCAAGAAGAAGATGGTGGCAAGACATCAAAGACCACCTGAATATGACAATAACAGAAGCAGGAAAGCTGGCTCTAAACAAAAGTTTCAAACAACCGTGATAACTGCTACATCCTGTTCAGGATATGCTACCTGATGAATACTAATTAAATACTTTGGATATAATAAAGCATAACACCTTGTTGAAGACATTACTTCAAGTTAGACTTGAGGGGCATAGAGCAAGAGGAAGATGATAGTGTGAGGGAAACATCATGAGAAAGACAGGATACAGGGATGGGACAGACAATACCACATTATTCAGGATCTAGCAGAGTGCACTACCACACCAAGACAAGAGACAGAAGATGTTGGGTGTACATTGCAGCCAACCTTTGATGGCACTTATTGATAGGACTTTAAGGAAGTATGACTTTATCATTGTTCTTCTCTATTCTAGGAAGCGGAGTTTAAGTTTTGACTTGGTGTTTCTCTGGCATTTTATTTGATGGGAAAGTTTTCTATAACTTTTGCAAGTTTGAGTTAAATGTTTTACTCAATCTGGCTGTAGGATGCAATACCACGGGTTTGTTAGTCCTCTACTCCGAAAATGGCAGACTCCCTTGCAATCTCATGTCATGCTGCAGATAGAGGGCTAATATTCTCCAAGCACGGCTCATCAGCATGATCCATCACAGCAGAGATCATAAGGTAGTGTAGCCAATCCAAGGTTAGCCTCCTTAGCCCTATACAACATATGTCAGGTATCTGTGTTATTATTCTTTGTTTCCCTTTTGTCTTTTTTGGACAGGTGGTTCTTTTCACATTACTCTACATAAACAGTGTGTCACACATCTAAATGCAGTAGATGACAGACGTGAAGGAATATGTAGTCATTTATTTCGTAGTCAAGCCCATAACCCTTCAGGGTTGTAGGAGTGTTACTCTGGAAACACCAACACAAAAATTTCGCCATGCCTCTCTGCTATCATTTCTTTGTTTGAGTGTGGAGAATCTTAATGCTGTCCAGTCTTTAATATTATCAACTCTCCCTTTCCTCTGACTTCCTCTTCTTTCATCAACCGTTCCCTGCAAGATATTTTTGTAAAAAGAATCGTGCCTTATCACATGGCCAAACCACACAAGTTTGCAACACCTCACCACTGCCATGAGATGTTCTTGTTGGCCTGCAAGAGCATTTTTTTTCCTTCTCACATATATGTTGGCTTTATGTTCTGTATAATGCATACGTAATATTCATATGTAGCATTTGTTTTCAAACGCCTGCATTCTCTTATCCATTTCTGCTGTAATTGTCCTACTCCCATATCCATACAAATGAATAGGTTTATTTTATTTACAAGACAATGAATAAACAATAAAACAAATTCACATTCTGAAGCAGTGCTGTCATTTATTGTAACATATAAATATGATGATCTACTCCAGTGGTGCTCAACATGAACCATATGATTCCTACTGGGGGTCACAGCTCTTTGCTTGGGAGCCAATAAGAAACAATTTGAGAGCTATCAACCCATCTAGAGGGGCCACAGAAAGGTAACTATTTGAGGGATATCTAATGAGACATAATAATAAGACTCCACGATTTCTGACAAGCTTTTTTTCCTGTTCAAATGGGGAATAGTAAATTAGTTTCAGAAGAGGGCCACGGGTGAAAAATGTTGAGAACCACTGATCTATTCTATTCAAATATGAGTCATGTACAAAGGTACATAATCTAAAATGTCACACATTGTTTACTCATGTATACACAGAACATCAGCACATGTTGGGCCATATCTACTGCACCAAAACTAATTTAAGTGTAACAGGATCTGTAGGATTGGAAATGACTAATCACTCTGAATGTAACATCTGAGCATCTATCCCAGATTTCAACACAAATAGTCTATATCAAAACAGATGATGATGACAAATATGTGCACTTGTTCATTGGAAGATGGTGAATTTTTCCAATTTTTCTTGTATTGAAACACTTTCCAAAGCATCAGCAAGTCAAAGATGACTGACTCAATGTGGCTGTAAATGCCAAATTTTGGAGATCATTTTGTTCCGGACAGGACTTTGTTGTGACTTTCTTGCAATCTCAAGGCATGTTGTAGATAAAAGTTGATTCCCTCCAAGCAGTTCAGGCATGGTTCTGCTTTTCTGCAAGCTTACTCACAGCATATATCATGTCTATCCTTCATTCATTGATCAGACAAGTCTCCTGATTCATGGAGAATGAGTCATTGCTTGGCTATCATGAGTCCTCATCATTACACAGATTTAGTGGTCACATAGCATATGCTGCAGTAAAGATGCAGGTAATGTTACCTATAAACTGCATGATTGCACAACTCACTAGAAAGTGCAAACAAAAGTGCAGCACTTAACACCCCTGACATATATATTTAAAACTGTTGACCTAAACAAAATATGTCATTAATAGTAATTTGCACATGTGATTTTTTAACTTTCTGAACTGCCATATAATCTGTGCATGAGGAACAATTGGGATTGTTGGACATGAGAAATATTTTACTTTATTACTGTAAGCTTCAGTTTTCTTTGCGATGAGGGAGCTGATGCTATTCGCTGATTTACACTGCCCAACTGTGCGAGTCTTGTACCCACTTGTACAGTTGTGTCTACTGGAGAATCTTCATCCTAAAACCTTTGCAGGCTGGAATTTTAACAACAAAACTAATCACACTCATAAAAAATAATACACTAACAGAAACCAAGAATCTCCACAATACTAGCACATGGCTGCATACTTCTACAATGGACATAATTATAACCTGCAAATAAATCAATAATAAAAAATAGCCAAGTGCATTCAATAAATGAATAAGGGACATGAACATTTATTAGTATGTGGAATGTATGTTTATGGAAAGTATTCATATATTCCAGAGTATCAGATTTAGGACAAGTTAGGGGATTTCCCTGTCCCAGGGGTTAAATTCTTGCTTTGTGATAAAGAGGACAAGTGTTTGAATTACTCTCACAATGTCATGTTTATATATGAGGTTGGTCAAGTACGGAAAACCTGTTTACTTGAGTTGCAAGGCGATTCAGTGCCGCTAGAATGGACATGGTTCAATTCCCATCAGCTGTAAGAATTCATGTTTATATAGTGGATATTTTAAACATCCATGGGGATTACAACTTGAAGCTTCAGAGTTTTGTGCTGGACAGACAGAGTACATATGTGGTAACCTGAGTACAATGAAGCCAATCCTCTATGTATTTTAAGCCTTTTCTTTATAACAAGTTGAAATGCGGATAGTATTTACGATAGAATAGAACAAAATCAGGAATGTAAGAATGCTGAAAACAATCCAGATATGGTGCAACATATCACGCTATAAGAACACATCCTATAGATATTAAATATTGTAATCAAGATTGTGTATATTATTGTCCATGTTGTCAGAAAGAGAAAAAGAGGCAGACCAAGACTACAATGGACATAGGATATCGAGGACTTTCTGAACATGATTCTGCAAGAGGCTGGACAGCTTGTGCAGAACTGAGAGATTTACAAAGTGGCAGTGAGGGCAACATTCTGTAAATGACATGTCACATAGATCTGTTGATAAGGCCCAAGATGGCACTAAAGAAGTGACTAATGTGGGTTTAGCATGAGTTTCGCTGTATTATCCCCCAGAAAGCAATTAAAAATATGCCATGGCAGTTGAATGTGATGCGATGAGAAGAACAGATATTGCAGCCAAGCTGTAAGCCACAATATATTTCATTCATCCAACTTCTGCTAAATGGCAGAAAGTTGTGAATGATTGCAAATGATAAAATTCCATCGATAAAATGTACTTCTTGCAATTCACTGAAGTCCTTATATAGAGGACTACCTGTTCAAATAATTAGAACAACTGTCTCAAATTTATAATGGCCGCATTCAGATTGCAATAAGGACTGAATTTTTATATTACAGAGGTAAAATTTAAAATCCTTTGCGGACATGCCTTGATGACTACTATCACAAGCGGCCTTTTTTAACACCAAAAATATTTTCCCATGCCCTCCTTAATAAATATAAACATGCAGTAGGGACGAGTACATATATACATAAAAAAGTCATATCTGTTTATTCTATAGTATCTTTTCTGACTGGTACAGAGCACGTCTTGGGTGGCCAAGGTACCAGGTTCAAAATCTGCTTACTGCAATTGTGCATCTGAACAGTTCAAAAAGCAATGACAACCTACCAAATGTTTTATATCACCTAGAAAATACCCCCAGTCAAACAAAAATGCTGGGTTGATTGTTATATCCTGAATAGGATAAAATATCAACTTAACATAAACTCTGATAAATTAATTGGCCAAAAAACATGGAGATTTTATAAATTCACAAGAAGAATATACAAATACACCTGTGACTACTAGACCACAGATGTTGCCAGTTTTAGTTTTTTTTTTAAAATTAGCTGAGTGGATCACCCGTGTTGTGCCTGGCCTTAAGGGGAGCAAAGAATAGATACTGCTATCAGCCATACATATTGTAAGAGACGAAACTTGGAACAGGGCAATTACATTTTGCTAATCACTGAAAACAAACATTACACAGAAATCAACATTTCGACCAAAAGAATTTTAGCAAGAACACATAATACAATTATTGATTTAACTATTGATAGTGCCATTTCTACTTGCCACATTATGCTGTGAATGTGTTCTTGATAAATGCCTTTAAACCACCACCTTTTTAAATGTCCAGCACTGGATGTCAGGAAAATGCTTCTCCCTCCAAGTCCAGATAAATGGAACACATTATATGGAACAAAACAACACCTCACAAACACATGCATATATCACACAATGGCATGAGACCACAGACCGCTGAATCAGCAACCAACCATAAAAGCCTTTTGGTTGAAAGGTCAATTTTTGTTTTAGAATACATGTTTCCAGTGATTAGCAAAAGTTTGTTACCCTGTTGCAAGTTTCATCTGTTGGATTTCAGATTTGCTGCAGTGGGTTACATATTACCTTAAGAGTAAGAGTTGGCTAAGAAGGTTTTGTGGAAAAGTTGGTTGTTCCCATACCATATAGGGTCAAAGTGACCCAGAAGTCACGCTGAAGTCAAATGTGTCCTGCCAAAAGGCACAGAAATTGCAGCTGAGCTGTAAACCATGACAATATACTCCAGACTATATCCTGCCTATCTGCAGGAGCTTGAGAACGAGGATAGAAAAAAAGACATTTGGTGGATATTGTTGTGGAATGAAGAACAAAAAATATGCATGGATTAAGTTCTCAGTCAGTTTGTGTAGTCATTAATTCACCCAGAATATAGGGTATTGGAGTTAGAGGAACATTCAGGATTGCTGTCATGATGGGAACTCCTGTTAGAGCAGAGGTGTTGACTCTCTCCAATCTGCTACAGTGGGAACTCCTGTTAAAGCAGAGGTGAGTGACTATCTCCAATTTGCTACAGTGGACGTTCCTGTTAAAGCAAAAGTGTTCTCTCTCCAATATCTTAGCTAACATTTAAAACCAAATATCAGTAAGGTTTGATTTATGTTACAACATAAAATGGTGATCTATGCCTCAGTACATCCAATCAAAGAAAAGCATTTCAATTGTACAGTAATCACACTTTCTTCACAACCATTCCTTGGAAGTTTTAGTTCACTGCACCATAACATTCACTATTTTTTAAAGCTCTGATATAACCACATTTGACTAATGTCTGCAGTTTAAAGGAGCGTACCTCCACCTTAAGAGATATTTTTGTTATTTTAGAAAATGTCTAAACAATATCATTTTGTTGTATTATTACACTTGACCAGATTTGTAACTTTTAATCTGAGATAAAAAGCTTACATGGCAACAATTGTATTTTAGTTCTTCTGGAATAGAACTTCCCTTTACATTTGTGTTTGGCACTACATTTTATGCCCTATTGACATTCTGCTGCAAAGGTAAGATATCCTTAGATTCTTTTAGTCTGTCCTTTTTCTTCCATGCCATGACCTGGATTTCGATTTCACTCATCACCCTGTAGTTCAGAAAGCAAATATTACTCCCATGGTTTACCCAACCACCAAGAAAGGAAATTGGCTGGGACTCAAAATCTGTGAGGGATGAAAAATGTCCTCATAGCTACTGCTGAAGGCAAGATTGGTCCAATGGTTGCTGGTCAACCACTGGCTATTTAGATGAGCACTAATGGGAAAACCATGTTCTATGATCAAAATTCATAACTCTTTTACTTATCTTCTGTGCCATCATATTTGTCTCATATTTATCTGGAAATTTATTTGCTGAAGGCCATTACATCAAAAAGTCTGTATAGTTTGTTTTTGTAAACTTTATAAAAATGATCTTCATGTTTTGACATTTCACCCCTTGGCACATAGTTTACTGCAGTATTATATCAACCAACAACTCCTCCAGGACTATTACATTTTAAGAGTAATTTGCTATATTAAATATAGCTAAAACATTTTATAACCATAATATTGTAATTCCCAAAAAACTTGTGTCGGACAATCCCTGTAGACACAATACCCGGTAATTACAATAAATCACAACAAAAACTTTCACTCTACATACTTAACTAACACCTTCCCGACTTCATAATACTTTGTCTATGGTGTTGTTGATAAGTTCAGTTGGGGACATTCTCTCATTCCATGATGACAAACCAATTCAGCAACTTCTTTTGTCTTCCTGTGTCTCTTCATATGTAGCATTTGTTTTCAACAGCCTGCATTCTCTTATTCATTTCTGCTGTAATTGTCCATTATTTCCATTGCTTACTAATTGTTTCTTCTCATCACATGCCCTATAAATCTTGACAGTCCTCTGACTGACACCTTTTCAACTTCACAAGTGATAGTATTTTGTTGCACTCCAAAAAGGAGTATACACTACAATCAATGTTAATGGTGCATTAGACTAGCAAGATCAATCACAGCTGTAAAGGTTCTCCCACGAAATGAGCACTGTGGGGTGTCTTCTCAAACTCACATGCTTTGATTTTTTTTTATCTGCTATAACATTTTTATTGACATTTATTTCATCCATGATCTTTCCCTTCCATACAACATGATTCATGGAAACCTGTTACCATCATTCCACACCAATCTAAATACTTAACTATTAACACAATTACTGTCACAAATACTGGCTGAAATATATGATAGTAATATTAAAAATGTCACTTACTAACACACAATATATAATTATACATTTATAATAAACAGATTGTTGACTGTCTAAACTTTGTGACAAATTCTAACATCAAGAGAGAAGCAAAAACACAGACAACATATTAAATACTCATTTCCATTGCTATACTATTGAAAAACCTCAATGAACTTGCTGTATATTTCCAAATATAAGCTGATAATATTTGTATTTTTTTCTAATAATGCAGGGTTATATGTGCTCACATTATAAGTCAAATTATAAGTCTTAATCATTATGAATTCTTCAACATTTCATCCACTGTCATGGGAACATCAAGGTGGATTCCATCAGTCTCTATAGGCCCTATCACTATCTGCAGGTACATTGCTGTTGTCTGCATAATACTCAAAGACAGTCTCCCTTACTTCCATCCATTGCACTTCTGCTGGAGCACTTTTTAAAACATCGGTAGATTATTTCTGAGAGAACATACGGCCACGATTCTTTTACCCACTCAGCAATTGCGATGTCAACTTCTTGACGTTGCCACCCTTCGTCACCATTAAATCGAATGATGGCAGCCATTCATTCCATTTTGGACGGAGTCTGAACTTAAATGGTTTGTTAAGGTAGACATATAGTGGCTGCAAGAGGAAGGCAAGATCCCCAGGAACTACAGATACAGCTTCGTTTTTCTACTTAATGTTTTTTTCTACATTCTACAAACAAGTCCCATACTAGCATGAATGTTTTTTTAATAGCGCAACTTCCCCCAATTTTATTATTTTATCCAGCCACTTTAGAGTGTAACTTTCACCCATCCAACCTGTCATGTTGGCACACACAATCATGCCACTTGGGAATTTCGCCACCCTTAGGTAGTCTTGCATTTAAAAAATATTCAGGAGGTAGTTGAGGAAAAATGTTTTCACAACTTTTTTTTCCAGCCGGTGATATGAAGGCAAAAACCAAAGAGACCATATCATATAGTAAGATGCTACTTTGGGTACCACCATACCAGATCTACTTATAACTAGAGTGGGTAAGATTGTAAATCCATTATAATGGCTCTTCACCTGTCAGTTTGGGAATGTGTTTTGAATGTAATGGTTGATATTTGCCATGCAAAAATTTGACCTGATCCGTTCATTTACGAGACTTTGAATTTACCATAATGCCTGATGCAATATTTGCAGCCAACCTTTGTTGGAAGACAACAGTGAATGAATGAAATCAGATATCTGGGAACACTCTGGTCTCTAGTGGTCACAGGTTTTATGAGCCTGGCAAAGGTCACACTGTATTATTCTTGATTGTGTATTTTATGTGAGTACCTGTAAGGTGAGGCAAATGGAAGAAATGACTTTGCGTCTTACCATCGCTAAAGTTTGTGCTATTCTCCTTTTAGTAATATGTCCCTTCATTCTTATAATAATGGGATTCCACAGTATTATTTTGTATACTTCTGCATATACATGGGATTCCGATTTTAGTCACATTTTGGACATTCGAGTTACATCCTCTGCTTATATACGGTACCACTTATATTCGGAAATATACAGTACTTACTAAAATTATGTTTCACTCCTGTCTCTTCCGTTCCATGATTTTTTTCAAAATTGCAATTAACATTTTTCTTCACTAATGAAGACGTTCAGTGTGGCTTTCCCATTGTTAAAACAGAGCTGTTCAATATTAATGTTTGATAAATCAATGTTTATTCTGAAGGACATGCCGTTATCAAACTCTAGCAAAACGAAGTACAGACTGTATGACCAGACAAAGGTCATTAATTGAGCATCGAGTGTCTGTCGTAGATGTTCCTTCTCTGTTCTTGCACGGTTCCTTTCCACTTCTTCTGTTCTTTCTGTACAAGATTCAGTAGTGATCTCTGTCTGGCTGACATGTCTGCTGTAGGAATTGCACCAACAGTTGGAGAAGTGGCTCCTTCAGGCCGTACCCCGGACATGTCCTCCTGAGAATGAAAAAGTTACAATTTTATTGATAGTCAACACAAATAAATAGAAAAAATTATAATTAAAATTATCTTTAAAAAGATCAAGATCTTTAACATATATATGACTAAATTTTACAAATCTGCTACAGGGTCACAATAGAAATAAAACAATGTACCAATAAATATTACTTTGAAAAATTATAGCACACATGAACTATACCATGCAGCGCACATTAGAAGTGGTAATATTTATGAAATGCATTTATTTTACTGCTTAGAACATTGTATGACTCTATAATAAACAATACTACTAACATGTGCATCTAATGTCAAATTCCCTTGCTTCTTATTCTTCCAACCTCCTGCAGATTAGTAGGTTCCAGGCCGAGGAATTGAATGACTTGGGTCATTGTTTACAGATTGGTTGCAATATCTGCAGATTTGGGCCTGACTTCAGAACAGCTTTTAAGTCACTTTAACATTCTTTGTGATGAGGCAAACAATGCCAACATCAAAGACCCCTCTTAATCACCTCTTATGACATGCATGGTATGTGACAGTGTTGCCAATGTTTGCTACCATTTCAGGTCCAGGCAAATCATGAATAAATAATGTCAGGATCATTATGTCTTGTTTTAATTCTTTACTGAAATCTTTTTGGTAGCTGATCAGCTGTCTATGGACTCATTCCCTTTGACCCAAAATCTTTTTTAAATATACAAGTTTTTGGGAGTGAATAATACAGAGCATCTGTTCTTAAACTTCAATTGGATCTCTCTTGTAGCAGGTCAATGAGCCCACTCGAATTCTAGAAAGATGGTCCAGATAACAAAGCTGTACTGTGTAGTGGTTCTATTCTGTGGCATTGGGCCAACATATCCAAATTTGGCAGTATACAATAGCTGTTTATTTCAATCCTCATAAACTACAAGCAATCAATCTTGCTTCTTGTGTATAATGATGAGTTTCACCAGAACTTTCTTTCATACCTGGAAGACTCCAATTATCAGCATTATGCACCTTGAGAAGAATTCTCCTAATCAGAGGGGGTGGGTCTATGTGTGTACATAGAAGATATGTTTCACTATTTTGTCTGTAGACATTCGATCAAATGAAAGCATTTGGCAGTATTGTTGTACACTTAACCACACAGTTCATGTGACTTCAATATGGCAGACACAATCATTTATATTTAAATCTAAAAACTTATATGGTAATGATCAGGACTTGTGGTCTACAATGAGTGAACATCAAACAATGTATCAGATTTTCAATATTCATTAGTATTTTGTACTGAAACTAGGCATTGTGTTGTTTATTAATTAAACAGCAATAAAACTATTTGGTCTATCTCTGTATAAGATACAAGAGGCAGAGAGTTGTGGAGATTCATGATCGTCTGGACAAGCCAGCATGGCACAAGATAATTAAATCTCTATATACTGATACAATTAAATGATCAAAAGAAAAGTCTCAAAAAGTGTAGAGGATTTAATTTCTTGTGTTTCAATGAAGCAACACAACACTTGCCAAGAGTATCATTCACAGCATGTAACTTCAAGAGATAATCCAGAGAAGTATTTTTTTGTAATGCACTTGAAAACATGACACTGGATGAAACCCACAACCTCTTGATCACACAGCAAATGGTTTAACTACTACACCAGACAGATTCTCCCACATAAGTTGTGGATGTCCCTAAGTTATATCAACACTTTTATACCCCATCCCCTGCCGTGTCAATAACTGTCTATAAATCAGGACCCCCATGCTAAATTATGTCCAAAATTACTCATGTCATGACATGTTTGCTGAAAATAGTTCAGACAGAATCAGTGATTGATTAATGGCATGTTAGCTATGAGGGCAGATTGAAACACATGTTGACTGAAAAAACTATCCTTCAACTCAGCATATCAGGCTATGAGGTAATACATTTGATGTTAGCTATGAGGGCAGATTGAAACACATGTTGACGGAAAAACAATCCTTCAACTCAGCATATCAGGCTATGAGTTAATACATTTGATTATCCATAATAATACCTGTCACTCTGATGGGATAAAAACCTGTACATATTTTATACAAGTATTATAAATATTCAATAATAATGATGATTATATAATCTCTTTAGCAGCTGTCCATTAAAGATAAGATCAACAATTTTTTGTTGAAAGTGTGTCCTCTCTGAAAAGTTATGAAATTCAAAAACAGTATGGTAATCAACATCTAACTGGGACTTTGAATCTGCATACTCTTCGATGGGTACTGGAATGGAGCACTTGGGGGAACACCCCATGTGCCATGATGCTGGCTTCTAATCCAGAATTAACTGGTTAATCATGTCTTTCCTGATTTACAAAGTACATTAGCATATCTCATTTCTTCAACTGATGCTGGGACCTCAGTCAAACTATTTATCACTGCATACCCCATCTGCCTATGACAGCCTTCCAACATATGTTACTAACCAGTTGTTGCTTTTTTTTAAGTAGAAGCAATTAAATATAAATAAACCACAGTAAAGATACTGCATTTTCTAGTGTTATCATCAGCTATTCATGTTTTGTCTCATTGGTTTCAAATTTGTCATGTGGGTTATTTTTCAAGTGGGTTATCATTTTGTCATGTAGGTTTTTATTTTGTCAGTTAGGTTCCCATTTTGTTGTGTGGGTTCTAATTTTATCAATTAGGTTCCCATTTTCGTACATAAGTTCTCATTTTGTGTTTTTTTATTTTGTCAAATGGGTTCTGATTTTGTCAAGTGGGTTCTATATTATCAAGAAGATTTCCATTTTGTCAGGAAAAGAAACACCCCATGTTTATATAAGGAATAATTCATGTTTTGTTAAGAATAGTAATCATATTCCATTATAACAACTTAGTCTGCACCAAGGAAATATGTATCTATTTATGTAACAACAGAAATTCACTATATACAGTAGAAACAATGCAGAATAAAAATAACTGGAGCTTGTGAAAAGTGTTATTTAATAGGGAAATGTGTTATAAACATATATACTATGGAGAAATTCCACTGTACATGTTTGTTACAAATAATTCATATTTAGTCAAACAAAAGTTTAGTTCTCAATCATTCATGATAATGCCCTATTTCTCAACTGTACAATATATATTTTAACAAGGTCTAAACTTCTGTTGCTAGTGTATTTAAACTGTATAATATATATTTTAACAAGGTCTAAACTTCTGTTGCTAGTGTATTTAAACTGTATAATATATATTTTAACAAGGTCTAAACTTCTGTTGCTAGTGTATTTAAACTGTACAATATATATTTTAACAAGGTCTAAACTTCTGTTGCTAGTGTATTTAAACTGTACAATATATATTTTAACAAGGTCTAAACTCCTGTTGCTAGTGAATTTAAACTGTATAATATATATTTTAACAAGGTCTAAACTTCTGTTGCTAGTGTATTTAAACTGTATAATATATATTTTAACAAGGTCTAAACTCCTGTTGCTAGTGAATTTAAACTGTATAATATATATTTTAACAAGGTCTAAACTTCTGTTGCTAGTGTATTTAAACTGTATAATATATATTTTAACAAGGTCTAAACTTCTGTTGCTAGTGTATTTAAACTGTACAATATATATTTTAACAAGGTCTAAACTCCTGTTGCTAGTGAATTTAAACTGTATAATATATATTTTAACAAGGTCTAAACTTCTGTTGCTAGTGTATTTAAACTGTACAATATATATTTTAACAAGGTCTAAACTTCTGTTGCTAGTGTATTTAAACTGTATAATATATATTTTAACAAGGTCTAAACTTCTGTTGCTAGTGTATTTAAACTGTACAATATATATTTTAATAAGGTCTAAACTTCTGTTGCTAGTGTATTTAAACTGTACAATATATATTTTAACAAGGTCTAAACTCCTGTTGCCAGTTTTTTTAAACAATTATTTTTAAAACTGTTAGTAGGTTTTTAATGTCACTAGAACATATATACAGCATACTATATTGATAGCATGGTTGAATCATACTGGAGCTTGGCAATTTCAGAGTGAAATCATTTTCAGCAATGAGGCAATATATGACATAAAAGGGTTAACCTGTCAATAGCAGTCAGATAGAGGAACAAGTAATCAACCGGTAGAGTGTGATAGTTAAAGGGTTAAACAATATAATATTTTAATGCTGGTATATCTAAGCTGTATAATATACATTTTAACATGGTCTAAACTTCTGGTGTTACTGTATCGTCTTTTAACTCTTACAACAAAACCCACAAAACTATAAATCAATCAATAAACCAGTAACCCTTCAGGGTTGTAGGGGTACCACATTGGATGCTTCAGCACACAGAGTCCTCCAGAAATTTCTATCCTCAGCAATGCAGATGAGCGAGGACAAATCTTGTCCTGTCCATTCCTTGATGTTGTCTGTCCATTCCTTGATGTTGTCTGTCCATGCCTTTAATTGCATCTCTGCATCTTCCCCCTTTCAACAAATCTCTGCAGTATTGTTTTTGACATGGAATCATTGCATACATGTCCAAACCATGCTAGTTTTCATCATTTCACTATTGAAAGCAATGGTTCTTGTACACCTGCATACATCTCTATTTTATTTCTTACATACAAATTTGTCTTATGTACAAGACTATATAAACTTAAAATATATTCTATGTGTGGTTTCCTAGATTACAAGAGAATATAAGAAATATCAGTGTATAAGAAATAAAAGTCTTAACCACTTTGTGCTCTGAATAGAATAAGGTGATAAGAATAACAGAACTAGTATTAACCATTACCAAAGTTGTTATTCTTAAAACTACAAAAAAATGAAATCATGTTTGAAGATCAACAGCATATTGTACAATGTACTAATCTTTGTATTTTTTAAAGTTTACAATACAAGTCATTTTTTAAGTTTACAATACTAGTCATTTTTTAAGTTTACAATACAAGTCATTTTTTAAGTTTACAATACAAGTCATTTTTTAAGTTTACAAGACATTTTTTTTTAAGATCAGGAAAGTAGCAGATATTTTATGTTTATAAGAGAAAGAAAATCACTGAGGTAATTTGAAGATCAAGAGTTAATATAGATTATTTGTTCTTGTGTTCATTCTAAAACTCCCACTGGATCTAACAGGACAATGGTCCTACTATATTACCAGCAGGATGTAGTCCAGAGAATGGAAATGCGTTGTGTCGCCGTTTTATTTGCGCCAATGGCCCGACACATCCGTCTTCGGCTGGATATATATTAATTATAATCTTAAATATTATTTTTTTTAATGAGGTCACTGTTGCAGAAAAAGAAGACAGGCTAGTCAAGAAAGTACACTGGTCATTTCTAAAGATCAAGAAAGCGAAATGAACACTTCTCAACATTAATTAAGAAAGCATTACAATTATTTCTTAAGATCAAGAAAGCACTAAGTATATTTCTAATGATCAAGAAAACAGAATAGACATTTCTAAAGATTAAGAAATCACTAGAATTCTTCTTCTGCATTAATTCTCAAATTTCTACAGATTAGCAGCATGTAGTCAGGAGAAAGGAATACACTGTGTTTATCATGGTTTACACTAAGATTATTACTATAGAATATGAATATGCTATGGAAATGTATAATGGTGAATAAATCACTGTGGTTTTTCCTTAAGGTCAGGAATTTATGGTGAATATTTCTAGTCCAGGAAATAACATTACTTATAAAGATAATTAATGTACTATGAACATTTCTAATGATCAAGAATGCACTAAAATTATTCTGTATATCAAAGAAGATATGATGACTTTCAAAGATCCAACGTATGTTACCACTACCAACGACACAGCAACACTGAATATGCTGAATAATATCAAGTGTGCAAGCATACATCTCTGACAACATAGGACAACAATTCATATTTGAAATTCTAGATTATCAATGCACTTTCTTCATGCAGTGAGCCTCCACAAATATAATGTTACATCCAGTGCCAACTACTTCAATAATCATCTTCAATTATTTCAATATTTGTTAATATATACTGTATATTTATACTGTATGCTTGTTAATATTTATACTGTATGCTTGTTAATATTAAGTTATTAGTGAAAACTTCTGACATTAAATTGGGTTAATATACAAAGAAATAAACAATCAAGATCAAGAAAATGAAATAAAACCTCAGAGAAATCCGCAGACTGAAATAATAAAACACAAATGATAGACATAAAAAAACGTGACAAATGTAATTTGACATAACATAAGCATTGCCTAAAGTTGAAAATGTAGGTAGATCTTGGTTATTCACATATCTGAGTGAAGAAACATCACTAACAAATTGTTAGTAACAATCTGTTCAGATTTAATGCTGTGTAGTAAAATATATAAGCTAATTTCTCTATCACTAATCTGCTGCAACTGACTACTGGCATCAGAAAGTCTATCATTCTTCACTCTGCTACAAAGATATATGGTATACAAGACATGAAGGCATTGTGACATTGCAGTCAACAATTTGGAAAAGTTGATAGGAAAGTGGTACCTGGAGACAAATAATAGTCAGATAATATAATCATAGTCACTGAAAAGTTAAACAAAAGGAAACATGCAGTAGGAATCCAGTGTGTCTGCACAAAATGCTATAGAGAATACATCACTCTTAGGTCAGTCATAGTAGATGTTGCTTACCTACATGACCAACATTCCAAGGAATTATATGTATGATTACCTGAGAGAGTGAGAGTTGACAGTGGTGATGAAACTGCTGCATGAAAACTGACTGACAGCACCAGGTTTATGTAAGGTAAGGATACTTTCATAAGTGATCAAGAATAGAAATGTCTAAGTGTAGAAGCAGAGACAACAAATCACATGAAATAATAGGGCCATGGAAAAATGGTCTGAGATAACCAAAGATGTGTGTTGACAGTATGAAACAGTGATTTTTATTATAAATAATGTCAGAAAAATAAAAAAAAAGCTCATGATATATTATCAATATGTCTGCACATAATCTAAGCACAGAAAACAGAAAGTGTTAACCAATGATAATGAAAACAGGAAACTTTCAGATAAAAAAATAATGTGTATATATTGTTAATGAGCATGGAAGACAACATGTTTGATCATGGAAAATGTAGACTGGACAACTGATAATAGAATCAACTGCACTTATTATTGCTTGTTACTTTTCTAAAGCATCTATGTACATTAAAATCCTAATATAACAATTTGGTTAGGTCTGACAAAATATATATATGCATAACAGACATTCACTATATAAAGTATAAACAATAAATAAATATAATTAAAGATTTTGAAAAACATTATAAAATGACCTTTTAAGGATAATTTAAAATCCTGCTCATTTTGATTTGTTTACAGAGTGAATTTTGTCCCAATGGTCTGGGGATTATCACTTGAAGCTAGAGTTATATACTATGAGTGATACTCAGGCAGTGCATACTACTTTGTTGAGAGGGATGGAGTACATATGTGGTAAACAGAATACAATGAGGTCAATCATCTAAATGATGGCTTTTCCTTTACAATAGTTACTTACTTATCCTTTCTCTCTACATTCCTCGCACACTTTTCTTTGTCTGGTTGTTTATATTTGGTATCAGTGCATTTTTATTCTTGCTTCATATTGTATTATGCCCCACCCCTTTTCAAGTGAAAAATAGCCAGTTTCCAATCCAACCTAATCACATCTGAGAAATATGATTGTACCTTATCTATAACAATAGGGAGCCTGCAGTCAAATGCCATTATAATAACTTGGTCCAGACTGATGAAATATGTACGCACTGGTAATAACAGAAATGTACTATATACAGTGCAAACAAAAAATAATAAATATAATTGGGGATTTTGACAAATTGGGGGATTCCATGTACAATTTTTGTAGATCTACACATTAAGGGTCTAAATTATGTACATACATTTTATTTTATTATATATTAATTTTAATAATATTCTATTCTTGATTGCTATATCTACGTTGAATTGGTTGTAGAGTATATAGCTGACCCAACTTGGTCAGGGCACATTGAGTAATAAACTGTCACAGTGTAGAGCAGAAACTCACTCTTTGTCTGGCGACAGATAGGAATGCTTTCACAGGCTAGGGAAGCTGAACTGATTTGAATGCATGCTGAAAACAGATATGCTGCACCAGAGAAAGCAAAATAATGCAACTCCACTGTGAAAATCACATGAATGTTCGTGTTGGTTATCAGAAAAGGTTACTGTGTTGGTAAAACAGAAGAAGCTTGTGGTTTAAAAACACTAAAAACAGCAAAAACCAAAATTAAAAACAAAACAAGACCACAATATATCTCCAAAAAGCCTCTAATATCACCATTTAGAAGCTCCCTTATCACCTCCCTTCATCTTTTTTTCTGTTTGTTGTTTTTATTTCAGACTTGTCAGTTCTATAATATATTGCGTGCATGTAGTTTCCATTTCATTTTGTGGTTCCATTCTTTGTTCTTTTAAACCTAGTTTGAAAAGGACCTTTTGGTCAAAATGTCAATCCTAAAACAGCTATTTAAGCTATTTACAAAACTGTACGGAACCTTTACGATATCAGTTCCAATCTTATTAAATAATATCTGGTGACTTTGAGTGCACGGTTTGAATGGCTTGACAAAATTGCATCTTTTTTTTTGGAAATGCGGTTAGTCAAGTACGGAAGGACACATGTGCAATAGTTGCTAGGCGATTTGGTGCCGTTGAACGGACTGGTTCAATTCCCGTTAGTCTCAAGAATTCATTTTTATAGTGACTTCTCAATATATTATGGTCTCACAATCTCTCATTTATCAAATACACAAAGGATACAATTACATAACTCCTGGGATAAAAACAGAATCAAAAATACCGGGGTATTACAGCAGAACAGGAAAGCCCATATAATACGTTAATGTTGGAACATTAAATGTAGAAATAATGGCAAACTAAAAATGGAAAGTTCTAGCTAAATTTGTATTATATAGCATATATTGTACACTTTGTATATGCCTTACAAGAAACTATACACACCTGTACATTGTTCATATGTACATATGCACAAAAACAGACAACAGAGACAAATATTGAAAATATGACTACCTACAACCATAAAGTGTTCATATTTATGAGAGACACAACATGCAACATATTATTCAAGCATGCAGCAAGCATAGTAACAATATCTAATAGCTGGTTCTGTGTTTACTATCAAGAAACTCAATACTGACAAGCAATAGGTCAATACAAAGACGATCCTTGGAGCTTACTCATTCTTGAAGTTCATAAGCTAAGAATAGCTAAGTTCTTTTACAAAAAATTGAATTATCGAGAAAAATTGCACCTAATAGTAGTGAAAATTGGGAAAAAAATTATATAAAATGGTTTAAACAGCAGTTTTACATTGACCAATACACAGGATTGATGTTTAAAACAACATTTTAAATTAATTTATCCTACTGTACTTTCTAGTCTTGTAATCACATTTCCATGTTTCTACCTCCCTTCATCTTTTTTTTCTGTTTGTTGTTTTTATTAAAGACCTGTCAGTTCATTAATATATTGCGTGCATGTAGTTTCCATTTCATTTTGTGATTCCATTCTGTGTTCTTTTAAACCTAGTTAATCCTAAAACTGCTATTTAAGCAATTTACAAAACTGTACGCAACCTTTACGCTATCAGTTCCAATCTGTGAAACTGTTTACAAAATATAATTTCTGAGAGTCCAGCTAATATCTGTCCAATTATTCCCAAAGGTATAACATCTTTTGAGTAGTAAATTGTTAAATATCACTTCTTGTAGGAAATGTTTCAGTATGTGTTTGTAAACTCAACCAATACCAGCTGTTAGATATGGAAAACTAAATATTAAAAATTGCTTATAAAATGAGGATAAGCAAATGATGATGAGGATAGAGACTTGCTGCATGCTATTATATCCCAACATAGAGATGAAGAAAAGCCGCCATGAACCCGCAGCCAAGTAGTTACCAAATTCACCTCCTCGTTAGTATGCTGTTGATAGCTGGTGGGTCGCCGTTGAATGAGTGGGTCCAAACAAATCAGGAACAGCATGTAGATAAACAGCAGTGACACCACACAGATAATGAAAATTACCACAACCTGGACCAAAAATGAAATACAATTTTAGAATATGTATACGAAATACAATGATGTACATACTAGTTATGAGGGTGAATCACAAAATAGGATTCCCAACTTTTTACTTCGACAAAATTCAATGAAAAAGACTACCACATATTACAATTGTATAAGCTAAATATGATACTTTTCTAGAACTTATTTTCCAAACATAACACAATTATGCCAAAATATTTATAATAAATAGTCAATAAAAACTTCTATTTATTTTTAAATTAAATAATAAAAACTGGTGAATCTTTGAAAATCTTATCAATCTAGTTGTGTGCTTATATTGTCATTAGTGGTAAAAAGTTGATATTGCAAAGAGAAAGTAGAAAAATGATGCAGTCATTCAATGTATGTTTTAACAATCTATTTAAGGAAAGTATAAGGGCACATGGAATGTGTGGATTGCATTTTCTTATGCAGCAGTGATAAAATGTGGCAACATAAACCAATTTGAACAATGGGTGACATTGTCACACTCACAGACTGAGTAAAAGGTGGCAAGGCAATGTAAATCAACTTGAACAAGGGGTGACATTGCCAAATTCACAGACAGTAAAACATTTCCAGTATGTTGCCATTGTAAATATGCATATTCTGATCATACATAATTTGGCTATGCTGCTAGTACCTTACTAAAGATTTTTCATTTGTGGAAGTTTCAATGTCGCCATTGTATTCTTCTCTTGATTTCAACAGCGTAGTCTCCTGAGCTATTTATGTTTGTGCCCAAATACTAGAAATTTGTTATGTCCTCTAGTTGGAAATTGTCAAATAATATCGTTGGTTGTACTGTCACTTTATCCATTGTCATAATTATTTTTTTCCTTCATATTTAAGAACAGGTTTTGGGCTTCACTGTGTTCTTTTGCTGATAGTAACATTTGCTTTAGACTATTTCCGTTTGTTGTTTTAAGAGAACTGTGTCGTTAGCATATCTGATTTCTTCGATCTTCTGACCGCAATGATAAGAGGTTGAAAGTCAGCATATGTCATATTGTCTTTTATGTTTTGCAATATATTTTCAGGGTAGATGTTGAACAGGTACGGTACGGTGATAGTGTGCATCCTTGTCTAACACCTTTCTGTACATTAAACCATTCTGATATTGTTCTATCCACTTTTACTGCTGCCTCTCGTTCATGGTACAGCATTGCGATTAAATATGTGAGATGTTTTGGAAATCCCATGCCAACCATAATTTGTCATAAATGGTGATGTGATTTGCTAGTAATATCTTTATTTGTAGTTAATAATATTATATGAAGGTACAAGATTTACTCCAACTCTCTGGAGTAAATACAGCCAAAATATTCTAGGTTGATGGTTTTGTCCTGAATAATATACCAGGTATTCTACCAATATTAAATGTATTTTCTTTACTTTATTTTATTTTTCAACAATTGTTTATTGGGATATTTATAATATCTGTATATCAAGGAATCAGAAAATTTGAAGCAAAAATATTTATCCAGTTGATATAGACAATTTTAAACTGCTTCTCTGATGTCATCATCTGAATTGTAAACAATGTGATCCACAATTTTTTTAAGCTTGGGAAATAAATGAAAGCTTGAGGGTGTCATGTCTGGACTATATTTGAGATGCAGCAACATTTTCCATTGCCAAGAGATTTAGTTTATCATAAAATGTGTGTGGTCAGGTCATATCATCCAAAAGGAGCTGAAGTGGAAGATCATCCCATTTACTGTTCAACCATGAAAGATTAACGTATAGGCATAGCACTATATTTATTCAACATATATTCAATGGTTAAAGCAAAGACTTTATTTACTGTACTATCTCATTTAAAATACAACAAAGCCTATTAGATCAAGTCAAACAAAGAATATGGACTAAATGTATTTATTTTTGATAATTTATTCTTTTCAGTAGTCATCAACCTACATTTTTGGCTGTAGGGATTTTCTAGGCAATATAAATACGTTCAGTAGTTTGTCACTGCTTTCTGAACGGACCGGGTGTACAATTGCCTGTGGCGGGGATCAAACTCAGTAACTTGGACATCACAGATGTGCTCTGTACTATTCCGCTACAGAGCCAGACAGACTAGATATAAACATTCAAAAAACACAAAACCATGATAATCAACAAAATCACAGCTGCTAAACATACTCACAAATGACGGTAGATGTAAAACAGGTACCAAAGGGAGAATAGGAATGGATGAAAGTACTTTCAATGATATGAGGAAAATATTGACATCTAAACAAATTACAAACTAAAAATGAGAACTGTAAAATGCTATTTCTATTCAATATTAGTGCATAGCTCAGAAACATGGACAATAAACAAACTACTAGAAGACAGAATTGATGCCTTTGAGACATGGATATATAGAAGAATTAAGAGAGCTTCGTGGAAAGAGAAGAAAATGAAAAAAGGTTCAAACAACACTTAAAAGTAGCAATATAGATTAAACAAATAAAATATTTTGAATATATTAAAAGATATGACACCTTGTTGAAGACCTTACTTGAGTATAAAGTAAAGAGGAGACGAGCAAAAGGTGGGCTGAGATACATTACGAGATGGACAGGTTACAGTCTGATGGAATGCACCACAAAGGCAAGAGATGGGATGTTGGAGGTCTGTTGCAGACCTTCGTTGTGGAGACAGCACTTAATGATTATTTAAAATACAAAGATATGAACTTTGTTCCTTATTAGTTATATGCCCAAATTTAAAACAATATAAATTACACAGCTATCAAGATTCAACTGACTTTTATTGTTGTTGTATTTCTGGTCTCGGTCCGACACAAACACCGAGCACAAGGCTGTTTTGGAGATACTGGTAGAACTACATGGTCACAGTCACTGCAAAATACATTTTTTTCAACTCCATTATGTTATGTTAAATTTTTACAAGAAAAGTGTAGTCATATTTTTTTATATATAGATACTGCAAAGTAATAATCTCTTGGTTGGTTGGCTAGCCACTGATCCTGCGGTCCATGGGCTCATGCAAAGTAGTACATGCCCAATGACATTGTATAATACATGCATGTGTTTGTAGGCTGTTGTTTTGTTAGGATGCTACTTTTTTCAGACATTATCCAGCACTTTGATACTTTCTTGGGAAGTCTTAGCACTAATTAGTCTGAGATCAATTTAATAATAATTTTAATGAAATTCCACCTTCTACTTTAACATTCCTTTATTCTGAAGTCTGATGTTTTATTTGTATTGGTAGACAATTTGTTTTCATTATGTTGATACATCATCTGGAACATTTTGTTTTATTTCGATGAAGTGCTTATTCTACCAATATTTTATGTCTTCAATTTTCATTATACAGTATAATCTCTAAAAGTTGACCACCTCCTACATAATCAACTTGTGAAGTTTACTATATAATCATCTCGTGAAGTTTACTATATAATCAACTCGTGAAGTTTACATATTCATAGACAAAACATACATAATATTAACATAATCTCACTCCAGATGTTAACTAATTTATTATTCCCTTGAAAAACCTTACAGAAGTTCTACTGTATTTGATTCAGCTATCTCATTAACAATCTACTTATCGGCAAGGATATCACATGGTCTGTGTGAATATTATAATTATCACCTGTTACTTCATTCAAATGGAGAGAATGAGTGTTATGAGTAGAGTACATTAACACAGTAGGTTGTATAATCGCAAAGCATACCTCCTATATTTTGTTATTATAGTAAGATGTGAATGAAACAAGATTCAATGCACATGTTCATTGGTAGTGTATGATTGTTTTGAGCATCGTTTTCATTTTATTGCACTGTCTAAGAAATTATGTCACTTGCAGAATGTTAGTACAACTGCTGGATACTGCTAGATTTTAGGATCCTGGGAAGCAGGGGGGGGGGGGGGGGGGAAGAGGGTTAGGTATAGTGTTTACAATATTTGTAATGCTGGTACATGTCCCACCCCTTTGTGGTGAGGGAGAAAGACAAGTGTGTTCTTGCTATGGTCATTTATTACTTCCCTAACAATAATTAACAAATAGAGTCTGCATTTAGAATCATGTAAATATAATGAAAGGGAGGGGTATTATGAATGGGAACATGCAGGGGCTAGGGATTGAGGTAGAGTGCTTTGTGTGGGGTTAGGCAGGTGGCCAGTAGTTTCCCATTTCCTCTAATATGGCATAAAACGGATTCACGTTGGCCAGTAACCGAGATCACCACATGAACTCCGCCATGTAACTTTTTAATTGGTGCCGTACTATCATGTGATGTTTCTTGTTTTGCCACTTGTCATTTCTCCACATACACTCAATTGTCTCTGTGTGGGCCCCCTTCTCCGGATTGACAAAGTTGTACCGATGATTCAATGTGAGGTGAGTAAAACCAGCTCTTTCGATCTCTCGTTTGGTAGCCTCGCCAGCAATCAGAGTATATTGTTGATCCTTCTTCTTCTTCTTCAGCGTTCATTCTCAAACTCCTGCTGGATCTCCTTTGTAGAAAGACCATGATCCATTCTAGATTTCCAGCAAGATGTAGTCCAGAGAATAGAAATGCGATGTGTCGCCGTTTTATTTGCGGCAATGGCCCGACACATCCATCTTCGGCGGGTATTGTTGATCCAGGTGCCACATTCTCAATAATTGCTTGTAGCAGGGTTTCTGTTTTCTACTGGCAAGAGGAAGATTTCTTTAGTTTCACGACAAATGCCACCAAAAATTCATTGCTGAGGTAAAACGCTTCCCGTTTTTGATTTACTTTTGTAGGACAAACTTTCATCAGCCTCCACAATCATGCCTTCCCCTCCGATGTGTCATCATGGCAGTTGCGATATACTGTGTACGCGAACCTCACGCAAAACAAATTCCACTCGACAACTGCTTTCTTACCTGCAGTTCAAGCTCGCACCATACTGCAGATTTCTGGCAAGCCCAACCATAACAGAATTGGCATATCTTCGCGAATGAAAGCTCTGCAGGCAAGTGCCAACCTTCACAAACATCCACTGTTGGTGATTTTTGGAACTACATTTCCAGCAAATTCATCTGTTAGAACAGTTGATTAATTTCATCCCATGTCCCTGCATGCATATCTTTTCACTCGCAAGTACTCCTCGCATTTATAACAAGAGAACAGCTTCTTTGTCGGTGGAAGGCAAATTCAACGACACAGCAGCCATTAATATGTGCCTGCAGAATGACGTCATAAAAATGTTACGTCTCCATTGCAGTTTTTTAACTTTTTTAACGGGCGCAACATTCTTTAAAACTGAACAGGAAGTAGTAGGAAGCCTGCTCTGCAACTACTGTTCCAATGTAATTTCTCTGGGTCAAATGATAATTCTAAATAAATATGTATCATAGTGGGTTGAAAAAAATGAACACAGGCATACCAGAGTTCACTTCGAGTAGTGTTAGTGAAAACAGCTCGAGTCTTCTTTCCGCTAGAATCCCATGTTTTGTCACAAACACACTTGCATCTGGTGTCCTCAAAACTGGCAGCCTAAAAGTGAAAATTAATGATAATCAACCACAATTACAAGAATATTCAACAGTATACAAAATAGACATAGAATTATAATAGTAGTAAATAGACTAGGCAACATTTATCTATTGTCTATCCTCAGGTGGAGGTGTAGTTTCCACACTTACTGTTGAGAGTAGGGGTTTATGAAGGAGATATAGTCTACGTTCCAGAACTAGGTATGTTGCTCTGGTTGATGTGTAGTCATAATTATTCAGAATAGTTTTGCTTGGGACTATCCGAGCCGATTATCAGCCCATGCTTGCTTAGTGAGAAAGACGAGTGGGTTGGATCGGCCCAGATAAATAACGTTTCTGTATAACTAACTATAAATAACATTGACCAATCAAATGATCGCTTTCATTTGCTGCACATTCTAGCATATCAATAGAAGCTACCTGGATAGTTTGCACTCGTGTTTGGTCATTGGTTTCAATATTTGTGCGCTCTCAAGTAAGTGTGTACTTTTCAGAAATGTCTGCAACATAACTGCATAAGTTCAAATAACAGAATGACTGGATTCTTATTTTTCTGAGGCAAAATTTTAAATCATCCCTTTACATGTTGTGGCAACTGCAATGGAAAAGCTGTTTCCATGAAAGTAAAGCAAAGTTTCCCTTTACTGTGCCAATAGATGTATTGAGCACTCTGGTGTTTGGCTTGTATTTTTCATTGACCACTAGCATACCAGCTGCACTCAACAGGAAAACAAGTAGTAAAGAAAAGTATATAAGTCTACACACAGCCAAGGTAGCTCAATGGCTAGGGCTTCCTAGTCTGGTGGTTCAGTTTCAATTTTTGAACTGGACATTTTTTTTAAATCACATATGGCTCATTTTTTTTAAGGATGAGGTTGGTCAAGTAAGGAAAACCTGTTTACTTGTGTTGCAAAGCAATTCGGTGCTGCTAGAACAGACCTGGTTCAACTCCCATCAGCTGTAAGAATTATTTTCATTTATTCTCATGCTTCCTACTTGAATTTACTGGTATAAGATATTATTGAAGCAAGTTTGATGTTCATTGATGTTGTAATAGTCCTTGTTTCGACTGGTCTGATTTCAGTGACTAGAGTACACAGGCTGAAAGTCTTGACGAGACCACATGTTTTTTTGAGGATGTGGTTGGTCAAGTACGGATTACCTGTTTACTTGTGTTGCAAAGCGATTCGGTGCTGCTAGAACAGACCTGGTTCAATTCCCGTCAGTTGTAAGAATTATGGCTCATATGTCAACCTCGTTATGGAAATGGATACCAGATCTGGATACGTAAAAGTGATGGTGTGATGATGATCGCATCATTCCTAAGTATTCTTTATTGGTCAATTAAAACTATGGACCTAATACTATATTCCCCTAAATAGTGTGAAAGGGACTGCTATAAGATTACTAAAAAACTAATTCTTTGATTCACCTAGAATGTGCTTATATTTAAAGTTTTGTAATTTCTATAAAATTGATTGTGTTTTGTAACTCACACAGAGTTTTTCTTAGTGTTGTTTCTCTAGGCTGATTTATTTGCCTAAGCATTTCATATTCAGGACATATGTGAAGTATATGCTGTGCTGTCTGTCCACATGACTGTGTTGCCAATCTCAGTCCTGTCAACGTTACAGATTTTCTTGTATTTTTATTACAGACAAATGCTAGTCTAAGAACCCTTACGGACGTAAGAGCCATTTTATAAGATTTCTGGAGTCCCTACGAGCTTTCTAGTCTCAATGTTTTCCATTCCCACTGGTGTCGATTTTCATCTTCTCTTGTCAAACAGTATCGATACTATGCGATCTCATCCATAGTACGAGTACTTAAAATCTTCACCAGCTGTCCACAACAAATCGAAAGATATAACTTATTTTCCATAGCTGTCCATAACTGCAGATCCCAGTTGCTACACACCACTGTGAATAAGGATATCGCAATTGTAATCAAAGTTTATTCATCCAGTTAACAGAGGAAATGAAAGTAGATATAATTAGCTTCCATTTTCTCTAGAGTTAAACTAAATAGGTTGAGATATAGGTAAATTGTGACTGTATTCAGCCACCGATATAATTCATCAAAATTTTCGAGGAATATTTTCCTATGATTTGTATTGCGTAGCCGATAATGTTAGTTCGATCGACATGGATAATCAATGGTGGCCGAAACGGAAGATGCGCCAAAAATCCAGATATCATAACATCAATGATCAAATTCAAGGAATGGTCTGGGCGTGATTTCTGTACTGTACACTTCTCTGAATGGCTGAGGATAAACATAAAATTGAGAGCTTTTTGTGCTGATGTATCCCAGAATTATATGGTAAAAGTCGGTTTTCTACACTGTGTATAGGCATTAGCGATAATGTAAAATTTAGGAAATTTTGCAACGTGATAGGTTATGTCCCTTGATAGTTATTCCAAGGGCGGCCATTTTGAAAACCAAAATTCTGGTCACGCGAGAGATGACCACTTTCTATTGTCAATTACGATAGCTTCCGTGAGTTAGAAGTACAAAGAAGTGATACTTTTCATTTGTGGGACAAGTCAGAGGTCAGTTTGATCTGTTCTTCGAGTGGATTAACATCGTAGTTTTTATAACAAGTTCTTGGACACGCTGAAGTAAGTGAATTTCATTAAAATTAGCTGATATTTTTTAATAACACTGCGCAACAAAAAAAAATGTTTTTTTTTACCAGTATAAAATTAGTCAATTCCTACTGAAAATGGGTTGAGAAAAACGAATATGACATCAGAAAATGTTTATTAGCTCTAGTTTTTGAGTTATTGTAATTTCAATATTTGTATTAAAAATCATATTTCTTATTGTTTCCTTTTCCTCTTATATACCACTTCTGGAGCTTTTCTTGTGACATAGTAGTCAGCAAGCATGGATGTATTCCACTTACCCTGGTACCTTTTTTCCATCAATGAAATGTCTTGGTGGAAACGCTCCCCATGTTCATCACTTACTGCACCACAATTTGGAGGGAAGAAATCAAGATGAGAATCCAGGAAGTGGATCTTAAGTGACATGTTGCAACCTAATTGTTGATATGCTGTCAGAAGTTCATTAATAGCAACAGGATAGTTCTCACTTCTATGATTGCCCAGGAAATTTTGTACAACACATTTGAAAGATTGCCATGCACCTTTCTCATTCCCATGAATAATGGCATCAAAATGCTCATCTTTCAACAGTTCCCTTATCTGTGGGCATACAAATAATCCTTCCTTTATTTTACCATCACTAAGGTAATGAAATTTTTTCCTCAAGTACTTAAATGCCTCTCCCTCCCTATTCATGCCCTTGATAAAGTTCTTCATTAGCCCCAATTTAATATGAAGAGGAGGTAGAATTATTTTATTTCTATCAACCAAAGAAATTTGCTGTACATTCTTTTCACCAGGCTCCATAACCTTCCTATCAGGCCAAGTTTTCCTAATGTAATGAGAAGTTCTCTGTCGACTGTCCCATTCACACAGAAAGCAACAATATTTTGTGTAACCTAATTGCATGCCAAGTAAAATTGCAATAACTTTCAAGTCTGCACAAATCTGCCACTGATGATCATCATATTTTATTGCTTTAAGAAGTAATTTCATATTTTCATAAGTCTCCTTCATGTGGACAGCATGGCCTATAGGGATAGAAGGTAATGAATTGCCATTGTGTAGCAAAACTGCTTTCAAACTTAACTTTGATGAGTCAATGAATAACCTCCACTCTTGTTGTATGTGCTCTATTTTCAAAGCTTCCATAAGCCCATTAACATCATGGCAAGCAACAATGCTATTATTCATTGTGAAAAATGGAGTTAGAGATTTCTGACGTTCTCTGAACATAGACACCTTAACATTTTTATCCAGGAGATTCCACTGCTGAAGTCTTGATGCAAGAAGTTCAGCTTTTGTTTTAGATAAGTCAAGATCTCGAATTAAGTCACTTAGTTCATTTTGAGAAATTCTATGTAGAATATCAACAGAACCTATTGGTGTGAATTGAGTATCTTCCTGTTCAAACTCAGGTTGTATTTCTTGACCACAATCTGCATCAAGCTCTATAACTTTCTGGTTGGGTGAGGTAGGAACAGGCAGATCTTTGCCATGTGGTACTGGCCGTATAGCTGATGGAATATTGGGGTAATTCAAAGTCCACTTCTTCTTTTTAGATATTCCGTGTTGGAGAGGAGGCACCATACAAAAATAGCAGTCACTTACATGATCTCTCGGCTCTCTCCATATCATAGGAATCGTGAAAGGCATTGACCGCACTTTGCCATTCAGCCAACCACAGAGTTTCACAGTACATGTAATACAGCAAATGTGAGGTGCCCAGGGTTTGTCTTGATCACCTATCTTACAGCCGAAGTAAAGATGATATGCAGTTTTAATTAAAGGTGTAATTTTCCGTTTTTGAGACGACAACGTCCCCTCGCCACAAACATAGCAAAAATTGTTAGCACTATTAACGCACTTTCGTGACATTATGGAATCCAATCTTTATACAAATTCAGACATTTATAGCACTAAAAATAAAATATATATATATACTACTTGAAAATATTAATTATATACACATGTTGAAATATGTGGTTTGTTTTTTACATCAACACACGATTTAATCAATATAGCGGCCATTGAGAGAAGTCGCACGGTGTCAACATGCATTCGTCGCTGAATAAATTTTTCGTCAGAAAAATGTTCCACTTTTTTCGACACAATAAACAAGGAATATCACAACAATAAGAGCAAACTGAGAATTTTTAATGTGATATTCGTTTTTCTCACCACATTTTCAGTAGGAAATGATTATTTTCATGTCTGTAATTTTTTATGTGTTGCGCAGTGTAATTAATGCCTTAGATGTTGCCATTTGAAAACCAGATGCTTATTTTAATGTTGATACGCCATTTGTTTGCACATGTATGAATTTTGAATGCATCATCTTCTTGTATAGTCTATCAGTTCAATTTTTCTAAACCTATGTCTATCCATTTTTTTATGGGTGTACTTGTCCGCCATTTTTAATTTTTTACCAGCTGTTGTTTCTTGCTATGCTGATAGCAGGTAACAATTGTGTATTTAAATAAATATTTTTGTTTAAATATTGTAATTCTTATGTCTCTAATTTACATATGGCTTTTCTAAAAATCATATGTACATCTGCTGTATAAATATCTAGATCATGTAGTTACAATGTAAAATGTAAATCAACATTTACGAGTCTGTACTGCCATGACGATGGAAGTGTTGTTTTAAGAAACTTCACATTGATGATTGAGGGCAGAGAGCTCACATTTTCACACTAAAATCCTGTATTACAGGATTTGAATAGTAGGCAGCAAAAGGGATGAGCTGAGGGTGAGCACTTAATTTATATCTCTGCCTAGAGTTAGTGAGGCTTCAATTTTATTTTGTACTTTATAATAAATAATGTAATGTATTTATTTTACTTATCAAACGAAATTTTTAATATTGTGTTCTTTTAGACCCTGAAACTCTTACTTATATTATTGTTTTTATAGAAGACATGATGGCAAGCAAGAAGATCTGAAGGCACACGTAGCTCAGTTTGCACCTGAGTACCCAGTAAAGAAAGGCTATGCTGCACAGCTGTTATGGACTGCACCAATACCCCAGTAGATGTAATGAGGAAGATCCAGTCTCATAAGCAAATATAAATGTACTTGTGAAGTAAGTTGTGACGAAGAATTACAGCCGAGTTAACAATTTATGCAATATCTTAGTTGTTTACGATAAAACTCTTAGGAAGTTATGAGTATTTTAACATAAATAACTAAATATTTAATAATTAGACTTAAATTGAAAGTAAATTATGCAAATTAGCCACCATTTTAGCCTGGCATTTCCGAACAGGAAAATGTATAGTTTGTAGGGTATTTTATCATAAATATTTAGGGTATTTTATTGAAATATTAAATGAAAAGACTATTAAATTGAAATTAAATTATGTAAATTAGCCACCATTTTGAATATTAATTAGCCCCAATTATGTCTTAAAATGTGTGCAGTATATTCAAAAGATGCGTCTTGCCTTCCCGGACACAAAAATGTATAGTTTTATGCATATTTTATCGTAAATAACTAAAATATTATTATTACATAAATTGTTAATTCGGCTTCAATTCTTGGTCACAACTTTCTTCATCAGTCCGTTCATATTTTATTATATGTTCTCATGTAATTATCTTTTCGTTAAATTTCGACCAAAAAATTCATAACTTTTCACAGAATTGACCTACAGACTTGGTTGAGGTGTCGTTGAATTGAAAATTTCAAGGGCTATCTAGCTGTGGTGTTTATGCTATAAACTAAACCCAATTTGAAAATTTAGTGCTAATGCCTACTGTGTAGTTGTGGTATTTATAGGCTATAGCAGGGCCTATTTGAAATACTGAAATAGTAAAACTATTTCTATCAAATTTCTATATTTTTTTAAGGCATATTAGGTCCAGGATGAAAATAATTAACTAATTATTATAAAATTAGTCGTCAATCATGATTATCAATCATTTATTTTACTGCCTAAGACCGTTTACTGCATTTACAATAGCTAGAATACTATGTTCTCACCTCGCTGCTATAGATTATACAGCATAAACATAGTACAACTAGAACAGTTATCTGAAGTGTGATAGCTGTCATGTTTGATGATAATCCTTAGAAATTGTTTTCTAGCATTGATTATTATTACACAGGAAGTAAACGTCTCCCCTTTTTCTCATTTTCTCAACAACGATCAAAGTTACCACTAAAGCTCCAGAAATTACTACTGCAGATTGAAATAAAATCCAATAGAAAACCCCCAGTTTATTTGTATACCTCAAACCAAATATATATATATATATATATATATATATATATATATATATATATATATATATATATATATATATATATATATATATATATATATATATATATATATATATATATATATATATATATATATATATATATATATATATATATAGTAATGCCATCTCAAGGGTGACATCTCAATTCTACGAAACTGTCGATCACCACCTTTTTTAATGTACAGGTGACATAAGAAAAATGTTGTTTTCCTTTAAAAGGTCAGATAAATAGAACACCTTATTAGGATCAAAACAACACCTCATAAACACATGCATATATCACACAGTGACATTGGGTCATATGACTTGAGCCCATGAACCGATTGATCAGAAACAACCAACAATTAATCAAACAAACTTACCAACAATGTTCTCTTTTAAAACAATTGTTGGAACTGTCAATCATCATCATCAGGTGCCACGCCGGCTGGCGTAAGCGGTCATGGCTCTCCGCAGCTCTCTGTCCACAGTATTATGTATCAAAGTCGTTGTTGTTTCCTTGCTGTGCCAGGATGTCAATCTGTCTAATATTTTCTCACGTTGTCGCCCTCTGTCTCTGTTGCCTTTAATATTGCCTGTTGTGACTATGTTCTCTAAACCTGCCTGTCTCACGAAGTGGCCAAGAAAAGAATATTGCCTTTTTCTTATATTGTTGATTAAGGTCCGTTTCCTTTTGACTCTTTCAACACCTCTACATTAGTTTTTCTGGCAGTCCATGGTATTCTCAGCATTCTTCTATAGAACCACATCTCTATTGCCTGTAATTTCCCACTTTCTAGTTTGTTTATTGTCCTATACTCGCATCCATACGTTAGTATAGGGGTTATATAGCACTGCAGAACTCTCTCACCTCTAATGACAAGGTCATATTACACAATATATTTTTCATTTTCTGAGTGTTGTTTTTGCCTGTCCTATTCTGCTTCTTATTTCTGTTGAACTTCTTCCATCTGCTGTATTCGTTGTACCTAAATATTTGAATTGGTGGACCTGTTTTAATACTATATCATTCACTTTGATATAGTATTAAATATAAATAGAATAATAGAAAGTCTGTTGGCCTTGAGAACGTATTATAGATCCAACAGCACTATATGTATTTGATTATTATTATGTTTGTGCAAGTGGAAAACTATCACATAAAGGCACATGGAAGATCTGTTTTCCAAATGTGTCTATAAATCATAGGCACTACTGTTTGCAGCAAATGTTGATGTTACTAAACATTACTTCATAAGTATTCAATAATTTCTAAACACCTGTAACCAAGCAAGGAATAGTAGGATCATCCCCTTCAATTACAATTTCCAATCAAATGATCTATTCATGAGCATCATTAAGTGATGTCTCTGCAACGAAGGTTAGTTGCCAAAAATCTCCAACATCCCATGTCTAATGTCTTGGTGGTGCACTCTGCTAAACTATAATCTGTCCATCTCGAAATTTTATTCTCCCACTTGTATCTATGGCTACCTCTTGGTCGCCTAACCTCGACTTTACCCTCAAGTAGGATTTTCAACAAGGTATCGTGTCTTTTAATGTACAAAATTAATTATTTGGTTATCTTTTTTCCTTTAACAATTCTTTCTTCATATTCAATGTTGTTAGAACCTCTTTGTTTTCTTATCTTTACATGATGTTCTCCTTATTCTTCTATATATCCACATCTCAAAGGCATCAAATATGTCTTATAATTGTTTGTTCATGATAGTGGATGGGTATGTTCTGTCAAGAAGTACCTCATTTAACAACTTTGTATGTAAAATATGATTCTTTAATTGTATTATGTTTGTTTCAGCCACATATAATTACATGCGATGAAGCACTAGTTTCCCATGTTCAATTTTGGAGGAGATTCTCCAGTTCTGTCTTTATTCCCAGAGGATGTCAACTCAGGCAATGCAGTGCCGGCTCCAACTCAGAGGAGGTATATGTCTATATGTAAGGCATGTTTGATTACAGGCTTTCGAGTACAAATGCTAGAAATGAATTCTACGATTTCCTATAGAGAGCATACGACAAATTTATACATAAGAAATAAAATAGAGATGCGTGCAGGTGTATAGGAGCCATTGCTTTCAATAGTAAAACGACGAAAACTAGCATGGTGTGGACATGTATGCAGACAAGACTCCTTATCAAAAACAATACTACAGGGAACCGTCGAAGGGAAGAGAAGCAGAGGAGGGAAAATAAAGACATGGACAGGGTAAGATTTTTCTCACTCATCCGCATCGTTGAAGATAAAAATTGCTGGAGGACTATGTGTGCTGAAACATTCAAGTAGTACCCCTGCGACTCTTGTAACGATAAATGACGATGATGAGACGGCCCTAGACTGATTACGGATTTAGAGGTTTCACCATCCTGAATGCATACATCTATTCACATGAAAACTTCCTACCTATTTGGTGGTCTCAGCTTTGGTCACTTTTAACCGCACAATCCGCATGGTTTCAATACAGCTATTTATTTGAAATTTTTTTTAATTGTCAATGTTCAGAGTTTTGGTTTTGAAGTTGTTCATATTCTATATAATTGTATTTAGCAATAAAGAAATAAAGATGTTTTGATGTCATTAGTAAATGTGCAAACACACACAGTGCACTTAAGGAATGCAAGAGCGGCTCTATAACTAGACATTACTGCACCATGGTCAAGCTATGCCTCCGGCTTTACAAACACTATATTCATTCCGTTTGTGACACCCCGGATATTGCTTTTAAGGGGGGAGGTACACCTAGGAGACGGTAGGGGCACACACAAATTCATATTTTAAAAAAAACCGTTAAAGTTACAAGGCTGCAACTTTCACAGTAGATACCTGAATGAATACCCTATTATGTTAATGTAAACCGGTTTTTTTTTTCAGTATAAAAATAAATACACATTATTTGGTCTTTAATAAAAATGTTAAAATTTTCATGTTCAAAATGGTACGGTCAAAACGGTAAAATTTTTGAGAAAATAGTAAGTACAAATGAGTTAAAATTTAAAATATATGCATAGAAATGGAATAGCTATAGCGCAAACTAAGGTATTGTCAAAAAACTAAAGACTGAGTATCCGCCCCTCCTTAGTTTCATTACTGTATAAGTAGGTACCTTTCCATACGATAGTATTATTGATAGTATTATTGATGCTGCACAATTCTAGTAAGTATTTTACCAACAGTACATGGACGTGAAATTCCTCTGTAGTTGTTACAGTCACTCCTGTCCCTCTTGTTCTTATATTATAATAATGCTCGAGTATTCAAAATTCTGTGGGATATGCCCACACAGTGTTATCAGTTGATGTAGCTGTGGTACAAGTATGTATTGCATGTACAAGTGTGGCACTTTATCAATCCACGGTTTACTGTATTTTAGAAATGGCGGCAGACAACTGGCCAGTTACAGTGAAAACTTTTCAATTACTCTCCCAAAGTATCTACAGAGAGCTTTGGCTGTGTAAACTGTAAGATGTTCACAGCTCATTGAGCAGGTAAAACGATCAGGAAGGAGAGTGGGGGCCTTTGCTGTGACTATGAGTAGCATGACTATTGGAGTCTGCATCTTGAGTTACTCTATGAGTATGATTAGTAAGGCACAAGTGGGTCTCGTTCGCGAACAGTGGATTTAGGCTTTGAGAAAGACGAGGTTGAAAGTAGTTACATTTATTTTCGTGCAGGGATATGTCAGTGTTCGAGGTAATGAAGGAGCAGATCAACTGGCGTCATGCGCGATTGTGGAATAGGGCAATGGGGCAATGAATCGAGCTGAAGTTTTGTACTCCATAAGAAATATATCACGTGAGAGTGAGACTAGTGGGGATAATGATTCCTTTTCGATTGCCAGGATTAAAGAACAGGATATGGAATGGGTGTTGCTAGAAGTGAACGTTTTGGCGGGCGCAGAAGAATAATGGTCAACCAGTAGAAGACAAGTACTGTCAGTGAAAGTGTAAAGGCGGATACACCCACGGAGAGATCGGAGAAACTATGGGCGTGTCTAGTTTGCAGTGATGGTGATCCGACAACTAACTAACTAGAGCATTGCCATCGATGTTGCCGTCTCAGAGTCCAGAATCGATTAATGTGGCCCATAACTTCAGCAAATGTGCTCACATCGCTGAGAGGCATCAGAATCAATAAGCACGGAAGTGGAGCATGCTGCCCTGTTGGACACAAGGATACAGATGTCAACCTCTGCTCTGACTATGCGTGTCCTAAATGTGACAGCGATTTCTATGCAAAAATTATACTCTTTGGTCGCCTCCTCGTATAGCAGAGAGATGCAAAACACGTAAACGACTGTTATCATCAACATCTGAAATGAATAGTTATTAAGCTAAAGTTTAATTTTCACCCTTTTGTCTTTGACTCTTACTGCTATATTTGTCTGTTTGCTCGTATAATCTTATTATTAATTACGTTTATGTATTTGACATGCAATGCCGTGTTTGTTAAATTCAGTCTTATAACTAACCGTATTAGTGCAGTATACGACTGAATGTGATTTATTTCCATAGATAGTTACATAAATGCTTGAAATAATGTAAAGGAGTCACAAGAATGTCACTAATCTGGTTTAAATTAATATTTTACATGAAATAAAATATGATATTTATAAAATTGCACATTTAATTATAATGTTGTATACACATTATAGGTTGAACACTTAATAACCACTGGAAAGATCAAGGGGAGAAGAGATAGGGGACGACAAAGAGAAAAGTTGCTAGATGGACTAGTATTGTGGCACGGTAGAAGTTCAACAACCGAGCTTATTAACAACACAAGAGACAGAGAGTCGTTGAGAAACATGATCGCCTACGCCATTCGGCATGACACTTGATTGCTTGATACACATTACAGATATTGCTTGTGTCAATGGTACCAAAAGTGTTTTATTTTTTTTTAAACCGACATTGTTCACAAAAATCCCTGACATAACAGCAAAAAACAACAAAAAACTCCAGATATAGGGAAATAAATATCAGAGTGGCATCACTGCAAAGGGCCATAGACATGAAATGCCAGATATTTTTCTCGCTTGCATATCAAATAAATGATGATGAAGATGTTCGTACATCGTAATCTACGATGACCAAAAACTCAATCATAATAATAATAACAATTAGAAAAAAGAATGATAAAGTTAATAGTGCATTTTTAAATGACTAGAAAGTTCTTCTACAAAATTGACAACTGTAGAGGGTCATTTGTCTATGGGACATTAAGATGTTTTTTTTTTATTTTCTACTTGCCCGCTTCTGTCTTGTACAAGTAAATTTAAGTAGGAAGCCAGAGGACAATTTTTAAAAAGTAAACCTAGTTTGGCCACTATACTTTACACGTTATTAAAAAAAACTAGTTTTATTTTAGTTTACTGAATGGACGTGACGCACTCTGGTCAAATTCACAGGTGCTATGTCTCTGCCAACACATGACAAAGCGTATACATGATGATGACTCCCGTAGTTCGCTGGTCACACACCGTATACACCACTTCAATCGCCATGTTCTGAATGCTGCATGTGTATTTCCAAATTCCTTAAATTGCAATATCATATCGACTCAATTTCAGTCGACTGTCTTCATTTTACAAATGTTCATGTACAGGTCTTAAGAATGTCACTCTTGCCCATAAGTAATTCTACCAGCATTGGTGTTGTCGAGACAAATGTGTCGGCTTTTTCATTGCCGCAGACTCATAAATGTCCATGAGAATAAATTCACTTGAAGATCCACAGAATTCTCCGCAGATCAGAATATGCAATGAACTTCTTCCACTCATGAACACATGAACTTCCCACCCCGGTGAGTCTCCTCATCTACGGATGTGACCTGCATATAGTTTTCTATGTCCTCCCCAATTTTTATCCACTTCTCTCCTCTAACCAAAAATCAGCTGTGTTTACCAGTGTAATAATTGTTTCTGGTTGCGTCATCCATAACAATTCTCTCTTAAGTCTAGAACCCTTGTGATCCGCGATGCTTCCGTGGAGCGCGCATTTTTTTGTCACTAACGACTTGCATGTATGCCTTGGTCTGGGCCAACAAATGTCACGATTTGATTGATAGCAGACTTATCGTGTTTTACCTTATGAGGTAAAAATACATTACATCATACATTACCATGATGATGGTATCTCTAGTACATCACTGGACTGTTCACATTCTTTAATTCTGTATGCGCTCCGGCTCGCGTTGTACATTAGAGAGTGTTAGAATCCCCAGGCCATAGACAATTACTGACATAACTAATTGGTTAAAGAGTAGGGCAAGCAGTCGATATTCTAGGTGTGCGGTCATCATTGTTTTGAGAGTTGCCATGCTGCGTTTGGTTCTATCACATAATCAGCATGGAGCCTGAATGACCTCCAAATATTTGACTTCTATATAGATGCATAATTGATTGGTTATTGATTTTGATATTAGTTCCACATTATTAATGCGTTAAATGAAGATTTAAGAGAGAATCAGAATTGTCAAAGGTACTTTCACTGACATAAGAAAGCTGTCAATGACAGAACAAGGTAGAATTCGAATTGTAAAGTACTACTGTGCTGTATGATGAATCAAAATCAAGAATAGCAAAGAGAAAGTTATAATTGATGGTTTTGAAATGCAGACAGGCATATCTATAGAAATATAGAGAGAATGTGACGGAAGAAAATAAAATAAATGGATCTAGTAATATTGCCTATGAATAAAAACTGTTTAAAGAAATGCAAATAAAATCAAATATTCTAAAAGTATAAAAATAATAATGACGATTTAATAAAGACATTATTTACCCACGATTCATCCATATATTATGTCATAACCTTCCTTTATACGCTCACGTATCTGTCGCAGATATTTGCATCGTGCAGCTATAAGGTGCATTTTCTCACATAATATATTTTTGCCTGTAGATATTTCAGAAAAGTAAAACTGTTGCCCCTAACTACACTCCATAATGCGGTTTTTGAAATATTAATATCACAATGACTGCGCAGATAAAAATTCAATTTATGTAGCATTACCGCATAATTTATCAAAACATGTTAAGCATCTTGTGTACAATAACATCTTTGTCGAAATCGTCTTTTCCTTTACCGAACTTTCTGTCGTTCATGACGCGGTAGCCTAGTGGATAGTGAGCGTGCTTGCTATCATCTGGTTACAGCGTGCCGGGTTCGAAACCACGTCCGGACATAAAAAAAAGTCCGGGTTGTGATTTCTCACTTGACACGACCACTCCTCCAGTCGACTCAGCTGTAAATGAGTACCTGACGCATGAGTTAGGGAAGGTAAAAAACAGCAAGGAAGGGAACTGGCCACCCCACCTAATAGTTGCTGCGGCTTAGTACATGAAGAGTTATCTTCATCCCCGACGGCAGATGCCATGGGACCTACCTTTAAGTACTGTTTTAGTCAACAGTTGAATGTTATTTTATTTAAACCGAGAGCATGTTGTGTTCTATGTTTAGGATTTTTCATGTCGTAATATTAAAGGCTTCTTCTAGATTCCTTGTAAATGTAACTGTACAATTGTGTAGTCATGTTTTGCATAGTATTGAATTTATATTTCAAACTCACATTGTAATAAAATTATTAACTACATATACACATTGGCTAAATCGAACAATATACCACAATAAAATACGCCGAATATGCAATACGCCTTTGAGAAAACTGGAGTTTAGCTGTTATTTTAAGATTAAACAATTACGCCATTGCGCAACAAAAACAAACAGCACAAATTAAATATCTTTGAGAATGTCTCTTCTATAGGTATACCAGAAGAATTTCATGATTTTCATTGGTGATAATCTTGACAACACATCAGACCAAGGAAACGCATGAAGATATTCATGCCAAATAAAGTCACCAAGTCTGTCCATGACAATGAAATATCCAAATAAACGACAAACGACGACACATTTACGTTCATGGAAATTGTCATTTCCGTTCCAAAGTGGATATTTTTGATGAGCATGACAAATAAAAACATTGTTAAATTTCACAACAAATAATTTTTATTTTCTATCATTAACCGGGAGAAAACATTCGACCTATTGGACGCCCTCGTAAAAGGTGGATAGATAGTGTATTAGAGGCACTCTGAAATATAACAGTAGAGGAGGCACATAGAAAGGCAAAAGACCGTACAATCCCTCTCCCCTCAACACCGAAAGGTACACGAGGACAGAAAGAAGAAGAAGAACCGGGATCGTCGACAGACTCGGGCGTAATACTGTAAAAATGGCACATTACATTACAAAATCTTTATAAATATATAATTTATAGAGATAAGCTTTAAATGTAGTTACATTTTAAAGGACAAAAATAGTTTCAAGAAGAATATCAAGTTATATCCAAACGATCATTCCGATCCATCAAGCAGTTTTGAAGGGAAAATATTCCAACTGAAAATATTAATTATGGAACGGACTATAGTTGATATTTACGTCAAAAATTAAACATTGTCTGCACGCGGAAAACTGACATAATGGGTGTGGATAGGGTGTTATAATATTTATGTCTTGCAAAGTGGGCGGTGGTCCGAAAATGTGTGGAAACCTATGCGAAACTGATACACCTGATGTTAAGCGACGACAATACCTTCGAACACTCTTCTTTCTTTATTATAAAGTTGAAGACAAGCAAAATACGAATCATATATTTATATTTACTCACCAATCATCGCAGATTTTACTGCTAGTTAAAGCACATAAAAGACGTCATTGTTTGTTTGTTTGTTTTGCGTTCGCTCCATTGTAACCAGCACGGATATCCGTGCGATTTCCGCAGGGAGCGTGATTACGTTGTGCCACCGGTATGCGCCTTGTAGGCCTAGCACATCCGATTTCGGCTTGCCTTAACAAATCGGGTGGGCTACCCTAGCCTGTGACAACCTACCTATCTGTCACCAGGCACGCGTGTATATGGTTGCTCTTCGCCCAGACGATTTTGCTCACGTCTGTCTCACACAAGGTGTTCCACTGTCTATGAACTTGCCTCGTGTAATTGGACGTACTGTGCCTGTGCCCATCGGGTACTGAACCGTTTCTCATCCGTGAGCCTGGTTCCTTAAGTGGATGAACTCAACAGAAGAGTTGGACCCTGGCTCTATCGCCCTCTTAGCCGAGGTGTCATTCACTGACATCGTGAACCCCTTGCCCAAGTTCGAGTCTCACACCACGCGTTTGAGAGCAAGGCGTTCTCGAGCTGATCAACCGTGTCCCATTAGCGCCTGAGCCCATCGGGTACGGAACCCTTTCTCTCTGCAAGTGTATTTCTAGTATAGGAAAACGTGACAGTAGAGTTGGGCCAGGACTGCCATCTTTGTCAATTTTTTTGCCTGAGCCTATCGGTTATGGCACCCTTTCTCTTTGCAAGCATATTTCCGGTATAGGAAGACTCGACATTAGAGTTAGGCCATGTTTTTTTGCTTTGCTAGACGCCCATTATTGGGTATGGGTCTCTGCCTATAAAGAAATCAAGTAACTAGAAGCTCGTCGCGAGCTAACAGAGCTTGTAGTTCCCATTTCCGTAATCATTTCCACTATCTATTAAGTTCTGCCCTTACAGTTTTTCCATTGTACTCAGTATGAAATCTATCTGTCTTTCGCCATGCATCCACCTTTTCATGTTTTTTTAATTGGCCGCCCCTCCAATGATCGGACTGGACTAACTAGCTTCATTGTATGCAGTGTCGCTGTATGTGGTGTTGCTTGTGGTGTCGGAGATATTGTCTGTCTTTTATGCAGTCAAATCTCTTTCCATCTGCTAACTCCACATTCTCGGACACGATCCCCAAATGATTTAGCCAGAATCAGCTCGAGCTGCTGTATTTCAGTTTCCTGGGTGCACCACGAGGAGGTACATTTGGGATCTTGGTTATCTGCTAACCCTGGGTCCGCCGAAAGCAATGCGTTCCCTTTGCACCCCGACGTCATTGTAATCCAGACAAACCGATTTGTGCCTAGTTTGCCTCATCATCGCCAATATATGCCGTATCCGCATCGAAAATTGGTTGCAACAGACCTCCAACACTTTTTTTTTTGGCGCACTCTGCTAGACTGTATCTTGACCACCTCATGATGTTTCCATCCCAGTGGTGCCTCTGCGTATCACTTGCTCGCATCTCCTTGACTCTACCTTTAAGTATGGTTTCCAACAAGGTTGGATATGTGGTTATGTGGGTTCCAACAAGGTGTTATATCTTTTAATATGTTCAATATGTGTCATCTTATTTGTATTTATTCTAATAGTTCCCTTTCCATCTACACTACTATCAGAGCTTCTTTGTTGGTTTTCTTCGCTTTATATGAAGTCTACCTATTCTACTATATACCACATATCGCAGGCATCAATTATGTCTTCTAGATGTTCATTATCCACGTTTTGAGCTATACATTAATGTATAGTATATACAGTTCATCATATTATGCCAGATCATCGCCTGCCAAAGATATTTCTTTATGGTGTGTTTCTGATGGACATACGTTCCGAATGTGACCAAATGAAGTATTACAGTGGCTCCTTAAATACCTCACTGAAATACTTTGAAATAAACCAAGACACACGAGAAGAAGCTGCATGAAATAGTACTGCATGGCGCTCTGCAGTCAAAAAATCTTGTGAAAAGAACTGCAGCAAATAGTGAAGAGTAGCTATTATAGAAAGACACGGGTAAATTAAAAACTATCTACAGTGTCCATCCCATGCCCGAACTGTCTAAAGTCATTTGCGGTCAAAATATGACTTACGAACTCATTATCAAAGATATAACACTGACTGAATTTCAAAAGTGGATTTAACATATAGTCATCGTCTCTTATTTTGGTTGAACAACAAACAGAAAGAAAAAACAATTAAAGGATTTTATCATTGTCTTGTTTCGTTTGTTAGTGATTTATTTGGTTGTTAATAGTTTCCTCGTCTCATTGAAAATACGTTTAGTCATTTCTATTCTCCTTTTAACATGTTTCACAAGTACCATCATTTGTGATTATGTTTACAAGATACAGGTAATGATCCACTTGTTAGGTATCTCTTTTTTTTAAATATTAGGAGCAAACTAATATAAATATTATTATAAGATCTGGCGCCTAAATTATAAAATCTGCGAATTCCACTATTTTTTTATGGTTATAAAGTCCTGATATAACCAAATTGGACTAACGTTCGTGGTTGAAAGCGGCGTACCACATATAAGAGGTACATTTTATTTAATCAGTATATCTTCTTGTATTATAGAAGATATTATTATTATATATAATAAATTATATTGTTTGTACGTTTAGCGTTAGTTTCACTTCGACTTTGCTGATCTTATTATCATGGCTTTTGTCTTCTGGATAACATTTATTAGTCGCCAGATCATCACCATGGCAATTCGCATAAATCCATAGGTACTCCTATCCCATATTTAGTATGTTCTTTACCATAAATCTGACTATTTCGTTTCTGTGTTGGTTGATAACTCTTCTTGTGTTTCCTATATGACACTCGTTTCTTACAACGCCACGCTTCACTCCCAGGTCCTGCATTCTAGCCGCAAATATTGAAGAAGAAATACACCCAATATCATCCAACTGATTCAACTCCATGATTCCATTCAAAATAAAAGCACGGCCCATAAAACTGCCACTAGTCACTGTGGCCACCCTGGCAAGTCTGTCAGCTCTTCTATTTCCCTCAACACCCACGTACTCAAGTACAAAAATGAAGGTAACATTCTTCAAGAAGGTTTTGTGAATGTTAATATCTAGTCCGTAATCTCTTCTTACTACTTAATATACTGATTACTTACTGCTAAGAAAACTGTACTATCTGCATATTGTAGATTGTTTATTATTTTCCCATTTATCTTGAGTGATTTGTACCCGAAATGCGTTGACATCAAGTGCGTTCAACCACCTTACAAACATCTGAGAAACAAAATATAAGTAGATATCTCAAACTACGATTGTTCAACTCCAATGTGATATCCGTGTTGACATGCGGTTGTGAAAGTTAGAAAATGACACAGGCGCGGGAGAAGAAATTGAATTCATTTGAAAATAATTGTCTTAGATAATTTCTCATTAATGGCTCACTAGACAAACCAACCATGCAACAGAAAATCTTAGTAGATGACATGCCTTTATATTGAGGTTATCTTCTTATAGAAGATTCATGGAACACCATGTATACAATCCCGTAGTCGTAACCTTCGATAACAGTTACCATGTTGTTCTGACAGGCCTACGATGTGCTTGAACTAGTTATGGGCACGGCGTGGGTGGGCGGAACAATAAATAAACCTGTCGCATGGGCCAGAGTTGTGCCCTGATGTCGACGTCTGCTTCGACAGCATTATACTCGAAACACCATTGAGTCGAATGTCTGCTGGAACAGAGGAGGGATTACTTATGGGAATGTCTCACGTGCCATGAGGATAGTTTCTAATCAAGAATCAAGAAGAAGAATCAAGAATCAAGAATCATGTCTTAGATAAATATTACTTGAGATGAATTCAAATCAATATCAATTTTGTTTTGAAGTTGTTCATATTCTATATAATTGCATTTACCAATAAAGGTGTTTTGATGTCATTAGTAAATGTACATACACATACATTGCACTTAAGGGATGCAAGAGCGGCTCTATAACTATACATTACTGCACCATGGTCAAGCCATGCCTTCGGTTTTACAGAAAGTAAAATCATCCAGTTTGTGACACCCTCGGAAATTGCTTTTTGAGATATGCGACAAATAATAACTAAAATTAGAAACAGACAATCAAGATTTTTATGGCATGTGATGAGAAAAGTAAAACTTGAACATTTAGTAACCACGGGAGAGATCAAGGGAGAAGAACATGGGAAAACAAATAGAGACATTTTATGGATGTGTTGTCACTGTGGTACAAAAATATGTCACCAACTGAACTTATTAAAAATACAAGAGACAATAAGTTGTGGAGAAGCATGATCGCCTACTTATGGCACTTGATTGATATTTCTCATCAGTCGGGCGTATTTTTCATCTAAAACTACTTCTTAGAGGCATTCAATAAATTTTTCATGCTGTTGGACTCTGTCAAAGGCTTTGCTGTAGTCTATGATGCAAAGAATATATATATATTCGCACACACACACGCACGCACACGCACACATAAACACACACACACGTGTGTGTGTCTATATACACACATATATATATATATATATATATATATATAGGTAGAAAAATGTCTTCGTAGGATAACTAACACCCATTGGAGTGAATTCAAATCAAATGATAAAATCAGAGAAGAGACACATCAAAATGGCATCACAGATGTAATCAGAAAATGCCGTTGGTCCTACATCGGGCATGTCCTACGCGCAGACACCAACAGAATACACCACCAATCTCGTGAATGAATACCTGCAAGCAAAAGAGCAAGGGGTAGACCAAAAGAAACACTCAGAAAAACAATACTTAGAGAAAGTAAAACAACCAATATTCATACTATTCAAGAACTGCACAGAATAGCTTTGAATAGACAGAATTGGAGAGATCTGACCTCTGCCCTATGCGCTAACTTCAGCGCAAAAGGAAAATGAATGAATGAATGAATAGGTAGAAAACAAGCACTACCCCATGATATTTTTACGTGCAAATATCACGCTTTATTACTTGTCATTTTCCTCGTCATTTCATTGCCTTGCGATACAAAGTATACATAGAGCAACAAATGCACAATAACTTCAGTCAGGTTGTGTAACTCTAAGTAAGATCAGTACGCATAACAACTCAAGAGATGGACTTGGTAAATACAGTACAGAAAATGGGGGCAAATAATTGTTGACATTCATTTCACCGTGGCGCCTCTATATGTCTGTCGATGCAGGCACTGGTTATACGCACTGACCGGTGAAGGAGTAGTCTCTAATTGTAGAGCCAATGTCCAATGCATTGCTGTCAGAAGTGACATTGTGAGCTGCTTGAAAACAAAGTATTATAACATTGAAAAGACTAACAATCCCATTAATTAACTTTACGTGCATTATTGATTATTTATTATCAATAGACCATTATTGTGTAATGTTTATTTATTATTCCATTAATGTTTACTCTTGATATATTGTCCACTATTGTTTATTATTTTATTATTATATATATTTTTTATTATTGTTTATTTAATTTTTTATTGTTGTTTATTGTTTATTGTTTCTCTAGTATTTATTGTTTATATTTGTTCTATAATTGTTTATTTGTTGTTTCATTCTTGTTTATTTATTGTTCTATTATTGTTTAATTATTGTTCCACAATAATTGTATATTTATTGTTACAGTACTGTTTATTTAATATTCTATTATTGCTTATTGTTTATATATTGATAAATTATTGTTATTTCTTATTTATTGTTCCATTGTTGCTGATTAATTTCACCATTTTTTACAATTCTTTATTTAATCAATAACCTCACGGTGAAGGGAATAATAATGCACTCAATGTAAATGGTATAAAAATGCACATAAAGTAGGTGGGATAATAACAAACTCAAAGAAATCAAATGATAATGCATTAAACTAAATGCGATAATAATACACTCAAAGTTAATGAAATAATAATAGGCCCTACACTCAAAGTAAATGGAATGATAAAGAAGTCAAAATAAATAGGATAAAACTATACTCGAAGTAAATGGAATGATAATGCATTAAAGTAAATTGGATGAAAATACACTCAATATAAATGTGATCGTAATACACTCTAAGTAAATCAATAATAACACACTCAAATACAATGGAATGTTAATACAGTCAAAGTAAATCAAATAATAATGCACCCAAAGTAAATGGAATAATACTAATGCATTCCAAGAAAATTAGATAATAATTTACATAAGTAACGAGATAAAAATAGCTCAAAGTAAATAGAATAATAATAAACTGAAAGTAAACGACATAAAAATGAACTCATAGCTAAAAAAATAATTCTTAACTCAAAGTAATTGAGATAATAGTACGTTTAAAGTAAATGGAATAATAATATATTCATAGTAAGTAAAACAATTATTTACCCAAAGGAATGGAATAGCAATGCATTAAAAATAAATTAAATACACTCAAAGAAAATCAAAAATCGTACACTCACAGTAAATTACATAATAATTCACTCACAGTAAATATAATAATAATTCTCTCAAAGTAAATGGACCAGTAATTCATTCAAATTAAATGTGATAGCAATGCACTAAAAATAATAGCGCACTAAAAAGTAAATAGGATAAAAGTGTAGACAAAGTAAATAGAATAACAATGCAAAGTAAATGAATAATATTACAAGCAAAGTAAATGAATAATATTACATGCAAGTAAATGGGACAATAATTTACTCTAAGCAAATGGAATAATAGTGTACTAAAAGTAAATGGAATAATAATAATACACTCTAAGAAATTAGATTAAAAATATACTCAAAATAAATGGAATAAGTATAAACTAAAAGTAAATGACATAATAATACACTCTAGTATATTATTATACACGGTGTACTATTAATGGCATAACAATACACTCAAAGTAAATGAGATAGTAGTACACTCAAAGTAAATGAGATAGTAGTACACTCAAAGTAAATGAGATAGTAGTACACTCAAAGTAAATGGATTAATAATGAACTCAAAGAAAATGTAATTGCAATGCATTGGAAATAAATGAGATTAAATAAAAATTAAGTGAAGGAATAATAATACACTCAAAGTAAATTGGATAATAATTCCCTAAAATGAATAGAATAATAATTCACCCTAAGTAAATAGAATAATAATGTACGCAAAGTAAATTTAATAACAATACATTCACATTAAAATAAATAATAATACGCTCAAAGTAAATGAGATAATAGTGCACTAACATAAAGTAGGATAATGATACACTAAAATGAATGAAACAATATATAATGCAAGGAAATTGTGCTATAATACACTAATGAACAATGGAACAATATTTAATTTAAAAAAGATGGTGCTACAATACACTCAGGAAAGATATAAATATATTTAATTGAACGTAGATAGTGCTATAATAAATTCATGAATAACGAAATAATATTGAATTCAAGGAATATTGTGAGATATTCCTCACTCTTGAAAAACAGAACAATATTGCATTAAAAGTAAGTGGCGCTATAATAAACGTATTCCTTATATAGGTTTATATTTTAACCATATTGCTCTCAAAAGTTATGAACACCATTAAGAATATATACTGGTTTAAGAATTAAGTATTCCTGTCTACAGGAATTATGTAACACAGACTATCGGTATCTAAATAAGATAAAACTCTGGAAACACATGGTTAACTATGCCAGTAGTCGTCATGGAGCATGAGTGAGAAAGATAGGAACTCATTCTTAGAACACATAAAGTAGGACATAGTAATACTTAACATGCAACCAGGTCATAATAACAATGTAAACAGGTCAAAGGTGAAACTTGGCTGAAATATTCCATCATTTTATAATTCTTTCTTATCTTTTTTCTTAAAGCTGTGACGTATACGCAAGTGAAGACTCAGTAAAAAAAAAGTAGTCAACCTAGTCCAGATCGAAACATTCTCAAGTCCACATGTTTTATTATCATTGAAATTAGTGCTATAGCACACGCTTTGAAATCACGTGACAAGGTTAACTACCAAAGATGACGCACATTTGTTGACTAACAATCTTCTTTAGTTTAAAAAAAATTATATTTATTTCTCTTAATTTAATTTGAAAAATAAACAATACAAATTTTTATCAACGAATACATTCAGTTTACGTAAGAAAATATACCACGCGTCAGGCCTGAAGGTCCCATTATTGACCATCAGAAGAACTATTATGCAATAATAAATTCGCAGTAGATGACTCGCCGATATAACGAGGTTTTTCTCTTGTGACAGCCCAGCATGGGCTATTTAATTTGTACAATTACGTTTCCGTTTGTAGTACACGACTCAGAGAAGCAAGCATTGTACATCCAGCTGGAGTGAGCTCCATCTCTGACAATGAACAATGGTACTAGCTGTTGTATGGAACTAGTAGCACTAGCTACCAACGTGTGTGGGGTTTCCTAGATATGAACAGGTGACACGTGGTGTGTTGTGAAAAACAACATTCAAAGGAACATGATCCATAGTTGGGTTGCTATGGATTCTCTGACAGGAAAGGATACTGGGAAGATCATGACTCCAACACTGCACGTTGCGAAAACGTAGGAAAGCCCCTAATTCATTATACAATATAGTTCTGAATAGGAGACCCTTTTCTACAAGCATTATACACCGCTTAAAGTTAGAGTCTTCTGGAAACGAAATAAAGATTTGGAGAAACTAACACATTGTTCATAGAAAGTAAGAGATAACAGTTATTAATTCCTGGGGATCTACACAACAAAATAAGAACATAAAACAGTGCAAATAAAAATAAAAAGTGCAGTAAATTTGAAATGTCTCTGCTGTTAAATATCTACGGTCTAATGCTTTTGTCATAGTGTCTTTTAAAAAAAAAAAAAGACTAGTGTCTTAATTTTAAAAAGACATTCTTTACTGTTTGTTCACTGTTTGTCTTGTATTTTCTTGAAAACCACCTTAAGGTTGAAACTGTTGTGTATACTGTTATATGTATTTGTATACCATACTCTATAGTTGATGGTCTGTACGCTCGTTAAAAAGTACTATTACAAATATAGAGAAATTCTCCAAGTTTTAATTTCCTCTTTAGCTAGTAACAATCATCATCATCATCTGTTTCCTCAGTGAAGGTTGGCCACAATAAACCTCCAACATCTTCTACCTTCGTGGTTAACTCTGCTATACTGTAACCTGTCCATCTCATGATGTTTCCCTTCCACTTGCATTTCTGCCTATCTCTTGATAATCGCCTCATGACTTAACCCTCAAGTGATGTTTTCAACAAGTTGTCATGTCTTTTAATATATCTAAATATTTTATTTGTGCATTTAAAAAAAAAAAATATTTTAATAGTTCTTCTTTCATACGCAGTGTTGTTATAGTTTCTTTATTCGTTTTCTTCTCCATCCTCGACGTCCTCCCTACTCTTCTATATATCCATATCACAAAGTTATCAATGATGTCTTCTAGCTATTTGTTTATTATCCATGCTTATAAGCCATACATTAATGTAGAATATATGTACCACTTTAGAATTCTCAGTTTTAGTTTGCTGACTAGATACCAACTCCCCTGGACTGGCCACATCGTCCGTATGCCATCAAGCGCCTTCCAGATCTCTTATAGACAAGAGATTATTCTATGGGGAGCTGTGCGAAAGTAAACGTTCAAGTGGAGGGCAGAAAAAGCGCTTCAATGATCACCTAAAAAGCTCTCTCAAGCACTGCAGCATCGATCCTAGCTCATGGGAGACTACATCACTTGATCGCTCAGCCTGGCACACGCAGATCACTGCTGGCGTCACGAAATTTGAAAAAGAAAGAACACTGCGGGCATTCCACAAGCGCAAGAAGCGGAAGGACAAATCTGAAAATTATCCTTCCCCGAACTTTCAGCACTTCTGCATGCACTGCAATAGAACTTTCCGTGCACGAATTGGACTCATCGGGCATCTACGAATTCACAAACCAAATTAGTTAATTACCAATTTTAATTATTATTTATTTATTTAATTTTTGTTTCCATTGCATTTAATGTTTTTGATACCATGCTAGTCTACGCTTGCGAAGGAGGAACAACATCATCATGATATAGGTCGTGGAATAATGATGACCTATATCACTGTGTTTCTATGTATCCACTAGTAGTGCAATAAAACATGATTTTCTAGTTAGAGTCGATTTTATATTTAGATTTTATTGTAGGGGTATCAAATTAAATACATTAACAAAAAAAAAGTTCTTAAAACTCCTCAGACTTTGGATGAGTGTAGAAAATCATGTGCAGACCATTTCTTGTTGTTATCAATCCAGTATTATCTGGTCTCCCCCCCCCCTTTCACTAAACTGTTCCCAGCAAAAAAAGTAGAAAGTTAACAAATTTAAAACCAAGCAAACTTACCCAATTTTTTTCTTTAAAAAACAGCAAAAACTTACTGCAAATAGTGGGTGTCTTTTTTTTCCCGAACGAATATATTTGTGTTGTGTAGAGTTTCTTTTAACAGATATCAGTAGCACTTATATTTTTTAAAGTCTGAATCCTTGGTTTCGTGTTTGAATATTTTATACGTTGTATCTCAAAACAGAAGTAATGTCTATAGGCAGAGAACTCAATACAATCAACATAAAGATAAATTATCAACTATTGAAACAAGTGCAGACATTGAAAAGTCTTGGGAACATTTTTACGGACGACGGGGGGAAGGGCAGAAGATGAAGACAGGAATATCTATAGCCAACTTCGTAAATTATGAACTTCTATCAATTTTGAAACATACATTTGACGTCATTGAAAACAATCAAAAGATTA